>JAMPIV010012563.1:0-325196 GCA_024509875.1 Oreohelix idahoensis
CACTTCACTCTATAAAATTCTGCCCACAAAAAAAGTCTGGCACAGCGTGCAAAATAACTCTGGAATGAATGAGTTAATGAACACTATTGGGTCGGGATATTTTTAATGTAGCTGGGCAGCAAATCTGTTATCCAACTTGATGTACTATACATAGTTAGTGCCCCTAGATTCTTATAGAAATCCAGGGCACTATACATAGTCCTTTGTAGGATTCATCATTTCATCTCAACCCGTAACCCGTCATGGGTCGTAGGGGGGTGCCATGGTGGAAGCATCAGCAGACAGGGTCCTCCACTGCTCTCTGTCCTCAGCAATGCGTACAAGTGTGGAAAAATCGTGTCCTGCCCATTCTTTGATGTTATCAGCCCAGGATTTTCTTTGCCTTCCTCTTCTCCGTTTACCTTCGACTGTTCCCTGGAGGATCATTTTCGAAAGGGAGTCATGACGAGTTACATGCCCAAACCAGGCATGCTTTCGACGTTTCACTACTGACAAAAGTGGTTCTTGGTGGCCTGCATAGGTGTTTATCTTCTCTCTAACATAGACATTTGTTTTGTGCTCTTTATAGCAAATGCGCAAAATTCTTCTATAACATTTATGCTCGAAAGCCTGAATCCTTCGCTCCATATCTGCAGTGAGTGTCCAGCTCTCACACCCATTTAAGAGAATAGATAATACAAGTGATTTGTATAATTTGATCTTCACAGGAAAACTGATGTTACTTTTCCAGATCACATTCAGTCTTGTCATGGCAGCTGAGACCATCTCAAGTCTTGTCTTGATTTCTTTACTTGATCTTCCATCACTACATATAGTGGACCCGAAATATTTAAAGGTGTTAACTTCTTCTAACGTTTGCCCATTTAACGTAATGTTGGTCGGAACATCTTTCTTATGGCTATTCACCAATATCTTGCTTTTTCTATATTAATTTCCATCCCATATGTTCTTGTTACTTTCTCCAGTCTAGAGGTAAGGTCTTGAAGTTCTGATTCTGATCCAGCTATCAGATCGATATCATCAGCAAAACGTAGGTTGCAAAGAGGTCGGCCTCCAATCGATATGGTTGTTTTATAATCATAAAAGATTACGGATAGAGAATTTATCGTCTAGAGATGATCCTGTTTAGTGTTACCAGAGTTCTCTTTTAGGTAAGGTTTTCTAGTGGACTAATTCCCGAGGCGAGACAGTGAAATCAACGTGCAGTCTGGAAGATTTTCCTCTAAATATTATATTTTATTCTTTCATCAAATCTGTCACATCAGGTAAACTGTACATTAAATCGCTTTACAACTAACTTGTTGCTCTTTGCAATATAATTTTAAGTATGTAATTTATAGAAAAGTATGTGTTAAAGTACGGTAACTCAAAACTTAACTTGTATATGCCATTAAAAGTCCTCATGGTTTGATAACTGCAAGTGCTAAATCACATTACATTGCTACAAACTAAGTTTATTGATTTTACTAATATATATATATATATATATATATATATATATATATATATATATATATATATATATATATATATATATATATATATATATATATATATATATATATATATATATATATATATATATATATATACTGAAGCACATTAAAAACGCACCACTATTATATATACTGATGCCGAGAAGCTGGCAAAAAAAAGTGTGGAAATGGATTTTCCCCGTGTTTGCCATGAGGTAGAGAGCGAATGGCTGCTGGAATGGAAAGTGCAAGATTCAACCCATGGGTGTGTGTACAGACTACATGAAAACGATGAAAGTTACACGTGCAACACGATTCTCAACAGCTATGACCCTGAAAATGTGTACGCGTTGTGGCAGTATACTCGGTATAAAAAGGCCGTTGAGACAAAACACCCAGTACATGTGCTTGAAATGCCACGACTATCTGAAAACGACCGCCAACGAGCCATTGGTATGTTGGAGACCGGAATGAGCTCGCGGGCCATTGCCAGAAGGATGAATTGCCACCACAGCACTATTGTACGTCTCAATGAACGTTACGGAACCACTGGCAGTGCCCGGGATAGACTTCGGAGTGGCCAACCACGAGTTACTACCCCTGCGCAAGATCGTCATATTGTGCTGAGTCACCTAAGGAATTGACTCTCCCGGCAAGTCAAACAGCAAGAGCAATAGTGGGTAGACACGGGCAAGTCTCTCGAATGACAGTCATACGACGACTCAGAGATACAGGCCTTACTGCAAGACGACCTTATGTTGGGCCAAACTTGACTCACAGACATCGTTAGCAGCGCCTGCAATGGGCAGAGCAACATATCAGATGGACTAGACTGCAGTGGAATGCTGTCCTATTCACAGACGAGAACAGATTCAACATATCCTTTGCAGATGGACGTATGCGGATTTAGCGACGGTGTGAAGAGCGCTTTGCAGATTGCTGTGTCAACCGATTTGGAGGTGGCAGTATTCACATTTGGGGAGGATACAGTTTTCACCATCGCTTGCCTCTTCACGTCTTCCGTGGAAATGTTAATGCTGTGACATATCGAGATGAGGTTCTGGATGCACTGGTTGCTCCTGCGTTCACAATTTATCCAGACTTGCAGCTTCTCCAGCAGGATAACGCACGTGCATTTTTTTGTATTTTTGGTTTTCTCCCTTGCTTGCACAGAATGCAATGAATTTCATAACAATCAAATGTACAAATTAATGACCAGCATGGATTCATAGAAAAATGAATAAAGATTCCAAATATGTAAACTTGTACCCACTTATATTTACATTTCACACTCTGTTCCTGGATTATACAGGTGGTGCGTTTTTAATGTGCTTCAGTATATATATATATATATATATATATATATATATATATATATATATATATATATATATATATATATATATATATATATATATATATATATATATATATATATATATATATATATATATATATATATATATATATATATATATATATATATATATATATATATATATATATATATAGATTAATGTTCATAGCTTTCCCTTTTCTTCCATCACAGAGTTTTATAGTAGGACTTCAGGTTGTTATATTCCATTTTCTGCTTTTGATTTTCGTTGATTGTTTAATTTCTTGTATAGATTTATTATTTTGGTTTAGAGTTTTTCTGCGTAATTATTGCTCTTCATCTCTGTTAAGATATAATTACCGTACGTTTTTTCAGTCTGATGTCTTTTTCTTTTACACGTCTATATTTCTTGTCCTTGTTTCCTGTTTGTAACTGTGGATGACGTAGGGGAAAACCCGAAACGTCCCGTGTTTCCTGTTGTGTACCGTTAATTTGTAAAACTGATTCAATACCATTGTATGTGTTAATATATATATATATGCTACGTACTACTGCTTTATTTTGGTATTTAGTAAATCTGTTTTAAGAAGAAATGTGTACATTTTATTGCTTCAAAACTGACTTTAATCACTTATATAGATGATAATTGTTTATTTCATCAGACTTGCGATGAACATATGATCAGAATTCATTCTGTGTTGAATACCTTACGTTTTTATAATATTACTGCTCGACCTTCCAAAACCAGAATAAGATTTACTGAAATTTATTTTCTTGGTCATAAAGTATGAGGTGGGTTTCTTAAACCTGAGGATTCCACTGTCTCTAAAATCCCGAATCTTAAAATTCTTCGAACAAAAAAAAAAAAAAAAAAAAAAAACAAGTTCGCAGTCTGTTAGTCTTGGTAAATTTCAATAGAAAATTTCTGCCTAATTTATCAGATATGACCTCAGTGTTGTCATCGTCAGTAAAGTTTATTTCTTATACAGTATGATCTTTTGTACTGTTGCTAAAGTGAACCTTTTTTTCTTCTTGTAATTTTTATTTTTGGTCACTTTGTAAATTTTGTGATGAAAAATGTACATAAAATAAACAGCTCACTTTCATTCTTTTGTTATAGTGTAATATATGTTACGAGAACACATGTACATGAAATCCTTCCAAATGACTTATTTATGTCTTATTTACTGTGTGTATTGTGTCCCGCTTTGTCATTTTTCTACATTTTATTTTTCAAAAATTAATGCTCAAAAATTTCATTCTTAAAAATGTTGCACCATAGTGATTCACTTGGAACAAAGATGTGGTTTTATAAAACAGTATTAAGAATACCAAGAGAAGCTAATTTTGTATAATAAAGACGTCTGATATCTCATAATGATAAAATTACTAACAGTCAGGCACCTCACAACGATACTACTAGCAACAATCTGGCAGCTCATAATGACACTGTTAGCTACAGTCAGACATCTTATAATGACGCTGTAGGCATCCCATAATAATATTACAAGTAACAGTGAGACATCTCATAATAAGAGTAATAGCAGTAGTCAGACAATTCATAATGATGCTGCTAGCAACATATATCTTATAATGATACTGCTAGCAACAATCACACATCTCACAATGATATTGCTAGCAACATTAAGATAAATGCTTATACTATTAGCACTACTTACACATCTCATAACGATACTACCAGCAGCAGTTAATAATCTCAAAATAATACTATTAGCAGGGGTGGTGTAGAGGGTGCAGTGGGAGTGGGGTCGAGGGAATGGAGTAGGGAGCAAGGTCAATCATCAAAACTGATAACCACTATCACAGAAGATGAAACCAATGGTGGCGAAGATGGCATCAAGATGGAAGAACTAAAGGCAGCACTGAAGAAAACCAAGATGAACAAAGCAGTAGGACAGGATGACATAACACCAGAAATGGTTAAGTACATGGAAGTAGCAGGCGACCTATTACTTCTGAGGTTCCTACAGGCAGTCTGGTTCCACAAAAAGAAACCAACGGATTGAGAAATTGCCATTATAACATCTATTTTCAAACATGGTGACAACAGACGATGTTTAAATTGGCATATCTCATTATTTCTACAAGTCTTGTTGATACTCTGTACAGCATGAACCAGAAGTGCTGTAACGTTCTTCCTTGCCACGAAAGTAAAAACTTTCCAGGCGACGCTGTCAAACGCTTTTTCCAGACCATAAAAACAAAGATGCATCTCACTTTTATACTCAAGGGCATTTTCATTCAGCTGCCTGGGTGTGCAGATTCGGTCTTGAGTACTTCGGTTTGCTCGGAAGCTACACAGGACCACATCCATTTGTGGCTCATCTAGGCGTCTGACTCTCTGCTCCAGGATCATATAGTAGTGTAAAGTGCAATTTTTACTATCTTGCAATATAATACATTTATATACTTATTATGTTCGCAAATATTTTGTAAACAAAGTATTTCCTTTTTAAGTGCTTAAGGAGAAGTCATTTTTGAGTTACTTCCCTTGAAAGCAGTTCCGTCATCTTCGATCGGACTCCGCGGACGAATTTAGGCCTACTGCGATTTATTCTTTGGCTGGGTAGGAATAGATTATTCTTGCTTCAGTATATCTATGGCCTGAATTTATACGTAGTGTTTGTATGAGTAGGACGAGTCTGTCTTATATATGGATATCTTTACATTTCTAAGTCGAACTATGTTGGTTGTCGCTAGAAAAGGTCAAAGGCTATGCAGCGGAAGTATCGCTAGCAAGGGGTGTGATTCATGGCTGTCATCCTGTGGGGATGCCGAATTTTGTGTAGCCGGCTTCTATCGCCGAGAAAGTGATCTATAAGTAAATGGGGAAAAGTGATAGTCATTTAGACATGTTGTATGTACTTTACCCCAGTGTTTATTCTCTTTTGCCAAGGAATGGCAAAGTTATATTTCGCATAGAAAGGTAAAACCACAATTTATTATGAACTTGGGCTTCGCCATTGTTGTCGATAAACAGATGCACAGTGGTACTTTTGAAAAGAATATTTATTCAAAGGAAGATGACATTCCTATGTATCAGTACTAGATTATATGATATTATTCAATTACCTCTGTGACAGAAGTTATGAAGAAATGAGGACATTTTACGAATGACCAATTTTGGTCTGGATCCTATAGTGAGTGAAACTCACGAGAGAAGAACAGCCATGTTGAAATTCATATACTTTGTATTTATCGAGTGAGAAAAAGGGATGCCTGTACTATCGCTCGATGAACCAAGAGATCACTGCTACATGTGAGAACCCATGTCTGGGATTCCTATATCTTTATGGAAAATATATATATATTGAACTTTACGTGAAGGGATATTCACTAGACGAGGTTAGGTCTAGGAGCCTTCCTATATATTGGTTATGGTCTGACGTGCCCAGTCAGTAAAGCCAGATGATTTACATGATGGAACTCTGAATGCTTATTTACGAATGCTCCATTATGATATTTGCCAAGCATGAATGCTAACTTAAGATGATATGCCTGTGATCAACATTATGCTGTCTATGTCGACATTTGTTCCTGTAACCATACACGTACTGTCCAAGTGTGCGTCCCATTAAATGCTATAAAAAGACCACCGTAGTTCCAGTACTTCTTGAATTCGAACAGTGTGAGTATGAGTGATGTACTACCAACCTGTCAACTCTATCGAATCATTCTACCATTCGCGTTCTGACATTCATATACACACTCATTGTCTACACTCACATTCTTGTCGGAGCCTCATCACGTTCCAGGACAAGATGACCTGTATGACCAAAACTGTGCTGGGTTTAATGAGTTGACAATCGTTACACTTTACTACACCAGTCCCAACAGCTACATTTATCAACTGGTGGACATTCACGTCATTTAACAAATAAAGCGGGATTCAACAACTAGTAGCCAGTATGAGTTAACAACAAAACAGAGTTTATCAAGTAGATTTTACCAGGTGTAGCAAAGTTAGATTTTGCTGGGGAGGTTATGATGGTATCCTAAAAGAATGGAATCCGTGTATGTATTTACCGTGTGAGGTCAAGCACATGTAGGCCCCTGACTCTATAAATGATGATGATGAATTATGTGCAGGGAACCTAACGCTACCTCCCTAGATCTCACACGGTCACTATTTTGGCTCTAGTGTCTGGTGTATGATGTACCTAGTGTCTAGGGGAGAAATGAAATAATGGTACACAACACAAAAACACGTTAAGTTTCTATGAGGAAGTGAATAAAAACCTGTGGTTAAGTTTTTCTTTAAATTTGATATTTTTTTTTACAATTTATTTTGCCTGTCCAGTCATATCTTTGGACAGGTCTTTGAAAATGAGGACAAGATAGTTTACAGAAAAGATCAACTAAAATTGTGTGGACAATCTTCCCAAATAACTACAAAGTTAATATATGTCTTTCCTGTTGGAATGTTCACAGCTTACACTTTATTCATCTAATAGGGAGAGTCACTGTGTATGAGGGGCTGTATTATCATCATACCCCATCAACTTCCTGAGTATGATTTGAAATACCAGTGTTTATTTAAAACGAAACTGTCAGATATATCCAGGTCCTTAACATATCACCTGGGGTTTCTTGTTGAATGATAAGATAGTATGTAGTTGCAGAAATATCGATATCACATCACACGCCCAAGCTCCTGCTGTTATCTCTTGACAGCATATATGAATTGTCGGAGACTTCTTGGCGTTATCGTCACTCCTCAGGTTTCCTGTTACCAGCTGGCAACAGGAAACAAAACCTCTGCAACAAAAGGACACCCTGGCCTTTTATATCTGATCACTTTTGATATTATTTATTTCCCTACTGTGATATGGGGTCAGCCTCGCGTGCATTTCAGGTGCACTAGCCCCTAGTTTTTCATGACTCCCACCTTGCTGTGCCCACACCTCAGGTCCCTATGGCAGATACGCCACTGTACATTTACATAGTTTTCCTCAATAATATAATGTGGGGTAACCACATTTCCTTTTATATATTTTTCTCTTCTTTTTCTTTTTAAATATAAATGCTTCAGGCATGTTGAACAGTGTTCATGGAACACGGAGGCTTACTAATATACTCTATTACAATAATATTCAAACATAATCATGACAACATACTGTAGAGTGTCAGGGAGCTGCCGGGGACAGTTTCAATAGTTTAATGAAGGCACGCAAACTGGACAGCACGGATACAGTCATGGATATATGTTGACAAAAATTCATTGGTTATTTGAATCGTGGATGATACATTCATGTAGTAGTGAAATATCATTCAACCCAAGGTAGTATTCATTTTTCTGGTAACTAATCGCCGTATCATCTACTGACTGAACGCGTCAATGAGGATCGGTAAACATACAAAAGTCTTTGGCCGAACCTTCATTTCATAGCTAAGTTCTTAAGCTGAAATATGTCCAATGTTTGTATAATAATCATAAACCACGATAGTGGGTTTTCACCTCATAACAAGATCTCGATACCACTGCCCGATAGTAGGATACATAATCTGTTCTCTTGACAGTGATCAAAAAATATGATGACAGGAATATAACATGGCCGCCTTCCCGAGTTGTCGCTCACTCACTCGTAGGAAGGTAGATATAAGCCAAAGTTAATTTATAATGTGCATATAAATAATTTCATAAAGTTTTCCATACAGCTCTACAGTAATCAAGTTAATTCACGTAGACATAACTGCTGTAGGAAAGCCTGTCATCTTCGTCGATACAAAACACGACCCTAGCGATACGAAGCACAATGTTCCATCTAGGTCTAATCGACTCGAGATCATCAAAAATAGGGTCTGGCATAACTGGAGTCCGAATCACACATATGAGGAGGATCTCTGACAAATAGACTCTTGCAGAGACATAAACTTCTCCTAGAAAAACATCTATGAATCACTGTTAAATCTTAAACAGTGCCAGCCCTGGAAAAAGCACTCAGCCATTTCTTGGCGACATTATCGGAACTCTTCACAACCCAGTAGGACTACGAAAACCTGCGCTAGATTCTGGCAGAAAGAATATAGTCCGACCTGAACATACAAAGGTATACAATATACGACTGAATCTACTTGCACTAGACAAGTAGTACACATGAATTCAGGCCATCAACATAACAAGCAAAATTAATCTATTTTCTGGCCTGAACAAATAAGAACGGACATGAATACAATATCCATGCGCCGAATCAATATCAAGAAAGATCACTCATATAATCAAAAGTGTAAATCAATCATGAATTATCTAGCTTTACCAGAGGAAGCATTTTCATACACAAATGAATGCAAGTATATATTTTCCATATTAAATAGCCATATCGTATTTTTGTAATATGTGCGTCAAAATATGCACGCAACAGATTACCACACGCCTCGGGAAAAAAATGGTACTTTTTTTTTTGAAATACATCTAGGAGCAACATACAATAGGCTCACAACGCACCAATAACAATGCGCAGATGATAAGCATTGAGAATATATTTCATGAACTTAGAGAAAGTATTTCTCTAAGTATAAATATTTCCAGAGAGGTGTCACCAACGCATACTACAATACTGGCAATGCCACACTTTCTACATCAGTTTATAAATAAATTTCATCTTAGATATCTTAACATCATGATCATCAAAGACGAAAAAAAAATTGAAAGACCAGCGGTGAATAAACATCAATGAACCGCTAAGTAGTGTTACAATCAATATATGATATATTCCATATGTGTACACATTTCAACATAGGAACCATGTAGTAGAGTTAGATCTGTAAAAATATCAAGATCTGACGGTTAAGTGGAATCATGTGAAGATCTACCGTCGTAACGAGATCTATCAAAATTATGATCCCTGTTGAGACCATTTCTCTTATTTGAACTTAAGTTACCATAATTGTACTTATTATTCCCCTTATGATCAAAATTCCTATCAGTAGGGTTTTGTTGTCCACAAAAATAATTATCGTAAGGTTGGCAACCTCTATTGAAGTTCCTATAGTTAGTGGAATTATAATGTTGAGCAACATCAAATTGCTTCCAGTTCTTTGAAAAAGAACCATTACGTGAAAAAATGAAAATTAACACGTGATGAACGCCCTTGGCGCTGTTCATAATTATGATTATCTTTTCTAGCACAATTGTTGTTATTTTTGCCTGTGGCAATGTGCTTAACAGAAGGATCGTACTGCTTGGGCTGAGTACGATGTGTACTAACAGTTTTATTCTCTTTTACCAATCTATCAGAACCTTGAAAAGTTG
The DNA here is from genome assembly GCA_024509875.1 of Oreohelix idahoensis. NCBI lineage: Eukaryota > Metazoa > Mollusca > Gastropoda > Stylommatophora > Oreohelicidae > Oreohelix > Oreohelix idahoensis. The sequence continues at coordinate 10,085 of JAMPIV010012563.1, forward strand.
GTGCACGGTTTTTCTGAGGAATCTTGTCATGACATTTATCAAAGTCCTCACCGTGATCCAAAAAACTGACACTTGATTTACTTTTGTCGGCCTCACGCCAACTCCCATTAGAGGCAGTATCGTTATTTCGTGGGAAACCATATTTTCCACGAAAAGATTTGCTCACATATTGTTTCATGATACTACTAGCATGTCGTTGACTCTTTGCACTAACATAGTGACCATCAGATTTGTGTTCAAATCTATTCACCTTATTATTAGACAACATCTTATTGTTCAAAACAATATCTAACAAACCGTCGACCCGCTTACGAAGTTTTGTAACTTCCACTTCTGCCAAAGCTTTCTCTCTAGAAAAAGCTTTCTGAGTTTTCTCATTAGTTCTCACTTCCCAGTTATAATCTAACTTTGTAACACGTAACTGAGATACAAGAGTTTTCTCTCAAGCAATGCTATCTTTAAGATCCTTTTTCAATATTGTCATCTGAAATGTAGTCTCTAAAACCTTAGCCTTTTCTTGAACAAGTTCAAGTTTCAGTGCTTCCATAGCACTATGATGACTAAGTTCATCAACCTTCTTATCGTTTTCCTTTATCGCTCTTAACTGTGTCAACTCCAGAATTGTTTCTTCACGAGACTTGTTGTCTTGTCCGGCCTGAAGTTATGATGACAGGAATATAACATGGCCGCCTTCCCGAGTTGTCGCTCACTCACTCGTAGGAAGGTAGATATAAGCCAAAGTTAATTTATAATGTGCATATAAATAAATTCATAAAGTTTTCCATACAGCTCTACAGTAATCAAGTTAATTCACGTAGACATAACTGCTGTAGGAAAGCCTGTCATCTTCGTCGATACAAAACACGACCCTAGCGATACGAAGCACAATGTTCCATCTAGGTCTAATCGACTCGAGATCATCAAAATAGGGTCTGGCATAACATATGAGGAGGATCTCTGACAAATAGACTCTTGCAGAGACATAAACTTCTCCTAGAAAAACATCTATGAATCACTGTTAAATCTTAAACAGTGCCAGCCCTGGAAAAAGCACTCAGCCATTTCTTGGCGACATTATCGGAACTCTTCACAACCCAGTAGGACTACGAAAACCTGCGCTAGATTCTGGCAGAAAGAATATAGTCCGACCTGAACATACAAAGGTATACAATATACGACTGAATCTACTTGCACTAGACAAGTAGTACACATGAATTCAGGCCATCAACATAACAAGCAAAATTAATCTATTTTCTGGCCCGAACAAATAAGAACGGACATGAATACAATATCCATGCGCCGAATCAATATCAAGAAAGATCACTCATATAATCAAAAGTGTAAATCAATCATGAATTATCTAGCTTTACCAGAGGAAGCATTTTCATACACAAATGAATGCAAGTATATTTTCCATACTAAATAGCCATATCGTATTTTTGTAATATGTGCGCCAAAATATGCACGCAACACATACATTAGTTAGATACATTTCAACGTGAGGACTCAACAATGTCTGCTCCCGGCACGTCCTTCACTTTTTCCCAATAGCAGTATCTAACTTTTGTAATGGGATTAAACATATTAAATTCATAAAGAACTCCGCCAATGCCGGTCCCAAGCCCGGATGAAAAAGGAGGAGGGCGGCCTACATGGAGGCCGTAAGGAGGCAGCCCCTCCACCATGCAAAGGCACAACAGGCCAATCACCTGTTTGCTTTAAATCATGATTACGCGAACTACAAGAGAGAAAACCGGACTGATTCTAAAGGCGACGAACTGGAACGGACTACGGACTACGACTTATGGAACTTGGAACACAAGAAGTATAAATGGGAAGGAAGAGGAGCTGGTGGAAGAGATGAGGAAAGCAAAACTAGAAATCCTGGCTATAACGGAAACGAAGAAAAAAGGACAAGGAGTCATGGATCTCGATGGCAACACGTTGCTCTACAGTGGTGTACCCATATCTGAAAGAGCTAAAGGGGGCGTGGGTTGCATTGTGGCCCAAAATCAAAAAGATAGTATCAAGGGATGGAACTTTGTCTCGGAGCGCATTATGGTTGTTAAACTAAAAGAAGGAGAAACCATAGTCAACCTGGTCATAGTGTATGGGCCAAATGAGGATGAGAGAGCAGAGGTCAAGGAGGAATTCTTCGAGCTGCTTCAAAGGACAGTGGATGACTGCCTAGATGAAGTTATTATACTCGGAGATTTTAATGCCAGAGTTGGAAATGACCATGCTAGATGGGGTGGAGTTATCGGAAGATATGGAGAAGATACTCTCAATGACAATGGAAAGCGACTCCTTAGATTCTGCAGTGAGCAGAATCTGATCATTACAAACACAAAGTTCCCCCATAAGCGCATACATGCATACACTAGATGTGAACCAACCAAGAATGAGAAGTCAGTGATCGACTATGCCATTGTTCGGAGAAGCTCTTTCAGATATGTCCGAGATGCAAGAGTCTGGAGGGGGCCAGAGATTGGAAGTGATCACTACCTGCTAACAATCAAACGAACAACTGAAAGAGTTGCTCAGCCTAGGAACTGCCCAACATCACGCAAGAAACCAAGTAAACGAGCAGGAGAAATGAGCATTAGGACCTACAAGCTGAGAGAGCCAGAAATTAAGACCAGATATCAGGGGCTTATTGCTACAGCAGTGAGCAACACAGAAGAACGACCTGATGACTTGGAAACCCTCTGGCTTAAATTCAAGGACATCATAAAGACAGCTGCTGCAGAAGCATGTGGTGAAGTCTGACTTGGGAACAAGAGAAAGAGGACACCTTGTTGGACAGAGGAAGTCAAAGAGAAAATAAGAGAGAAGAAAATGGCATGGAAACAATACTTAGGAGCTAAAAACACAACATGACAAATGGAGAAATATAGAACATATGTGACACTCAGAACAGAAGCAAAGAACAAAGTGCTAGCAGCAAAACAAAAGTCCTGGGAAGAATATGGAGAAAAGCTAGAAAAAGATGCACAAGAAAACCAGAAATTGTTCTATAAGACCCTAAAGAACATGAGGAAAGAAAAACAATGCCCTCTCAAATTTATAAAGGACAAGCAAGGCAAATTGCTTACTGCCCCGAAGGAAGTAATGGAAAGATGGAAAGAATATTTCTCAGAACTCCTGGATGGTGAGCATGATGAAGCATCAGAAATGATAACCACTAGCACAGAAGAGAAAACCAATGATGGTGAAGATGACATAAAGATGGAAGAACTGAGGGCAGCACTAGAAAATCAAGATGGGCAAAGCAGCAGGGCATGATGGTATAACACCAGAAATGGTTAAGTACATGGGAGCATCAGGCGACCTATTACTCTTAAAGGTCCTACAGGCAGCATGGTGCAACAAGACCATACCAAAGGATTGGGAGATTGCCATCATAACACCAATTTTCAAAAAGGGTGACAATCGACAATGTGGAAACCATAGAGGCATATCCCTTCTCAGTGTCCCTGGTAAAATCTACTCTAGAATCCTAGAGCAGAGACTCCGACGCCTAGCTGAGCCACAATTGGATGAGGTCCAGTGCGGATTCCGAGCAAACCGAAGTACTCAAGACCTAATCTTCACACTCAGACAGCTGAGTGAAAAGGCCCTTGAGTATAAGAGTGAGATCCATCTTTGTTTCATAGATCTGGAAAAGGCGTTTGACAGGGTCCCCTGGAGCAAACTTTGGGACTGTTTGGCAAGGAAGAATATTCCAGCACCTCTGATTCATGCTATACAGAGCTTCTACAAGTCTTGCAGAAATTATGTGAGGACAGCAAACCATAAGTCAGAAGAGTTCAGAACCACCACTGGTGTAAGACAAGGTGATATCCTATCACCTTACCTCTTCATACTCCTTATGGACGATGTCATCAAGGCATGTAAGGAGAGAACAAGAAAGTATTCAGTGGGGTACTGGAAGATGAGACAGCTCTATATTTCGGAGCTGGCATTTGCTGATGATGTTGCCCTGATTGCTAAATCAGAGGCACATCTCCAATCCAACCTGCAAGTCTGGAAGGAAGAGCTGGAGAAGAGAGGGATGGTCATAAGCAGCTCTAAAACAAAATCCATGGTGATATCACGAGAAGAAAGAAAACATCAGATTAAGTTGGGAGAACAGGTCCTGGAGCAGGTCGACCACTTTAAATATCTCGGAGCTATTATAGACCGAAAGGGAGGCATCAAAGAAGAGTTGGCCACTCGAAAAGCAGCGGCTGGGAGACTTTTTTAGGCCATAAATCGTGGATTCCTCAGCAAGAAAGAGGTTGGTAAGAAAACGAAGATGGCTGTATACCGCTCCACCTATGTCCCAGTCTTGACATATGGATGCGAGTCGTGGGCAATGACTACAACCCACAAAAGCCAGATCCAAACCTCAGAAATGAGGTATCTGAGGAAAGTGGTTGAAGTAACAAGAAGAGACATGGTCCGCAACCAGACGATCCGTCAAGGCCTAAAAACCCATCCGCTGCAGACCCAAATAGAACAGTCCCAACTAAGATGGTTTGGCCATGTCTGCAGAATGGGAGAAGATCGGCTACCACGACAAGCATGGGAAACAAAGAGCCAGGGATCAGACCTCCAGGACGACCCAGAGTCCGCTGGGAGGACAACATTAGAAAATCTTTGAAGGACCGAGGACTAGAATGGAACCAGGCCAGGAAGAAGACAGCTGATAGAATGGTCTGGCGATCTCTCTTCCAAACCTCTACACCTCGCGGTAGAAGGGGAACGACTAAGTAAGTAAGTAAGTAAATTCATAAAGCATTCTTACCACAAATCAAGAAATATAAACAAATGACGCTGACTTTGCAAAGAAGTGGCCTCAGTTTCTTCTGCTCCGTCCAGACTGTGAAATACTTATTTAGTTATTTAATTTTAAATTTATCACAGCTGTTCTCAGTGTATCTGAATGACAAATGTACTTCAACTGGCAATGAATAGTGAAAGCTTCTTACTAATATTTAGTCGCACTGGCCAATCGAAAGCTTGCGACTACCAGAATTCAAATGCAGTTTTTGAAAAACAAAAACAATTCCAAACATACTCTGCGACTGGTAGTCGATTGGCCAGTCTGCTTTAGTTATGCCAATACAAAAAGATATTTCGTTTTAGATTACATTTTTCTACCGCTCCCCTTTTCCCTCGTATACTCTTGTTGCCCAAGCGAATTTGAATTTCATCAATGCCTCCCTTCTAAGCAGGTGTCCCCACTAACGTTATGAAAAACAAGCAGGAACAATCGTCTGTCTGGTCGTGCGTCCGTAGACATTTAGTATTTTCCCAATAACTTGGCTAATACCGGGACTATCGTATTATTTAAAACACATTCTTGCTCAGTGGACTCTAAGCTATACTACCATATGATTTTTATGGTCAGATTCATATTGGTTTAGATTTTCAATTTTGTCACCGGTCATCGTCAAATAAATATTTTACACAAGACGGCCATCTTCCCCTCTCGCCATCTCGCTAGCATGTATTTTTCAAATAACTAACTTGTTTTTGTGACGTCAGAAACATTACCGCGAGGAGGCAATAAAATTGTCTGCGTGTTTTGCTTCTGTTGGCTTTGTCGGAACGTGTATATATGCATGGCGGACTATCAAGCGAAGTGGGGTGTTGGCGTGGCGGGTTAAGATTTGGCGTTAATAATTTGTATTGTATCGTGTAACACTACCAAACAATGTAAGGATTACTAACGCCCACGGCGACCGTTGCCTCAATTGGCTGTGTGTGGTGTACCCGGAAACGGGGCCTCCCAGTACTGAGGCACAGTTAAGTCCCCGATGTCACTTATCGGTGCAGAGTTGAGAGAGATGGCTGAGCATCACAATCCCCCTCTGTTGCAGCATGATGAGAACCCAGCATTGCACACTGAGCTTGGGGGGATCACTTGGGCACCAGACTTAATACTGGCTCTTGACTGGATGGCCGCATGCAGGAGATTTCTACAATGGAGGGTTGGCAGGTGGTGGGTATCTGGAAGTGGCTCTGTGCAGGACGTGAGGATTCCTTGGGAGGGCCCAGAACCAGAGCACAGCATTGTGCAAGCTCTGCATAGTTGGAGAGCCCCCTGGATGACGGGGAATGCACAGTGTGCTACCCCACCTATCCCCAACTGCTAACTTAGAACCAGAAGTGGGGTCCTCTGTATGCGTGCCAGGCCAGGATAAAATGCCTGGGAAAGAGACTGGAGCTCAGAACTCCCTAACTCAAAGTTGCAGGATGGCAGAAAAGCCATGGGAAAGACAGGGCTATTTTGAAGATAACGCAACCATATTTTCACCTACGAGCTCGGACGCCGCCTCGGTAAACAAGGTCCGCGCAGAGCAGTGACACCCCCAGGCTGCTTGCGAATAGTCTACTACTGGGAACATAAACAGATTAGGGATGAGCCCACACTCCCGTTGAACAGGTGCTAAAGTCGTAGATACTGGGCCAGAAGGCGCACCGGAAACCACAGTATCACGCAACTCGCTTTTTTTCTATGGAGAGTACACCGTCAAATAAATCTCGTACTGGTGCTCGCCCTGTGGAGCTCCACCAGGCAGGTGCAGTGCCGGGCTCTGAGCCTCGACAGAGCCCACCCTCAGCTACTGGAGGACCCTCTAGACCGTCTTGTGGAGTCAGCAGACGGCGGAGGAGAACTACTGACCAAAACAAAACAGAAAAAGAGAAACCCAGAGTGCCACTTGTCATGATGCACTGGAATGCAGAGGGAGTGAACAGCAAGCAGGCTGGATACAGCAAAAAGACAGAGCTGGAAAACATCTTGTATGAGAAGCAAGTCAGTGTTTGCTGTATCCAAGAGACTCACTTGAAAGCAGATCAAACCTTTAAAATAAGGGGATATCAATGCTTCAGATCCGACAGAAAAGATAGACGAAAAGGAGGAGTACTTACTCTTGTAAGGAATAACATTCCTGCACACGAAAGGAAAACCTTCATGGATGGAGCAGAATATCAGCTGTTGCAGATAAAGGTAGACAAGATGGAAATAGAACTCCTGAACTATTACTGTCCAAACAACAAACCCCTGAGTCTCAGCTCTATACAGGTACCAGCCACCAACTTTATAGCAGTTGGAGACTTTAATAGCCACTCCCAGAGCTGGGGCTATAACCATCTGGATCACAGAGGTGAAGAGGTTGAAACTTGGCAAGATGATCACTCCCTAATCCTAGTCAATAATGCCACAGATACTCCTACCTTCTACTCCAGAGGATGGCACACAACTTCAACACCAGATCTTGCCTTCTCCACACCAGATATAGCTGGATCTATTAGTAGAGAAGTAGGAGACCAACTAGGGGGAAGCGACCATCGCCCAATCTTTCTTACTGTCCAGAGTGCAACTCTCAGTACAGGCCCAGCCATTACAAGATGGAACTACAAAAAAGCCAACTGGGGTTTATTCAGGCATCAGGTGAACACGCTGCTGTCTACCCTCAAGGTACAGAACAGAGACATTAATGAAGTGGTAAAAGACTTCAACGGATGCATACTACAAGCAGCAAAAGAAACCATTCCCAAAGGATGCCGGCGTAACTACATACCATACTGGTCCAGCACACTCCAAGAACGTCAGGAAGCTATGGACAGGGCTAGAAAGGACGCAGAGTCTCAGCCTTCACTTGAAACTCACAACAAATGGAAAAAGGCTGTAGCAGAGTTTCAGAGAACAAAGCTAGAAGAAAAACGGAAAAGCTGGAGAACTAAAACGGCATCGCTGAACCTTGAGAAAGACGGCAGGAAACTTTGGAGATTAGTCAAGTCTCTAAATGAAGAGCGTTCCTCACCTAGGCAGACTATCACATTGGATGAAGGTGGCAAACTTTTCAGAGGAAAACAAGCTGCAGACTTGTTTGCTAGAAGATACAGTTCAGAAAGCAACTTACCCATTAACATAGATCATCAGAGAGAGATAAGAAAAGAAATACTGGCAACCATGGGACAGACAGATACTCCTGCCCCAATGAGGGAACCCATCACACTAGGAGAACTACAGAAGGCTATTTCCAAGCTTAAGTTTCAAAAGTCACCCGGCCCAGACAAAATCAGCAATGAAATGCTAGTAAATCTGAGCTCAGCAGCAAAGACAAAACTGCTTGAGATATTCAACCACAGCTGGTTGAAAGGAACGGTACCCCAAGTATGGAGAGAAGCCATCACAATACCCATACTAAAGAAAGGGAAATGTAAGACTGAGGCTGCAAGTTACCGGCCAATCAGTCTCACAAGCTGTGTTGGGAAGACTATGGAGCGAATAGTCAACCACAGATTGAAATGGTATTTAGAGTCTGAGCAGATCCTGGTGCCGGAACAAGCTGGATTTAGAGAATGCTACAGTATAGAAGACCAAGTTACTTACTTGTCTCAAGCAATAGAAGATGCCTTCCAGGAGAAGAAAAAGGTCCAAACGATCTGGGTCGACTTCAAGCAGGCCTTTGACAAGGTGTGGAAAGATGGCCTCATTGCAAAACTTAGGAGAAGTGGAATCCAAGGCAACATGATGAAATGGATCCAGTCATACTTGCATAACAGGAGAACTAGAGTCACTCTTGACGGTCTGCAGAGCAGAAAAGTGTTGCTCCATCAGGGGGTACCTCAAGGAGCAGTAATTTCCCCAACACTCTTCCTTGTTTACATCAATGACCTGGTGAAAGATCTCCCTGCAGGAGTTAAAGCTGCCTTATATGCAGATGACCTAGTACTCTGGTGCGCTGATGAAAATGTCACCACAGCAAATTATAGAATGCAGCGGGCAGCAGACATGCTAGTGTCATGGGCAGATAAATGGCTTATCACAATAAACACAGACAAAACCTCCACAACACTGTTCTCCCTCGCCCCCAAGGACAAATCAGCTAACATACACCTAGGGACAACCGTGATCAAGGAAGAAAGCTACCCCACCTATCTTGGGGTGACATTTGACCAAAGGCTTACATGGAATAAGCATATTGAAAATGCAGAAGGAAAGGCCCGAAGACGACTAGGCATACTCAGAAAATTAGCAGGTACCAACTGGGGAGCAAATGAACGAAATCTAAAGAAGATTTATAATGGAGTAATAAGACCACACTTAGAGTTTAGCTCAGCAGCATGGTCATCAGCTGCTAACTCACATCTGCAGTCTTTAGACAAGGTGCAAAATCAAGCTCTCAGGCTCATTACAGGAGCCATGAAAACTACACCAATAACAGAGATGCAGAAGGTTGCTGGATTACAGACATTGTCCCATAGAAGAGACACAAAAACTATGATCCAGATGGAAAAGTACAACAGTATGCCAATGCACCCAATGAAGGCAAGACTAGATGATCTGGCATTAGGACGTCTAAAGCGTAGCAGCTTTGTGCATCGGGGGAAAAGACTTATAAGACAGCATCAAGAAGACCTATCCATGAAGACAACACCACTGAAGCCCACCCTATACCCTGTACCATGGGAGCAGGCCAGCAGTGCCCTCCAAATTAATACATCAGTCAGTGGTCTCACAAGTGGATGTGAGTATAATGATCTGCAAAAACGAACTGCTACATTGAGTATGATCCAAGAAAGCTATCCCGATCAATCATGGATACATGCCTATACAGATGGATCAGCAATTAATGCTGTTAGGAATGGAGGTGCCGGTATCTTTATCTCATATCCTGACAACCACTATGAGACTAGGCACATTCCCACTGGTAAATTCTGTTCCAACTATACAGCTGAGGTTCAAGCTCTAGAGCAAGCTGCAAATATGATTTATAACTCCAACTCTGACTGCCACCAGGTAGTCATCCTCACAGATGCACTGTCTGTCCTGCAAGCTCTCAAGGGTGGTAAACTCCCGCATCTGAGAAATGAACTAAACAAGGTAGCTGCCAAAAAGAGAACCATACTTCAGTGGGTACCATCTCATTGTGGTGTACCCGGAAATGAAAAGGCAGATAAACTTGCAAAAAAGGGAGGAGAATGTGAACAAGAAGATAATGAAGTCACATACTTTGAGAAAAAGAGAGCTATCCAGACTATCAGAAGAGAACAGAACCAACCCAAAGACGACTATCACACTCTTGACCGGCACGGACAGATAACTATTTTTCGACTCAGGACAGGGCATAACAAACTGAATAAACACATGCACAAGCTACGATTGTCTGCTTCACCACTGTGCACATGTGGATTAAACGAACAAACTGCTGAGCATGTTCTACAGGACTGTCCTCTGTATGACCAGTTAAGAAAGATATACTGGCCCAATGACTCAACACTAAACTCAAAGCTATATGGAGTTAAAGAGGAACTTCAAACAACAGTCGAATTCATCATGAGAACTTGTCTGACGGTGTAATCATCAAAGATGCGATCGCAAGAAGAAGAAGAAGAAGAAGTAAGGATTACTACTAAATTTTGCGTTAAAGTTGACAGAATACGTTAATTCAGATAGCAGTTTGGCGGCATACTTCCGCAAAATCGTTAATTATAAGTCTTGGCTGCAGTGTGTATGCAGCAGATCTGGCAAAATGTTAAATGTTGGTACTACGTTTTCAAAACCGAAACTAAAACGCGTGTTAGATTTTTACCGTGGTATCGTTCTATAGGCTTTAGCACTGCACAAAATTCAGCGCTATGCTGGCGTGTGAGAGGATCACCGTCAGACACAATAGAGCGGGTTTATTTATTATCATTTTATGACTAAAATCTTACTGAAATGAGCGATTATTCTTGCAGATTTTTCTACACCAGGGACACTGAGAAGGGATATGCCTCTAAAGATTCCATATTCTCGATTGTCACCCTTTTCGAAAATTGGTGTTATAATGGCAATCTTCCAATCATCTGGCAATGTCTTGTTGCACCAAGCTGCATGTAGATCCCTTATGAGTAATAGGTCACCTGCTGTTCCTATGTACTTAACCATTTCTGGTGTTATACTATCATGCCATGCTGATTTGCCCATCTTGATTTTCTCCAGTGCTGCGTTCAGATCTTCCATCTTTGTCATATTCAGTACCATTTGTTTCTTCTTCTGTGCTAGTGGTTATCATTTGTGATGCTTGACCTTGCTCATCATCAAGGAGTTCTGAGAAATATTCTTTCCATCTCTCCATTAGTTCATTTAGGGCAGTAAGCAATTTCCCTTGTTTATCTTTTATAAATTTAAAAGGGCACAGATTTTCCTTCCTCATGTTCTTTACTGTCTTAAAGAAAAGTTCCAGATTTTTTTGCGCATCGTTTTCTAGTTTTTCTCCAAATTATTCCTAGGACCTGTTTTTCTGCTAGCACCTTGTTCTTTGCTACTGAGTATCACATACTCTCTACATTTCTCGGTTTTTTTCCTGATGTGTTTTTATCTCCTAGGTATTGTTTCCATTCCTTCTTATTATCTCTTATTTTGTATTTAACATCCTCTGTCCACGACGGTGTCCCTTCTCTCTTGTTCCAAGTCGGAATTCACCTCATACTTCTCCTACAGATGTCTTTGAATTTAAGCCATAGAGTGGGCTAATTAGCCATGGAATGACATGATCGCTGTATGAAAAAATGTAAAAACATCTCAGGAATGACATGGGCACAAATTTACGTGGAAAAATGAAGACATAAAAGGATAATAAAGGAGAGAAAGAACAGGCGTAATGGGAGAAGATCGGCTACCACGACAAGCATGGGAAATTAAAAGTTGGGGATCAAGACCTCCAGGACGACCCAGAGGACAACATTAGACAATCTTTGAAGGCCCGAGGATTAGAATGGAACCAGGCCAGGAGAAAGACAGCTGATAGGATAGTTTGGCGCTCTCTCTTCCAAACATCTACACCTCACGGCAGAAAGGGAACGACTAATTGAGTAAGTAAGAAGAGGCGTAAAAGGACGCGACCACATGTCGTAGCACTATTTCACATGAGTAGATAATTAACTACCAACAAGTCATATATACAATATATGTTAGTACAATACAATACAATACAACACTTAAAAATATTATATAATATAACACAACATAATATGAAATAAAATAATATAATATAATACAAAATACTATAATATAATATAATAATTAGCAGATCGGGCTCATGATCCTTTGTTGGTAGCCTATCTAAGGAAAAGTAAATCAGTGAATTCAAACCACAGCTCTCATTCGGAAATATCCGTTTATGGGAAAGACTTCGGGAGTAAACCCTGAGGATAAATCAGGAGTATGACCCCTATGACAGTAATGTTAATTCGACATTATTCTGGCAACTCCTACGATGCAACAAACTGTATCAGCTACTGCCGTTCCTGTGGATCAACAGGCTGCGTTATCTATACAACGGTGCCAAAGCTTGCACCCAGGAGAGGACATTCCAGCTTCATCCTAAAGGTACCAGCACAATATGAGAAGCAGCAGTTACCAGCTACAAGCATTTCGCTTAATTCACGTACGGCATGGTGCCAGGGGCTACTTCCGACAGTGGGAGGGATCTAAGATCTCAGTGGGCACGTCCCGGTGAGTTATGTGTTGTTTCGGGGTCTAGGATCTCAGTGGACACCTCCCAGTGATTTATGTGTTGTTCCGCAACCTTCTGCTTTCTAAATTAGACGCATGGGGATTGTGGTCAAACCCGAACTGAGGATAGACAATTTCGCACCAAACAATAGTCAGATAAAATATTATAGAAAGAAATCAATTATTCAATTATTGTGTTGATCGAGTTGTGAAGAAACCTACCTTGACATTGGGAGTAAAGTTTCTCTAGAAACCTCTAGAAAAGTGCCATCATCACAATAGACTCGACAAAACAACAGCTGCAGTACTCAACAAGAGTTAAGTGCTTGTTAAAAGGCAAAAGCAACGAATTTAAAATATTTAAATGCAGGTTTATTTTTTTTTAAGTTTCAAATTTCCCAACTTCGATCTGTCCTTTTCCTTTAGGATTTCAGTCTTTGTATTTAAAATATACGGGTTTACTTGCGAGATGCCAGGATTTGTAACACTGTATAAAAATAAAGGAGACAGAAGTGATTGCAATAACTACAGAGGCATCTCACTTCTTAGTATTGTTGGTAAGGTTTTTGCCAAAGTCATCTTAAAGTGACTACACAAGCTAGCTGAGCGCATATATCCAGAGTAACATTGCGGATTCCGAGCTGGTAGATCAACAACAGACATGATCTTCTCTCTCCGCCAGCTTCAGGAAAAATCAAGAGAGCAGAAAAGGCATTTATATATCGCCTTTAGAGACCTCACAAAAGCATTTGACTTGGTTAGTAGGGATGGACTCTTCAAAATCCTCCTGAAAATAGGCTGCCCTTCTAAAATGCTGCAAATGATAAAATCATTCCATGACGAAATGAAGGGAACAGTCCAATATGCTGGAAGCACGTCACAGCCCTTTGACATACGAAGTGGCGTTAAACAAGGCTGTGTTCTGGCCCCGACCCTCTTCGGTATCTTCTTTGCCTTACTTCTGAAACATGCATTCAGAGATGCAACTGAAGGAATATGCCTTCACACTAGGTCAGATGGCCGTCTGTTTAATCTTTCAAGGCTGAAGGCAACAACAAAAATCAGAAGGGTCACTATAAGAGACTTGTTGTTCGCTGATGATACTGCAGTCGTCACTCAAAGCCAACAGGAGCTTCAGAACTTGATGAATCGCTTCACTAAAGCATGCAAGGACTTTGGCCTCACAATAAGTCTAAAGACAACGAATGTTCGGAGTCAGGATGTGGGTGCTGCACCAGTTATCACTATCGATAACTATGAATTGGCAGTGGTGCATCACTTCACATACCTAGGATCTACCATCAATGACAAACTCTAACTGGATACAAAAATCGACAGCCGCATTGGCAAAGCTGCAGCTACCTTTGCCCGCCTCACATCGCGTGTTTGGGGAAACTCCAAACTCACAATGAAGACCAAAGCTGCGGTATATAATGCCTGCGTCACGAGCACACTCCTATATGGCAGTGAGACTTGGACGACCTATGCTTAGCAAGAAAGAAGGCTCAATACCTTCCATTTACGGTGTCTACACCACATCTTCGGCATCTCGTGGAAAGATAAAGTGACTAATGTCGAGGTGTTGTCACATGCTGGCCTTCAAAGTATGTATACACTGCTTAGAAAGTGCAGACTTTGCTGGCTTGGCCATGTTCGCCGCATGGAAGATGGTCGCATCCCAAAAGATATCTTCTACGGACAATTAGCAGATGGCAAGAGAACAGTTGGGCGGCCACAGCTGAGGTTCAAAGATGTGTGCAAGAGAAATATGAGGGCACTGGCCATGGATCCAGCAACATGGGAGGATGAAGCTGCCGATCGCACTAAGTGGCGATGCTATTTACGGCGTCAACTCAGATTGGGCGAAGAAAGGCTCACACAACAAGCAGAGGAGGGGAGAATACGTCGAAAGGAGCACCAGGAAAATAAGCAGCTGAGGGCTGCCACCTCAGGGGCGCATTCCCATAGTCAGTTATGATTGAAGGGGCTATTATTATTACTTTTAAATTTAAAGTTGCCCAAATTATTCGATCTGTCACTGGAGTCCTAAGGAATCAGATCACCCGTCATCAGAGGAATTTCCCAGACTAAGTGTTTCAAAAGCTTTATTTTAGTTAGTTAGTTTGTTTGTTTGAATTAGTTTTGTTTTTTTAATTTTATTTTGTGTGTTTATTTCATGAAAAGAGGAGGTAAAGGGAAGTCTAATAGACTATCCAAAGAACGGTAAAGCTCCGGGCCATGATAAATTAAATGCAGAGCTATTTAAGACAGACCCTGAGCTAGCAGCAGAACTATTAGAACCACTATTTGCACAAGTCTGGAAAACGGGGACAACACCATCAGAGTGGAACAAAGGAATAATTGTCAAGTTGCCCAAGAAGGGAGATCTTGCAGACTGCAATAATTGGAGAGGAATCACTCTTCTCTCAGTTCCCAGCAAAATACTAGGCAGGATAATTACACAGAGAATTTCAAAGGCAGTAGACCACAAACTGAGGAAGGAACAAGCAGGATTTAGAAAGAATAGAAGATGTGTAGATCATATATTCACTCTCAGGAACATTATAGAGCAGTGCTCGGAATGGCAAAGACAGCTTTACATTAATTTCGTTGGTTTTGAAAAGGCTTTTGACAGCATACATAGGGACAGTTTATGGAAAATACTGAGGGCTTATGGAATTCCAAGCTGCATAGTGTCAATTATAAAAAGCCTCTACGCCAGCTTTACGTGTGGTGTTGGGCAGAGCAACCTAACCTTTGAGGTGAAGACAGGAGTACGGCAGGGATGCCCCATGTCTACCACTCTATTTTTAACAGTCATAGACTGGGTGATGCGCCAGACAACAGAGGGCAGTCCAAGAGGAATAAGATGGACAACATTTTCTACATTGGAAGATCTGGAATATGCAGATGACATTGCACTACTAGCACATTCACATCAACACATCCTGGAAAAAACGGATAGACTTAACAAGTTTAGCCAGCAGGTGGGCTTGAACATCAATTTAAAGAAGTCTGAGGTCATGACGCTCATTGTGAGCAACCCTGAGCCCATATCAGTAAGGAATAAGCAATTGGTACAGACAGATACCTTCACATACCTAGGAAGCATAGTAACACCAGACGGCGGGGCAGGCAAAGACATCAACATCAGAATGAATAAGGCAAGAACAGCCTTCTTTAGCCTAAACAACATCTGGAAGTCCTCTCAATACAGCACAAGCACAAAATTAAGATTATATCAGAGCTGTGTGCTTTCTGTGCTTCTCTGTGATGCGGAATGCTGGAGAGTCACAGAGAAGGAAATGTCAAAATTGTCCTCTTTTCACACAACATGCCTAAGAAAAATTCACCGAATCTTTTGGCCGAATACCATCACTAACCAAGATCTGCTTACTCGTAGCAAGCAAGAGGACATGCACACCATCATAGCTGGCAGACGCTGGAACTGGGTTGGTCATGTCCTCAGAAGAGACCCCGATGCCATCACAAGAACAGCTATGCTTTGGACCCCTGAAGGAAAACGAAAGAGATGCCGACCAAAAACAACCTGGCGGAGGACTGTGGAGGCTGAGATGCAAAGAATGAACCAGAGTTGGGGCACTGTATGAAGGATGGCCACCCACCGAGCAAAGTGGAATCAATTTGTTGTTGCCCTACAAGACGCCACTAGGCGTGATGGCCACTGACTGCTTTAACGTTCGGCGGCTAAGGATCAAAGAAGAAAGAAGAAGAATAGACTATCCATGTGGATGATGGCTGATAGCTGGTGGATTTGATGTAATCTCGGACACCTCCATGCTGTTTCATCCTCTAAAACTGTGTTAACAGCTGGCCAGCTGTGAGAAAATCTACTCTTTGTTTTTTGTTTATTTTTTTCCCTTGTTTGTACATACATGCCACACGCTATGGTTTACCCATAATCTGTACAAGGTGTTTGCGTTTTCAGATGTGTTCGGCCCGTACATACCGTCCGTACGGGTTTTTTTCGCCTAATTATTAAATATACATATAAATCGATTGTCTTGTGCCACTACCGTAGCCGTAATTTACGTCATGAGATTCGGCGAGATGTTAAGCCAAGTGGATACAAAACATCAACCAATGAAAATCAAGCTGTTGGATTTTCATCGAGGTTTTCAGGGATACATCATAACCGTTCGTTCGTGAAGACAGCACTATACTAAAACAAGCGTCCTTTTCAGGGCGAATACAGCCGTCGGAATTCACTAAAATGGGTCGCACCAAGCCACAAGCGAAAAAGAGGAAAGTATATACAAGCCCTCAAACACTTGTCAGCAGCATCAAACAAGAACCTGCAAAAAACAAACAGAGTCAACCAGAGAGCACGAATACTCCAACTACTAGCGTCGTGGTCAGTCCTTCCCAGAACACGAACAACGCAGCCAGTGACACGAACGATGAGCAACCCAAAGCGTCGAAGGCAGAGGACAACCAAGCTCCGAAACCAGACCTAGCAACATCACCGCTGAAACAAGGTGTCGAGACGGTAGCTACATTGTGCAGTGACAAGGCAACATCTGCAAAAAACGGCCACAAAACAGAGGGTAACAATGCATTAAAACCCAACAAAATCAATCCACCGACAAAACGAGATGTCATTGTCGAGTCTCCATCATACAGTGACCAGCCAACTCCGGTTAAACTTGACCAGATGCAGACGAGCCAGAATGCGAATCCGCCCTGCAGACCGCACACTCAATCGGAGACAGAAGTTGGAACGTGCCAACTTCGCAAGCAACAAAATGCCGTCTCTAACGTGGTACTACAGGAGAGGATTGTTAAGATCACACAGATGCCTGGAGGTGAGGCCCCACTCAGGGCCCTACCAGATGATAAAGTAATCACTATCTTAGAAGCAATAACTGGCAAGAGAGGCATCGCTAAGGTACGGAGGCACGAAAAGGGAGTTGTGCTTTCGCTCAACAGCACGGAAAAATCAACTGCACTGATGACAGAACTGGAGGCAGGACCGAAAGAATTCATGCTGCCTTACCAGATAAAAGTAGTGATGGAGACCAACAAGACTACAAAGAAGTTTGTCGTAAGAGGGGTGGACACCAGATGGCCCGCAAACGAGGTTCACAACAAACTTCAGACCGAAAACGCAGACATCAAATTCACTCAGGTCGAAAGGCTAAAAACATGGAACAACAAAGACACAAACCTGATTGTGGTAACCGTCGAAGGGCCGACAAGACCTGAGAAACTGACGCTCGAAACTATTTAAAAAAAGACAGAGGCTTTTATCCCGCCAGTCATGCAGTGCTCTAACTGCCAGCAGTTTTCGCACACAAAGAAAACGTGCAGGAGAGATGCAGTTTGCCGGTATTGTGCTTGTAGTCACCAATATGGCGACTGCCCCAGGGCAAAGGAGGACCGCAACTACAAAGAAACTAACGCAAACCGTACCTGTGCAAACTGCCACGGAAACCACGGGGCAAGGTACAGAGGATGCCCTGTGTTTCAGGAAACTAAGAGCATCTTGAAGGAGGCCGTGTCTAAAAACATACCCTTCAAAGAGGCCAAACACAGAGTGACTGCGGATGCTGCAGAAAAACAGCGCACGATTGACAGACGACAGATACACAAGCTGACCACTGAAATCAACGAAATGAAAAGGAAACTGCAGAACGAAAACAGAAGCAAGCAGGCTCCCGAAGACGACAAGGACAGAGGTGAAGACGTAATAGATATGCAGAGCGTCAGAGAAATGTTACAGAGCGCCCAGGCAATGCTACAGGAAACAAAATCCATCAAACACGAGATAGAAGTCGACATCGCCAAACTCACAAAGCTAAAAGAAGAGAACGAAGAAATCCTCCAAAGAATTGAAACAGAGAGAAGGATCGTTGAGGATATCCTTACAAAAACTAGAGAACAAAACAAAGAAACTAAAGACAAAATGAGAACCGAAATCGTACAGTAACTAATAAACAATCAAGAAAGAGCAAAAGCAGCCGTGACGGATCGCCTACCTAATATAATAAAGGCAGCCATAGAAAAACAAACATCGAAACAGACAACAACGAGTAAGGACCAAACAGGCAGCTAGTGGTCCTTTTCAGGACCAGTCATCTCCAGGGCAAGGAACGCGATACCAGCGAAGAAGTTAACACGCTTTATCCCCCAATATAAACCGTTTATAACCCGTAAGGCAGGAAACGAATACCATGAGCACGCCACGACACCATAACCTGACAAGCAACGAAGAGGTATCCAGACAGTCAGCTAGTGGTCCTTTTTAGGACCAGTCCTTTTCAGGACTAACAACAGGCTAGCACTGAAGAAAGTAAACACTCAATATACCCCAATTATAACCAACTTTCAGGTTGAACAGGGTATTACAGCAACCTAGTAGACGAAAACAACAACAACAACAACAACATCAAGCTGTCTATTTTTCAATTGCTACTGTTCATTCACCATTTTTCGCAAAAGCTAGCGCCAGGTTACTGATTATTTGAACGATTACGCAGCACTGAGTTCTTTTTGGAGTTGAGCCTATTGTTTAGGATTAATTTCCAGTTTAGTGTTGGTAAGTAATTCATTTTAGGCCTATGCTTTCTTTTCCCCTAAGGTATAGCATAATTTATTATTTACGGCTGCTTAAATAAAAAAGGTTGATAGGCCTACCACTACATATTATTTGATTTCACTAAAACTTGTAGAAAGTGCGCAAGAAATGTAAATTTGAAAAATAATACAATACAAATTATGGGTAATATCGGAATGACGGTTGCCGAATGCTCCGCATGTATTTTCGTACCATTTAGAGTTAGGATTAGGGTTACAGTTGGGGTTAGGACCCTAAATCTAAATGGTACAAAAATACATGCGGAGCATTCGGCGACCGTCATTCCGATATTACCAAATTATGAAACTGAAAAAAACCACAAAAGCAAGGCAAATTTGCATCTTAACTCGATCAGAGAAAAGTTTATTTGGAGTTACTTCTCTTCTTAGTTTTTATTTCGTTTCTTTAAAACACAATGCGATTTTGCCTTGGGTGATCATCATTACGGTCATCCAATGATATTTATTAAATAATTAATTACTATCAATGTTTGATTGACACTAAAATTCGTATGGGTAGGTCTATTTAAACCTACCAGTTGGGCTATAACGGCTATTCCAATTGTTGAAGTTCGGTAGAGAATATATATTATTACGCCTGCGTTAGTTTATATTTTCATTGCTAGCTTTAGCAAAAAATTTATTAGATTTAAGATTCCTAAACCTAACCCATAACGCTTATTACTGGTCTCTTTAGGCTTATACTTTTATAAGGCACTAGGCTATAGAAAACACAGCAAACTGTTCTTCATTTCAACCATAAATTGTATTAATTTTTTTTCCAAGATTCTATTTCACGGACTGCAGAAATAGACTAAATGATGATACAGTCACAGCATTTCTACAATGCAAAATAAATTCTAACTCTTGTTGTTTAGGTTTTAAAGCAAGTGAAGACATGCTTAAAAAGGCAAAGGGCGCATGTCACTATGATGGTACAGAACCATCTAATTGAATATATTTTTACATGAATTAGGCCTAACTCTTTTGTTACGTTTTTCAGTCTTTGTACAGGTTTTGCGGGTCTTTGTACAGGGTTTTTGGATTTTTTGTACAGGTTTTTCATGTCTGAGGTGTGGCATGTATGTTTGTATTAGTTTTTTTTTTTAATTTTTTATTAATTTTTAATTTTTTAAATTCTGTTCTTGTCTTTTGTTTTGTTATTTAATTTTTTTTAAACTTTTATTTATTCATTTTTATTTATTTATTCATTTGTTTACACACAAATTGATTGACACAACTTTTGTTTTGATTTTGTATATTTGGACTGAGTGGAGGGCTGAGGAA
The DNA here is from genome assembly GCA_024509875.1 of Oreohelix idahoensis. Lineage (NCBI taxonomy): Eukaryota > Metazoa > Mollusca > Gastropoda > Stylommatophora > Oreohelicidae > Oreohelix > Oreohelix idahoensis. Next base: position 30,468 of record JAMPIV010012563.1, read on the forward strand.
TTTACTATATTTGGATATCAGAGATCTGATTTTATTATCTTGAATTTATTACACTATATTTCATAATTATTACCCACCAAGGGTTGAACGGGATACTGTGATAAAAAAAAAAAAAATCAACATTCATCTTTAAGGCACTGTGTTTTACTATTAAAAAAAAAAGAATTGGCAACACTGGCAACTACAAATGTTTTGCGCATGCCTCAAGAATCCACGTGTAAGTTATCAAAATTGTCATTATTTATAAACAGATACTAGGAATATGTACCTTTGTCATCTTCAAGTACTGTGCTCGCTGGCGTAGGTGACCATGGCGGTTGACAATTTATGTCGCTCGATGCTGTTAATCAATTTCGTGGTTAAAAGACAGTATTACTGGAGACCTCCATGTTGAATTTATAATTCTATTTTCAAAGCGACCTCGGTGTTTGACGGGCGTTATTATTTGTTTGCAAATCTCGAAACAGTGATGGCGACAGGTTCACTCTTTCTATCCCATGCAATTGTGTCTTTTTGGTAAAATCCTATTACTCGTAGGTTTTTGCTCAGCAGTGAATATTCCCTTGGAGTTATTTCCCTTCCTGCCCTTAGAAGGGTTTCCTGGACAGGTATCGTAGTGTTCAAGTATCGAATATGAAAAAACGATAATAATAATAATAATAATAATAATAATAGCCCCTTCAGTCATAACTGACTATGGGAATGCGCCCCTGAGGTGACAGCCCTCAGCTGCTTATTTTCCTGGTGCTCCTTTCGACGTTTTCTCCTCACCTCTGCTTCTTGTGTGAGCCTCTCTTCGTCCAATCTGAGGTGGCGCCGTAAACAGCATCGCCACTTAGTGCGATCGGCAGCTTCATCCTCCCATGTTGCTGGATCCATGTCCAGTGCCCTCATATCTCTCTTGCACACATCTTTGAACCTCAGCTGTGGTCGCCCAACTGTTCTCTTGCCATCTGCTAATTGTCCGTAGAAGATATCTTTTGGGATGCGACCATCTTCCATGCGGCGAACATGGCCAAGCCAGCGAAGTCTGCGTTGTCTAAGAAGCGTATACATACTTTGAAGGCCAGCACGTGACAACACCTCGACATTTGTCACTTTATCTTTCCACGAGATGCCGAGGATGCGGCGTAAACACCGCAAATGGAAGGTATTGAGCCTTCTTTCTTGCTTAGCATAGGTCGTCCAGGTCTCGCTGCCATATAGGAGTGTGCTGGTGACGCAGGCATTATATACCGCAGCTTTGGTCTTCATTGTGAGTTTAGAGTTTCCCCAAACACGCGATGTGAGGCGGGCAAAGGTAGCTGCAGCTTTGCCAATGCGGCTGTCGATTTCTGTATCCAGTGAGAGTTTGTCATTGATGGTAGACCCTAGGTATGTGAAGTGGTGCACCACTGCCAATTCATAGTTATCGATAGTGATAACTGGTGCAGCACCCACATCCTGACTCAGCACATTCGTTTTCTTTAGACTTATTGTGAGGCCAAAGTCCTTGCATGCTTTAGTGAAGCGATTCATCAAGCTCTGAAGCTCCTGTTGGCTTTGAGTGACTACTGCAGCATCATCAGCGAACAACAAGTCTCTTATAGTGACCCTTCTGATTTTTGTTGTTGCCTTCAGCCTTGAAAGATTAAACAGACGGCCATCTGACCTAGTGTGAAGGCATATTCCTTCAGTTGCATCTCTGAATGCATGTTTCAAGAGTAAGGCAAAGAAGATTCCAAAGAGGGTCGGAGCCAGAACACAGCCTTGTTTAACGCCACTTCGTATATCAAAGGGCTGTGACGTGCTTCCAGCATATTGGACTGTTCCCTTCATGCCGTCATGGAATGACTTTATCATTTCCAGCATTTTAGAAGGGCAGCCTATTTTCAGGAGGATTTTAAAGAGTCCATCCCTACTAACCAGGTCGAATGCTTTTGTGAGGTCTATAAAGGCGATATATAATGGTCTTTTCTGCTCTCTTGATTTTTCCTGAAGCTGGCGGAGAGAGAAGATCATGTCTGTTGTTGATCTGCCAGCTCGGAATCCACACTGTGCCTCTGGATATATGCGCTCAGCTAACTTGTGTAGTCGCATTAAGATGACTTTGGCAAAAACCTTACCAACAATACTAAGAAGAGAGATGCCTCTGTAGTTATTGCAATCACTTCTGTCTCCTTTATTTTTATACAGTGTTACAATCTTGGCATCTCGCATGTCTTGAGGAATAGTTGTCTCTTCCCAGCACTGGCACAGCATCCTATGCAGGGGATGTAATAGCGTGCTCTTACAGCATTTGATTAAATCAGGAGGAATCCCATCACTGCCTGGTGCTTTGCCAGAGGCCAAGCTATCAATGGCCTTGCTGAGTTCCTCTAATGTTGGTTCGGCATCCAGCTCCTCCATAGTTGGCAGACTGTTGACACCATCAAGGGCTGCAGGCGTAACGGTATTGTCTCTAGCGTAAAGCTCAGAGTAGTGCTCGACCCACCTCTCCATCTGCTTACCCTTATCGGTTAGCTTCTCTCCGCTGATGGTTTTTAGCGGTGCCGTCTTTATTTTATGGGGGCCAAGTGCTTTCTTTATACCGTCATACATTTGTCTAATGTTGCCTGTTTGCGCTGCGATCTGGATGCTCTCACTGAGCTGGAGCCAGTAGTCATTTGCACAGCGTCGAGCAGTTTGTTGAACTTTGCTTCTCGTAGCCCTCAGGATCTGTAGGGTTCTGGCACTTGGTGAACGTTTGTATTCATTCATAGCACTGCGCTTAGCTTCAATGACAGGTGCCATCACATCTGATGAAGCATCAAACCAGTCATTTGACTTGGCTGTTTTCTTACCAAAGGTGGCAAGTGCAGTACTTTGAATGGTGTTCCGTAGATGCTCCCAGTTCTCTGTAATAGTATCACCATGCTGAGGGCTACTGAGCACTTTCTCGAAGGTAGCAGTGAATTGAGCGATCATGAAAGGGTCTGACATCTTGCTGGTATCAATGCGTGGTTTCCCTTCATGTCTGACACGATAGAGTTTTCTTGGTTGTGCTCTGATTTTGCAGCAAACCAAGGAGTGATCTGTATCACAGTCTGCACTATGGTACGAGCGCGTGGAGAGCACAGACCTGAGGAGTGGCCTTCTGACGAGAATCAGGTCAAGTTGGTGCCAGTGCTTGGATCGTGGGTGTCTCCATGACACCTTATGCTGGGGTTTTGTCTGAAAGTAGGTGTTGGTCACGCAGAGGTCATGGTGGACGCACAACTCTAAGAGCCGTTGTCCATTTTCATTCATCTTGCCAATACCAAACCTGCCCAGACATGAAGGCCATGAAACATTATCGGCACCCACTCTAGCGTTAAAGTCACCAAGGAGAACAAGCTGTTCTTGCCTAGGTATGCTTTTGATAATTGCTGTTAGATTCTCGTAGAACTCATCTTTAGCTTCTGAGGCAGAGTACAGAGTAGGAGCATACACACTGACAAGGGTGATGGGACCTGTGCTAGTTTGCAGGCGGAGCGTTAACAGGCGTTCTGATCCATTCTCGCCTGGTTCAACCATTTTAGTTAGCGATTTTTTGACCGCAAAACCTACTCCGTGTTCTCTAGCTTTATTAAGATCTTTCCCTTGCCAATAAAATGTGTAGTCCTTCTCGCTCACCGTTCCAGAGCCCGCCAGGCGCGTTTCCTGAAGTGCAGCTATATCCACCTGAAGTCGTTTAAGCTCATCATTAATTATGGCTGTCTTCCTTACATCGTTTACATCCTGTAGGTTTTCGGATAGTCCAGTCAACATAGTCCGGACGTTCCAGCATCCCAATCTGAGAGTTTGCTTATTTCTATTTTTTCGATAATTGCTTGGTGCAAAATTTTCTGTCCACAGTTCGGGTTTGACCCTAATCCCCATGCACCCAATGGGGAAAGCAGACAGTGGCGGGACAACACCTTATTGACTGGGGGCTGCCCAGCTTGAAGCGGGCGGTAGCTGTCCAGTAAGATCCTAGAACCTCTCCCACTGTCGGAAGTAGCCCCTGGCGCCATGCCCTACGCCAATTGGGCAAAAAGCTTATAACCGGTAACTGCTACTTCCCGTGTTTTGCCGACACCTGTAGGGTGAAGCTGGAGTGTCCTCTCCAGGGCGCGAGCTTGGGCACAGTTATATGGAGATCAAGCTGTTGCCCATGCAGCATGTTCCCCCTCTCCACACAGCCGGTAGATCCAAAGGAACGGCAGTAGCCGATACAGTTTGGTACCAGCCATGTCGCAGGAGTTGCCAGAATAATGTCGAATCGACATTAGACTGCCTTAGGGACTCCGACTCCGGATTTATCCTCAGGGTTTACTCCCGAAGCCAATTCCATAAATGGATATTCCCGCAAGGCAGCGGTGGTTTGAATTCAGAGTTCCTTCTCTTAGATAAGCTACCAACCAAGGATCACGAGCCCTATCTGTCCGAAGCTGCTGGTTTTAAGGCGCCAGTCGCTCGCCTTTGCCCCTTCTCCCGTCAGTGGAAACAGTTCCGCCGGGCTCAAATTGAGCCACACGTGAAGGCCGGGAGCTGGACTTGGTTGTCAGAGGCTGTTTGAGGCGCGTGCCATAGAAGTATTTTATCTGCAGTGAGAATGAAAAAACGATATTAGAAACAAAATGTGGAAAAAATTGTCTTTTTAAGCTTGTTTATAGTTTAATACACTTTTATTTGTCACTATTAATATTTTATAACAGCACCCTCCCCCAGAAATATATTAAAAGTCCAATTTATTAATTTATTGACTGACACACCGAAGGATTGACTGATGAACTCCTTTTGATTGACTGTGTGATAGACGACGGGGAACTTCAAGGCTTCAATGATCTACTTTTAAAATGATGTAGACCTAACAGACGGGTTGATTTATGGTTGGACTGAATGAATGACTGACGAACTATCTGACCAATATATTGATAGAGTTAGTCCTATAGTTGAGCAGACAGAATGTCTGAACCGATAAATAATCATGTGCTTCAGTGGGAGAGTAAAAAGGTAGTCCCATAGCAGATAATACCGTAGGGGAGTGAAGTGTTAGAGACCTCACTATACTAGGTCATGCATAGAGAGGTGGGGTGACCAGTACCTTTCCTCGCTGCCTTTTCCTTCCCTTACTCAAGTGATAAGTCAGGTACCCATTTACAGCTGGGTAGACTGAATCGTGTCGATAACCGTGAATCTTTTTACTTTTCAAATGCTGTATAACACTAAATATGGGAGTTCTGGAGTGAAATGGCTGACTTTACTATAATATTGTAACCTGTCGAATGATGTATAGCTCTAGAGAGGGAAGTCTGGATGTAAAGGGCAATTTTTACTATCTTGCAATATAATACATTTATATACTTATTATGTTCGCAAATATTTTGTAAACAAAGTATTTCCTTTTTAAGTGCTTAAGGAGAAGTCATTTTTGAGTTACTTTCCTTGAAATGAGTTCCGTCATCTTCGATCGGACTCCGCGGACGAACTTAGGCCTACTGCGATTTATTCTTTGGCTGGGTAGGAATAGATTGTTCTTGCTTCAGTATATCTATGGCCTGAATTTATACGTAGTGTTTGTATGAGTAGGACGAGTCTGTCTTATATATGGATATCTTTACATTTCTAAGTCGAACTATGTTGGTTGTCGCTAGAAAAGGTCAAAGGCTATGCAGCGGAAGTATCGCTAGCAAGGGGTGTGATTCATGGCTGTCATCCTGTCTGGATGTAGAATTTTGATGTAGCCGGCCTATCGCCGAAAAAGTGATCTATAAGTAAATGGGGAAAAGTGATAGTCATTTAGACATGTTGTATGTACTTTACCCCAGTGTTTATTCTCTTTTGCCAAGGAATGGCAAAGTTATATTTTGCATAGAAAGGTAAAACCACAATTTATTATGAACTTGGGCTTCGCCATCGTTGTCGATAAACAGATGCACAGTGGTACTTTTGAAAAGAATATTTATTCAAAGGAAGATGACATTCCTATGTATCAGCACTAGATTATATGATATTATTCAATTACCTCTATGACAGAAGTTATGAAGAAATGAGGACATTTAACGAATGACCAATTTTGGTCTGGATCCTATAGTGAGTGAAACTCACGAGAGAAGAACAGCCATGTTGAAATTCATATACTTTGTATTTATCGAGTGAGAAAAAGGGATGCCTGTACTATCGCTCGATGAACCAAGAGATCACTGCTACATGTGAGAACCCATGTCTGGGATTCCTATATCTTTATGGAAAATATATATATTGAACTTTACGTGAAGGGATATTCGCTAGACGAGATTAGGTCTAGGAGCCTTCCTATATATTGGTTATGGTCTGACGTGCCCAGTCAGTAAAGCCAGATGATTTACATGATGGAACTCTGAATGCTTATTTACGAATGCTCCATTATGATATTTGCCAAGCATGAATGCTAACTTAAGATGATATGCCTGTGATCAACATTATGCTGTCTATGTCGACATTTGTTCCTGTAACCATACACGTACTGTCCAAGTGTGCGTCGCATTAAATATTATAAAAAGACCACCGTAGTTCCAGTACTTCTTGAATTCGAACAGTGTGAGTATGAGTGATGTACTACCAACTTGTCAACTCTATCGAATCATTCTACCATTCGCGTTCTGACATTCATATACACACTCATTGTCTACACTCACATTCTTGTCGGAGCCTCATCACGTTCCAGGACAAGATGACCTGTATGACCAAAACTGTGCTGGGTTTAATGAGTTGACAATCGTTACACTTTACTACACCAGTCCCAACATCTACATTTATCAACTGGTGTGCCAGCTTCCTGGGTCAACCTGCACAGTGACCATATTGAGAAGTAAACTACTGAGACCAGACGTTCCTTAGGGTCTGTTACGACACACAAATACATCAACAGTACAACTCTACAGTGATGTCAGCGTGACCTGTCCTGTCGACAGTATGCAGTAACTAGGTCAGCGTTTGTTGACATTTGGTTCGTTGGACATTTGCCATACAACTGACAGTGTTACACGGCAAGCTTGGTTGAAACATAGAACATTACACATCAGGACTGGAGAATATTTGACAGTGTTTGCGAAAGGAAATGTTATTGAACTGAGAAGTCCTACATCGATTGTTATCATTCACATCAACGATGGAGCTTCTATTTCTGTGTTGAATTTAAAATAATTAGACCAGAAGTATTTGTTTAATAAAGTACCATAGTACTGTACTATTAGGCAGTGTAACTGAGCCTTCTTTACAACACATTCTTTCTGCAACACTCTATTTACATCATATTGCCATACTATTTATGCATTTATGTATTTATGTTTAAATATTTATATGTGATATTTGTTTGTATCCAGCGGGTTGTTGTTTTGGTTGGGCGGTGTCACACAACAGAGTATCCCACGTAATAGAGGGTCTGATGTGTGCGTTTCTATAGGTGCAATTTTCTTGATTGAAAATTTGCTGCGACAGCTGTTGCTATTAGTGTTAGCTGTGAAGACTGTACTCATTGTTGTTTTTGTAATATTCCTCTGTTCTTTAGTTTGTTTTGATTTGTTTGTAATTTGTTGGTCTACCCTATTCTATCTTTCAGTTCTATTCTCAATTCATATTTATATACTGTGGCGTTATTTGTATTTGTTATCCTCTTGCGGTTTATCTTTTATAGTTTTTCCCATTTGATTTATTTCATTTCCGCAAATGTTTTCATGTTCTTCTGTATAACTGTTTTGTTTTGTGCCTGATCGACATACACTATTTAAAATATAGTTGATCATATAAATTGATGTACAAGAATCAACTGATAGTTAATTGCTATTACTAAAGGTACACAGTTGATGATATAAAACACTATTTCTGGGTCACTGCACTTATATTATAGAGTGAACCAGCAACTTATAGCTGTTATTATATAAGGATTTATACAAGACCTTTGTAAGGCTTGTTTCCCACAGTGATTGGGATAGTTAAGTACTATTTTCCACAGGTTACAAAGTTATCATACAAGGTCTTTGATTAAGACTAAGAAAGTGAATTTATTTACTTTTGCAAATTACTGATCTTATTAGACAAGATGTCTACTTTAGATTATTTTATCACACAAGGCAAGGTTCTTGATAAGACTGGTCAGCAATTAGAAGAATGGGCAGTTGCTCAATATGACAAAGCATTAGCTGCAGAAGAGAGAAAACTTGCTGCTGCTGCTGAAGAAAGAAAAGCATTGATTGAAGAAAAGAAATTAGCAGCTGAGGAGAAAAAATTAGAAGCTGAGGAAAAAAAATTACAAAGAGAGGATGAACAAAAGAAATTGCAGATACAGACTGATGAAAAAAGATTCCAGATGGAAATGGAAAAAGAGAAAAGAAAGGATGAGGCTGCTGCTGAAGAGAAAAAATTACAAGCTGCTGCAGAAGAGAGAAAATTACAAGCTGCTGCAGAAGAGAGAAAATTACAAGCTGAAGCTCAAGAGAAAAAAGCAATAAGAGAACATGAACACCAAAAAGAACTTTTAGCATTTGAGTTAGAAAAGTTAAAGTTAACAAACATAAGTGATGGTAATCAAGCATCTGGTGGTAATGGTAAACCCTTTACTTACAAGGTCAAGGTACCAGCGTTCAACCCTTCCAGTGATGACATAACATTCTGGCTAAATAGATTTTGAACGCTCGTGTCGAGCCCATAATGTGGACAAATCACAATATGCTAACCAGTTATCAGAAAATCTGAAAGGTGATTCTCTGACTAGTTTAAGTTTGGTTGAAGAGGCTGACAAAGATAACTATGATGTTATTAGGGCAGCCTTATTAAAGAAGTATCAGTTGTCTGAAGAGGGTTATCGGAAGTTGTTTAAGACAATGGTGCCTGAGGCAGGTGTAGAATTCTCAGAATTCATTGCAAGGACACGTCTTACATTTGATCGTTGGATTGAGCTATCCAAAACAGAAAAGACTTATGAAGCCCTTATGGACTTGATACTCAGAGACAAGATTATGTCAAGTATAAACAAACCTTTCCTCGAATTCTTACATGAGCGTAAACCTAAGTCTCTAAAAGAAATGGAACAGTATTGTACCCAATACGTCACTGCACATCCGGACGTAGCTATTAGCAACAGTAAGGTTAAAGAAGGTATGCCAGTTGCTTCTGCAACACCATACAACCCTAATCAATCTCACAAATTCCAAGGACCTCAAAATAAGTTTAATAAAAAAGGTAACTATTACAGTTATCAGAACCAAGGTAACCAATCATTTCAGGGTTCTTCTTCGAATACCTGAAGAAGAGCTGACAGCCCTCGATTCAGGGGTGGTCATAATTACAGGAACTTTCGCAAAGGAAGTCACTCTAGAAACTATCCAAGTTTTCCTTCATGGAGACAACAAGATCATAATTACCGAGATACTCATTATAATGAATATGATGATAGTAACCAAAGGAGCTATGATTCAAACCCGAGTAGGGGTTATAATAGTGGAAACAATGATAAGTACAGAGGCAATAATAACAGAGGTAGAGCACAATTAAAAAAACATAAAGCTCATTACCAGGCGAACTCTGCACAGCAAGAGTCCCACGAAGCCTATAAACAAAATAAAGATAATGATGACTCTAATAATATGGCATGTGCCGCTTTTGATTTTGGGAGAGCATCTCAGTGCCCCCAATGCAAAACATTATTTGAGCCAACCACAGTGTCTACTTTAAGCTGTGGCCATCCTCTTCCCGCTCTTCCTGCGTCAATCGCGCATGATGGGAGAGGTTCTCTTGTCTTACACAAAGGTTTAGTAAATGACAATCCAGTCTCAGTACTTTTTGATTCTGGATGCACAACTATTGGGGTTAGGCAGTCACTCATAGATCCTTCTCATTCTACAGACAAAGTAGTCAAATGCGTAACATTTGGCGGCACCATAGAGAAATACTCTACCGCTATCATTAGGATTGCTACTCCTTTCTTCACAGGAGATGTACACGCATGTCTTTTGCCGAATCCGATCGCTGATCTTATCATCGGTCGCATTCACGGAGTCAAAGAATGCACTCCGGAGCAAATTTCCGTTTGGGAAAATCAAAATATGCAATCTGCTAATGCGGTAGTCACTAGAGCTCAAGCTCTCAATATGCCTGAAACTTCATCTGTTGAAGATAATGAAGTGCATAACCAAGATAATCCCTTGGTAATTTCTCGTGACTCGTTTATAAAACAACAAGAAGAAGATCCGACTCTTAAGAAATTCTTCACTCTTGTAACGAAAGGTGATCCGAATAAAGATTCAAATTCTAAATCTTGGATTACAATGAAGAATGGCGTACTTGTACGTATGGTGCAAGACTCCACTAAGTCAAGTCATTCTCAGATTCTTGTACCCAAGAATTTGAGAGTTAAAATCTTACAACATGCACACGACTCTCAGTGTGCTGGTCACATGGGTTTTTCCCGTACAAAGTCAAGAGTTCTTGCGGCTTTCTTTTGGCCTTTTGTGAACAAGGACATACGGATCTATTGTCGATCCTGTAAGGTATGTCAAGAAGTCAAATCCAAAGGTCCTCGTCATGCTGCGCCTATTCAGGCTGCAGATATTCCTATTCGTCCATTCCAGAAAATGGCGATAGACATCATTGGTCCATTCAAGATCAAATCTGCTAGAGGACATCAGTTTATCTTAACGTGTGTAGACATGTGCACACGTTGGCCAGAGGCTATCCCTCTAAAGAGCATTACTACCGCTGACATTGCAGATGCTCTTTGGCTTATATTTTCTCGGCTGGGATTTCCCGGAGAAATATTATCAGATCATGGCACCCAACTAATATCGGATACCATGTCTCAAGTAATGTCTACTCTACAGATAGAGAGATCTTTGAGTAGCATCTATCATCCTATGTCCAATGGGATGGTCGAGCGACTAAATAGAACACTTAAGAACTTATTAGGGAAGATAACTGAGGATCATCCTCAAGATTGGGATAGGGTTTTACCCGCGGCCCTCTTCGCGTACAGAGAGGTCCCCAATGAACATACAGGGTTTTCTCCCTTTGAACTTGTCTTTGGCGCGCGACCGCGCGGCCCAATGTCTTTGCTGCATGATCTTATAACAGCTGACAATATTGACGATGACACAAAATCTTCTTACGAGTATGTCATCGCGCTGAGACAAAAGATTATCGAAGCATGCAAATTGGCAACGTCCTCTTCTGAATTTGCTAAGCAGAAGGCAAGACAATTTGCTAATAAGAAGAGAACTTTACGACAACTTTGTCCGGGTGACAAAGCATTTGTTCTGCTACCTTGTCGTGAAAATAGACTCCTTATTAGTTGGAAAGGTCCGTACGATATAATATCGAAAATTTCAGATGTTGACTACATCGTCGATATTAACGGGAAGCATAAAACCTTCCACATCAATATGCTTACGGAGTTCCATGAACGTCCTGACTATCTACAGCCTATTTTCCAGGCAACGGACGATTCTCATGTCAAACATGGTCATTACTCATCACTGTCTGTAATACAGGATGAGGAAACAAGTTTTTCGGATGTTAATCTTCCGCTTCCAATGATCCCACTTCATTCTAGTGAATCATGGAAAGACGTTACTGTTTCTCCTGATTTGTCTCTAGGAGAACGGCGACAAGTTTCGTCTATGTTACAAACATTTCAGGATGTCCTCACTGACATCCCTGGACAAACTCATGTCATTGAGCATGACATTGTTCTAACTGAACATACTCCAATTAGGGTTAGACCTTATCCTATCCCTATACATTTCCAAACACAGGTTGAAAAGGAGTTGGATGAAATGATAGATTTACAAATAATCGAACCATCCACTTCTGCATATTCTTCGCCGATGGTTATTGTTCGAAAAAAAGACAATAACATACGTCTTTGCGTTGACTATCGCAAATTGAATCAAGTTACGAAGTTCGATGCTGAACCTATGCCTTTACTAGAAGAGTTACTTACTCGTCTTTCTAAATCGCATTTTTTCACTAAACTTGATTTGTCTAAAGGATATTGGCAAGTTCCATTATCCGAACGCGCCAAACCTCTTACCGCTTTCTCTACTCCCAGAGGCCTTTTCCAATGGAATTTTATGCCTTTCGGCCTTATGAACGCACCAGCTACATTTGTACGCATGATGCGTCGAATCCTATCGTATCGGTCAGATGTCATTGCTTATCTAGACGACATCTGTCTTTTCAGCGATACTTGGGAAGATCACTATTCAGGGTTAGTTGAATTATTATCAACTCTGCGTGAGTATAACCTGACAGCAAAACCATCCAAAGCTTGTATTGGCTTTAGCGAAATTGCTTTCTTAGGCCATCGAGTAGGTCACGGTTTCTTGAAGACAGAAGACCATAATATCACTAAGATACTTAACATCTCTATCCCTAGGACTAAAAAGCAAGTGCGAAGTCTTTTAGGTCTCATACAATTTTATGGACGTTTCATTCCGAATCTGTCCTCTATCATGGCACCTCTCTCTACACTATTAAAGAAAGGATCGCCTAACATGGTTCACTGGTCTCATGAATGCCAATCTTCACTAGAGAAGATCAAAACTATGTTTTCATCACCACCTATTTTAGTGTTACCTACAACAGATAAGACATTCGTTCTTCGTAGTGACGCTTCATCCACTGGGATTGGAGCGGCACTAATGCAAGAGTACTCTGGAACTCTGCATCCTGTAATGTATATATCCAGAAAACTTAATGCTGCAGAAAGGAATTACTCGGTTTTAGACCGTGAATTATTGGCAATGGTTTGGTCAATTCTCAAACTCCAAAGATTCCTTCTGGGCGCGCATTTCGTGGTGGAAACTGACCAAAAAGCTCTTACGGCTATCCAAAGTAAGAACTTGAAGAGCTCGAGATCAACTCGATACGCAATCGCTCTTCAACCTTTTCATTTTTCGGTACGAGCTATCCGTGGTTCAGAAATGTGATGGCGGACATTCTGTCCAGATGCCCACATGATGCCACTTAACTGTTAAATATTGGATCTTTTTAATATGTATAACTTTACAACAGTTATTTTTTTTGTTTCTTTACTAAGATACACATTTGTAATTTAATAATAGAATGATGGTATCGCTACTTAGCGGTTTATTGATGTTTATTTACCGCTGTTCTTTGATGATTGTTTCTTCATAAATCATAAATTTAAGATTATAGTGTGAATTTTTGGTATGCATTGTATAATTACCAGAATTGTATTATACGTACATCACACCTTCCTGGAAACATTTATTCGTAGAGAAACAATTTCTCTCAGATTTTGAGATATATTCTCACCGGTCATATTAGGAATTATAGTTATTCCTGATATTTGCATCTGCGCAGTATTCTTGCGTTGTGAGCCTATTGTATGTTGCTCCTAGATGTATTTTAAAAAAAAAAATTTTATTTTTTTTTTTCCCGGGAGGTGTGGTAAGACTGTAAAGGGCAATTTTTACTATCTTGCAATATAATACATTTATATACTTATTATGTTCGCAAATATTTTGTAAACAAAGTATTTCCTTTTTAAGTGCTTAAGGAGAAGTCATTTTTGAGTTACTTTCCTTGAAATGAGTTCCGTCATCTTCGATCGGACTCCGCGGACGAATTTAGGCCTATTGCGATTTATTCTTTGGCTGGGTAGGAATAGATTGTTCTTGCTTCAGTATATCTATGGCCTGAATTTATACGTAGTGTTTGTATGAGTAGGACGAGTCTGTCTTATATATGGATATCTTTACATTTCTAAGTCGAACTATGTTGGTTGTCGCTAGAAAAGGTCAAAGGCTATGCAGCGGAAGTATCGCTAGCAAGGGGTGTGATTCATGGCTGTCATCCTGTCTGGATGTAGAATTTTGATGTAGCCGGCCTATCGCCGAAAAAGTGATCTATAAGTAAATGGGGAAAAGTGATAGTCATTTAGACATGTTGTATGTACTTTACCCCAGTGTTTATTCTCTTTTGCCAAGGAATGGCAAAGTTATATTTTGCATAGAAAGGTAAAACCACAATTTATTATGAACTTGGGCTTCGCCATCGTTGTCGATAAACAGATGCACAGTGGTACTTTTGAAAAGAATATTTATTCAAAGGAAGATGACATTCCTATGTATCAGCACTAGATTATATGATATTATTCAATTACCTCTATGACAGAAGTTATGAAGAAATGAGGACATTTAACGAATGACCAATTTTGGTCTGGATCCTATAGTGAGTGAAACTCACGAGAGAAGAACAGCCATGTTGAAATTCATATACTTTGTATTTATCGAGTGAGAAAAAGGGATGCCTGTACTATCGCTCGATGAACCAAGAGATCACTGCTACATGTGAGAACCCATGTCTGGGATTCCTATATCTTTATGGAAAATATATATATTGAACTTTACGTGAAGGGATATTCGCTAGACGAGATTAGGTCTAGGAGCCTTCCTATATATTGGTTATGGTCTGACGTGCCCAGTCAGTAAAGCCAGATGATTTACATGATGGAACTCTGAATGCTTATTTACGAATGCTCCATTATGATATTTGCCAAGCATGAATGCTAACTTAAGATGATATGCCTGTGATCAACATTATGCTGTCTATGTCGACATTTGTTCCTGTAACCATACACGTACTGTCCAAGTGTGCGTCGCATTAAATATTATAAAAAGACCACCGTAGTTCCAGTACTTCTTGAATTCGAACAGTGTGAGTATGAGTGATGTACTACCAACTTGTCAACTCTATCGAATCATTCTACCATTCGCGTTCTGACATTCATATACACACTCATTGTCTACACTCACATTCTTGTCGGAGCCTCATCACGTTCCAGGACAAGATGACCTGTATGACCAAAACTGTGCTGGGTTTAATGAGTTGACAATCGTTACACTTTACTACACCAGTCCCAACATCTACATTTATCACTGGAGTAATGTTATTGCCTTTACTATATTGTTGTAATTTGTCAAATGTTGCTTATCAATAAGGATGGGAATAAGGGGTAAAATTGTTGCCTTTACTATAATATTGTAACTCGTGAATTATTGTATGGCACTAGAGAGAGAAGTCTGGAGTAACGTTTCTGCTGTTACTATATTGTAATTTGTTAAATGTTGTATATCACTAGGGATTGGAATTATGAAGTGAAATTACTTTCTCTCTTACAACATTGTTATTTATTAAATTTTGTTTAGCACTTAGAAAAAGGAAAGTTATGTAGTCAAATTGCTGCCTTTCTCAGAATATTGAAACTTGTCAAAATTGGCATTGCTGGATGAGGTTGTGCAATGAAATGAATAGTTATCCTAGTAAGCGGAGTTCACAGTGGTGATGTTGACGAATATAAAACTGATACAATTTGGTATTGTCCGTGCAGGCTGGGATCTCCGAGGAGAAAAAAAAGAAGAATATATTGACTTCTCCCGAACTCCGCCTAGGTTGGTCCCAAGCCGGCTGAAAAAGGAGGAGGGCGGCCTGCATGGAGGCCGTAAGGAGGCAGCCCCTCCACCATGCAAAGGCACAACAGGCCAATCAACTGTTTGCTTTAAACTTTTGATTACGAGAACTACAAGACAGAAAACCGGACTGATTCTAAAGGCGACAAACTGGAACAGACTACGGACTAAGTCGATAGGATAGTCTGGCGCTCTCTCTCCCTGTCATAAAATTAACCCTGATACAACGTTAAAATATCTCCAATGATACAACGTAGGGATAAAAACTAATGCGTAAGCTACTAGAATACATGATCGCCCACGCCGCGGGTCATCACCCGCCATGGAAATTAAATTGTTAGACGTGAAGGCAAAACGTTACCCTTGGAACGGGATGAGAACGGAGATCAAAAGGAAAAATCTGACTGAACGCGTGCTTGAAACTAGCAAGGCTAAAAGACGCAATTGGTGGGGAAAGGAGGAAAAAGTCACGTCCCCAAGTTGACACAAGGTAAAGAAATCGACAAAAGGGACCTTAGCTAGTATACGCAACAGTCATTTCTTGGACGCTTTTGCGATAACTTAGTCCGTTTATTTGAATGCAGTGACGAACGCATTACAAAAGATGCTCGAAAATATTTCAAAAAACCAAATAACCTTGAAAAGTAACTTTTTCTTAATAATAATGTCAGGAATATAAAACCTAGCTGGCCGGATGGCCCATCTTGAGCAGTGAAATAATATGCTTTCATTTATACAGACGGATAGATAATAAGAAAGATATTGACAAAAGACTGTGTTGTTCATATCAGCGAGCGTCTGCATTGAAACAAAAAATGTCCCTAATTTTCAAAAACTGTATCCTTGAGACTCAAGTGCTAAAATCTAGTTGGAATGAAAGAGAGGGGATGGGATGGTGAATTGTGGCTAAAAATAACTTTAAAGGCAAAATTGTGTAGGGGAAGGCAGAGTTGGTTCAAAAAAAAAACAAGTGTGTTTTTTGTGTGAAACGCAAGTAGAGACAGACGGACCAACAGACAATAATGCATACTTGACTGAGGTATGACTGAAATGACTTTTTGGTAGGAGGTTTGAATTTGAAAAGGAAAAAAGGCGGTGATTGGCCATAGATGAATATATTATCGGCGCTCAGACGCGCATTTTTGCCATTCGTCATAAGTTGTCCTAGTAGACACAGTGAATTATTTAGTGGTGTAATTCCCAGAAGCTAATTGAAATATTTAGAGGGACGCCATACTAAAGCCAGCAGCTCAGCTGAGTTTGCTAGCAATTAACTGTGTTCTATATTCATAATTCTGGTAAGACTGAAAGTATTTCTTTGTATATTTTAATATTTGTTTAATGTTTCGAGTGATTTGATACTGCCATATCAAAATCTATCCCTTACAACAAGTAAGGATTCGCTCTAGACCCCCCGCCCCAGTTCAGGGTCTAGAGACAAATAAAATACATAAACTCCAGCAAGGATTATGAAGGACAGATCAAGTGTTGAGATCAGTGGAACATATCACCTATCCTATTCTATGGCAGGAAGCTAATGAACATATTTCAGAATATGTAGTCTGGGAGAACTTATCCTATGTAAAACCAAATTGGTAAGATGTGTTGTATGGTCAAAGAGATCTGACCCGTCTATGTGGTGTTGTTGTTGTGTGTAGTGTTGTGTCCAGAAATGGTTTAGAGGATGGAATTCTGACACATGACCAATACTTTTTTGCAGAACTGTGAGTTTTTATTTGGCACCAATGTGGTGTCAAATGAGGTGTTGAATATTACAAGAGTGGACCCGTGCAGTTTATATTTTGGCAGAGCAGCCTGATATTGCCCCCAAGCACGGAGAGGTGGGGCCACCTGATTCCAGCACCAGATTACTCATTCAAGATACGTGAGCGTCTGGACTGCTGAATACTCACCAACTTAATTTCTAACACACCAATTATAATATCATCAATAAATGGACAATGTGTAGTCGCCATAGACAGGGAGTGATGAGGCCACCCCAACAGCACATCCATTAAACGTTCTCCCAGAAAATTACAACCATAAACAGTAGTAATATTAACTAGTCTTGTAAAATACATATGTACATTTTCTTTCATTTATTATGCCATATATTCATGCATTTCATTAATAATTGCAACACCTTTCATATGTTCTGACCAAATTAAAACCTTGGTTCAGAACAAGTAAACTTAAAGAAAATTTATTATCAAAAATTTTACACAGCTTGAGTTAGTTCAGTGTGTCATAACATTTTATTAATATTATTAGACTTATTAAATATCTGTGTGTGTGTATGTAAACTACCACAACACATTACATATCATTACCCTAGAATTTTAACGTAGCCACATTCATTAGATAAAAAAAGATAGGTGTGAGGTCGTAGTGGTAGCAAGAAGGGCCTTCTGAAAATTCACAGCTGCATTTATCTCAGGAGCCTTCACAGCTGACCTCATGCATCACACTAAGTAATATCACAATCATACAATACCATCAAATCCACTACACTTCCAAACATCTACACCTCACGGTAGAAGGGGAACGACTAAATAAGTAAGAACTTCTCTCGTTCACGTCGTAAGAGTAATATGACGTTTATGCATGGGACTGGCAACCTTATCATGCACAATAATGTACTACAATAACTATCACCACAGGAGCACGTTCAGGCTGTAGTGTAAACTTGCTATAAGGTCCTGCTGCAACTTTGGCTCTGTGTTACTAAGTGAGCGAAAATGGAAATTGTGATATTACCGGTACTGAGAATATAATTTTATGTCAGATTCCTGTCAAATTTAAGCTGGTAAAAACAGATGAGTCAAATTGTCCTCTTATCTCGATATTTAGCATACTAATTTGTGAACCAGAAACTGTGGCGCCATCTGCAGAATCATCATTTTCATCTTCGTTTTCATTCCTTATAGAACAGTGTTTCTCAACCCTGACAGTAGCAACGCCCCCTTTTGACAACTAATATTTTAAAAAGCCCCCCACCCTTTTAACACCCCCTTGCTCTTTATCGTGTGTACACAAACACACACACACACACACACACACATATACATATATTCCACCATACTTTTAAAAAGGCAATGCAGTTAATGAGTTATCTTTTCTTATAATATAAAGAAAAAGAGAAAGCACATTTATAGAAGCTTAATAATCATATTAATAATAGCCCCTTTAGTCATAACTGACTATGGGAATGCGCCCCAGAGGTGACAGCTGCTTATTTTCCTGATACTCCTTTCGACGTTTTCTCCTCTCTTCGGTTTGTTGTGTGAGCTTCTTTTCGCCCAATCTGAGGTGGCGCCGTAAATAGCATCGCTACTTGGTGCGATCGGCAGCTTCACCCTCCTACGTTGCTGGATTTATGTCCAGTGCCCTCATATCTCTATTGCACACATCTTTGAACCCCAGCGGCGGTCGCCCAACTGTATAAAAGCATAGTTGTATTAAATATGTGTCTAAGTACGAGTTATATACACCACAGGTTCATTATCCTTGAATTACAAATTGGCGGAGCAAATGATATAAAATTAGTTCTTACAACTCTTTAACTATCATAATCATATCATTTTAATAGCGCTTAAATGACTGCATATATATCTTCAAATCTGAATATTTAAGCCTCTCCTTATGTAACCACTTTAAACAAGAAAAAACTTGGAAAAATTATTAGTTGATAATAATGATATAATTATATAACAATTCATTTACTAATGAAGCTTAATGAGATCCTTTCTCTTGGTGTGAGCCAGGTTTGTAATATTTGATTCCAAGTTTGTTAAAAGAAGTCCCAAATCTCCTGTTACAAATCTGCAGTCGGTTTCGTTGCTTTTGTAGTAGCAACACTATTGCACTGAACCCCTTCTCCACCAAATACGACGTTAGGAATGCTGTAATTAGCAATTTAGTTTCACGCCAAAGAACTGGATATGCAAGCCTCTGCTGGATCCAAAATTTTTCGTAATGTGTGTGACTGAATCGGGCTTTTGCCTCGAAGTCATTTTGTAGCTCAATTAATTCTTCTTGTAAATGTTGACTAACTAACTCCACGTCTGATTCAAACGGATTAATCACCCAGTATTATTAGTTCTTGCAAGTCCTTAAATCTTATGCTCATATCATTTTTAATAGCGTCCAAATGACTGCAATAAGCGCATAAATCGGAATCATTAAGCCTGTCCCCACCTAACTGTAGTAAACATGGAAAATGAGAAAGTTCTCGGCCACTAAGATTATTTTTATATAATGTCAATTTGTTGATGAACCCCATGATAATTCCTTTCACTTTAATCAGACTGATCTCATTTCCTTGCAGCTTAAGAAGAACCTCATTTAACTTTTCAAATATATCTGAAATATAGGCCACATCGTTTCGCAATACTTCTCTTTCGATGCTAAATTCTTCTTTGATTGAATCCAAAAACTCTGCAACAGATTCAAATAATGCCCATAATCTTTTTAAACAGTTACCTTTCGACAGCCATCGTACTTCCGTGTGTAGGAGAAGACGTTCAATCTCTTCGCCATTATCACAACAAAGTTTACGAAATAATCTATCGTTCAACGAACGCGCTTAATTTTGTTAATAACACTGATAATACAGTTCATTGATTTGTGGAGTCTGTCACTAAGATACTTGGCGACTAAATGTTGTCGATGAATAATACAATGAATTGTTAAAACACCTGGTGCCACATTTTTTAAGTAGGCCTGTAACCTACGATGAAGATCAACCATAGCTGGTGCTCCGTCTGTCGCACATGCGATGACATTGGAAAACGGAATTTTTTTTCCAAGCAACAATGTGTTTCCAGAAGAAAATATGTGTCGAGAGTGAAGAGAGAAAGTTAGCTTGGGTGTGTGGAGAGGCTAATGAATGTTTCTAGTGTTGAAGGGACATAAATCTCCGCCTACTGTCTCCTGACAAAGGTAACATCACAGGAATTAAAATTTTGCGTTTCGAATCCTTGAAACACTCTATGGGTCTCAAGGCAAATAAAAACTATCGTGTTACAAGCTATGCGAAGGGGAATATCGTTTGTAATTGTTTCATATTGATTCTTGTAAAAATGTACACAACACCCCCCTGAATGGGAGCAGTGACCCCCAATCGTTGCGACTCATTAGATCGCCCCCAGACATCTTGAAAACGGTACCGCCCCCGTTAAAAAACACTGTTATAGAGCATAGAACCATCACTACAGCTGATCACCTTATGGAGCATAGAGAGAGTGCCAGACTATCCTATCGGTTTTCTTCCTCCTGGACTGGTTCCATTCTAGTCCTCGGTCCTTCAAAGATTGTCTAATGTTGTCCTCCCAGCATACTCTGGGTCGTCCTGGGGTCTGGATCCCTGGCTCTTTGTTTCCCATGCTTGTCGTGGTAGCCGGTCTTCTCCCATTCTGCAGACATGGCCAAACCATCTTAGTTGGCACTTTTATACTTGAGTCTGCAGGGGCGGCATTTTAGGCCCTGACGTATCGTCTGGCTGCGGACCATGTCTCTTCTTGTTACTTCAACCGCCTTTCACAGATACCTCATTTATGAGGTTTAGATCTGGCTTTTGTGGGTTGTGGTCATTGCCCATGAATCGCATCCATATGCCAAGACTGGGACATATGTGGAGCGGTATACAGCCATCTTCGTTTTCTTACCAACCTCTCTCTTGCTTAGGAATCCTCGATTTATGGCCTGAAAATGTCTCCCAGCTGCTGCTTTTCGAGTGGCCAACTCTTCTCTGATGCCTCACTTTCGGTCCATAATAGCTCCGAGGTATTTAAAGTGGTCGATCTGCTCCAGGACCTATTCTCCCAGCTTAATCTGATGTACTCTTTCTTCTCGTGATATTACCATTAATTTTGTTTTTCAGCTGCTTATGACCATCCTCTCTTCTCCAGCACTTCTTTCCAGACTTGCGGGTTGGATTGGAGATGTGCCTCTGATTTAGCAATCAGGGCAACATCATCAGCAAATGCCAGCTCTGAAATACAGACCTTTCTCGTCCTCCATTACCCCACTGAACACTTTCTTGTTCTCTCCTTACATGCCTTGATGACATCGTCCATGAGGAGTATGAAAAGATAAGGTGACAGGATATCACTTTGTCTTACACCAGTGGTGGTCTTGAATTCTTCTGACTTATAGTTTGCTGCCTCGCATAATTTCTGCAAGACATGTAGAACCTCTCTATAGCATGAATCAGAGGTGCTGGAATGTTCTTCCTTTCCAAACAGTCCATAGTTTGCTCCAGGGGACCCTGTGAAACGCCTTTTCCAGATCTATGAAACAAAGATGGATCCCACTCTTATACTAAAGGGCCTTTTCACTCAGCTGTCTAATTGTGAAGATTATGTCTTAAGTACTTCGGTTTGCTCCGAATCCGCACTGGACTTCATCCAAGTGTGGCTCAGCTAGGTATCAGAGTCTGTGCTCTAGGATTCTAGAGTAGATTTTACCAGGGACACTGAGAAGGGATATGCCTCTGTGGTTTCCATATTGTCGATTGTCACCCTTTATGAAAATCGGTGTTATGATTGCAATCTCCCAATCCTTTGGTATGGCTTTGTTGCACCACACTGCCTGTGGGACCCTTGAGAGTAATAGGTTGCCTGATGCGCCAATGGACTTAACCATTTCTGGTGTTATACCCTCATGCCCTGCTGCTTTGCCCATCTTGATTTTATCCAGTGCTGCCTTCAGTTCTTCCATCTTTATGTCATCTTCACCACCATTGGTTTTTTCTTCTGTGCTAGTGGTTATCATTCCTGATGCTTGACCTTGCTCACCATCAAGGAGTTCTGAGAAATATTCTTTCCATCTTTCCATTACTTCCTTTGGGGCAGTAAGCAATTTGCCTTGCTTGCCCTTTATAAATTTGAGAGGGCATTGTTTTTCCTTCCTCATGTTCTTTAGGGTTCTTATCGAAATAATTCTGGTTTTCTTGCGCATCTTTTTCTAGCTTTTCTCTAAATTCTTCCCAGGACTTTTGTTTTGCTGCTAGCACCTTGTTCTTTGCTTCTGTTCTGAGTGCCATATATTCTCTATATGTCTCTATTTGTCCTACTGCGTTTTAGCTTCTAAGTATTGTTTCCATGCCATTTTCTTCTATCTTATTTTCTCTTTTACTTCCTCTGTGCACCAAGGTGTCCTCTTTCTCTTGTTCCCAAGTCGGACTTCACCACATGCTTTGCAGCTTCTGTCTTTATGATGTCCTGGAATTTAAGCCAGAGGGTTTCCAAGTCATCAGGTTGTTCTTCTGTTTCTCACCGCTGTAGCAATAAGCCCCTGATCTCTTCTTCTTCTTCTTTGATCCATAACCACCAACCGTCAAAGCAGTCAGCGGCCATCACGCCTGGTGGCGTCTTGTGGGGCAGCAACAAATTGATTCCACTTTGCTCGGTCGGCGGCCATCCTTCGTACAGTGCCCCAACTGTGGTTCATTCTTTGCATCTCAGCCTCCACAGTTCTCCGCCAAGTTGTTTTTGGTCGGCCTCTCTTTCGCTTTCCCTCGGGCGTCCATAGCATAGCTGTTCTTGTGATGGTATCAGGGTCCCTTCTGAGGACGTGGCCAACCCAACTCCAGCGTCTGCCAGCTATGATGGTGTGCATGTCTTCCTGGTTACTCCGAATAAGTAGTTCTTGGT
Organism: Oreohelix idahoensis; assembly: GCA_024509875.1. Taxonomy (NCBI): domain Eukaryota; kingdom Metazoa; phylum Mollusca; class Gastropoda; order Stylommatophora; family Oreohelicidae; genus Oreohelix; species Oreohelix idahoensis. Next base: position 53,572 of record JAMPIV010012563.1, read on the forward strand.
TGCTGATGGTGTTTGGCCAAAAGATTCGGAGAATTTTCCTTAGGCAGATTGTGTGGAAGGAGGACAGTTTCAACATTTCCTTCTCTGTTACTCTCCAACATTCCGCACCATAGAGAAGCACAGAAAGTACACAGCTCTCATACAGTCTTAATTTGGTGTTTGTGCTGTACTGGGAAGACTTCCAAATGTTGTTGAGAACAGCAAAGGCTGTTCTCGCTTTATTCATTCTATTGTTAATGTCCTTGCTTGTTCCGCCGTCAGGTGTTACTATGCATCCTAAGTAAGTAAATGTGTTTGTCTATTCTAACTTCTGGTTCCTTGCTGTTATTGGCTCAGGATTGCCCACATTTAGTATCAAGACCTCTGTCTTCTTCAAATTGATGTTCAGGCCAACCTGCTGGCCATACTTATTCAGTCTATCGGTTTTGTCTTAAATGTGTTGATGTGAATGCGCGAGTAGTGCAATGTCATCTGCATATTCCAGGTCTTCCAGTGTAGAAAACGTTGTCCATCTAATTCCTCTTGGACTGCCCTCTGTTGCCTGACACATCACCCAATCTACGACTGTCAAAAATAATGTTGTTGATAAGGGGCATCCCTGTCGTACTCCTGTTTTCACTTCGAAAGTAACATTACTCGATCCAACACTGCACGTAAAATTTGAATAGAGGCTTTTTATGCGGCTGGGAATTACATAAGCCCTCAGAATTTTCCATAGGCTGTCCCTGTGTATGCTGTCGAAAGCCTTTTCAAAATCAACAAATTTAATGTACAGCTGTCTCTGCCATTCTGAGCACTGCTCTATAATGTTCCTGAGGGTAAATATATGATCTGCACATCTTCTGTTCTTTCTGAAGCCCGCTTGTTCTTTCCTCAGTTTATGGTCAACTGCTTTTGAAATTCTCTGGATGATTATCCTGCCTAGTATTTTGCTGGGAACTGAGAGGAGGGTAATTCCTCTCCAGTTGTTGCAGTCTGCAAGGTGGCCCTTCTTGGGCAATTTGACAATTATTCCTTTACTCCACTCTGTTATTGTTGTCTCAGTTTCCCAGATTTGTGCAAATAGTGGTTCTAATAGTTCTGCTGCTATTTCAGGGTCTGTCTTGAATAGCTCAGCATTTAGATTGTCGTGACCAGGCGCTTTTCCATTTTTTATCCCTTTGATAGCTGTGATGATTTCTTCTTTTCGTGGAATGTCTGTATTTACATCTAAGTCACTTTCAGCCTCAGCAACAATCAGCTGAGTATCTGGTTGTTCCTTATTCAGTGTTTCTCTGAAGTGCTCTGCCCATCTTGTTTCCTACCCCTGTGCTGTGGTGATGAGATTTCCTTGCTTGTCTCTTACTAACATTATGTTGCTTGCACCTCGTTTTCCACTGATAGTTTTAGTTATTTTATAGACTTTGCTTTGTTCATTTCTCAGTGCTGCCTCTTCTGCGTGTCTTGCAAGGTCATCCAGAAATGTCCTTTTGTTAGCACGGGTTTGACGTTTTACTTCCTTGTCCAGCTGACTGTACTGTTCACTATATATTGCCTTTAACCTGGGAGACTAAACTTCTGTTTTCTTTCTTTTCATTTCCTTTCTCTTCGCTACGGTGCTTAGTGTTTCTGGTGTTATCCAGTCTTGGCTCTTTCTTTCCTGGAATCCCAAGCACGACTTGCTGCTTTCTTTGTATATTGTTGAGATGGTGTTGAATTTCTGGTCGACATCGTCCGTCTCTGTTCTTTCCTGGCTTTTGGTAATCAGATATCGTCTCTTTGCGTCAACCACGAACGCTTTTCTGGTGAGGGGGTCCTTAAGTTTCGTGATGTATCTTTTCTGTTTGGCTACAACTGGTCCAGCAGCTCTGAGTTTCACCTTCAGTCTTGCTACTACTAGATAATGATCACTTCCCACATCTGCGCCTCTTCTTACTTTCACGTCTTGTAGTGCATTTCTCCATCTGCAATTGATCATTATGCGATCTATCTGGTTTTTGTCTCGTCCGTTTGGTGATTCCCATGTTAACTTGTGCACTTCTTTGTGTTGAAAAAGTGTTCCTCCAATGACCAGATTGTTAATACTGCAGAAGATTATTAATTTGTCCCCATTCTCATTTACTGTTCCACTGCCGCATTTCCCCATTACTCTTTCGTTATAATTATTGTCTGTTCCAACTTTCGCATTTAGGTCTCCCATTACTATAATAAGATTTTACCTGGTTACAGTTTCCATTTCCTTTTGTACCGGTTGATAGAACTCATCCTTGATCTCTTCAGAGTCTTCATCGCTGTCGTTTATTGGTGCGTAGCACTGTATAATTGTGGTGTTGGTGAATCTCCCTCTCAGTCTTGCTTTTATTAGTCTGTTGTTAATGGGTTTCCATTCCAGTAAAGACCTTTCCATTCCTTTCTTCAGGATAATGGCTACACCTTCGTTGTGCTGACCATCCTCTCTACCAGAATAAAGTACTGTAGCTGTTTTTATTCTCCCCATCCCTGTCCATCTGCTCTCGCTTATTCCCAGGATATGTAGTTTGTAATTCCTCATCTCTGCTGTGATCTGTCTCAGCTTTTCATGGTTCTGACATTCCAAAAACCAATTCTGGTTTCGTGTTTTGCAGTCTGGGCATCTGTTTTCATGCCAGTGGCTTCCTTTTGGTTTTCACCACTGCCAGTCATACGAACCTGAGACTCCGGATGTCCGTCCCGCATCAAAGTTTTTCATTTATTGCCGTTTCCGTAACATGTGCGATTTTTTACATAGACAGGGGTGTCGGCCCTGTGCTAAAACCCACAACCTGGAGGACCAGGGTACCAGCTTTTGTCTGACCCCTACCCACGCAGACCAGTCCAGCTTGGTTAACCTATCAGGAGTAAAACTCCCACTGGCATAGCTCTGGGGATTGTCAGGGCACACAAGCTGCCATACCGCTGCTACAAGGTATAGGTACCATTGATGGCAGTAAGCCCCTGATATCTGGTAAGCCTCTGATATATGGTCTTAATTTCTGGCTCTCTCAGCTTGTAGGTCTTAATGCTCATTTCTCCATTTCGTTTACTTTGTTTCTTGCATGATGTTGGGCAGTTCCTAGGCTGTGCAACTTTCAGTTGTTCTTTTGATTGTAAGCAGGTAGTGATCACTGTGACAGATGAAAATGAAGCTACACGTTAATCCCTCAATCACTCCTTTCTCTCTTACAAAAAAAACTAACTCGAGTGGAATTCCCACGCTTGCTGGTTGGTATGCAATAAGTTATCCTGCTAGCAGCCACGACATTCGCCCTTTGTTGTCTTCTCAGAGGCGGGCCACCGGCGATCAGGTTACGACGTCAGAGCCTAGATCGGAAACCTCTGATTAACTTCTGATAATAGAATGGACGAAGAATTCTTTCCAGGTGCGTTTTTCCAGACATGGGGACATCGGGCCGATTCAGTATACATGCGCAGTCTTCTAAAACTCATTAGCAGTCTGCCCCAGGAATTGGTAATATCTGCTAGCGCGAATCTTGGAGTTTTTATATAGAGATAATTTCTTAGATTCGTGGAGAGTGTCATTTTTCTTGCGGGGTGGTAATCATAATATATATATATATATATATATATATATATATATATATATATATATATATATATATATATATATATATATATATATATTAGAATTTTGAGTGTCTTAACGTGTTAACGTTTTTCACTGGGATTTCTGTGTTTATTACATAAGCATATTAAATAGCTCCAGCTGTAATAAGTAAATTTAATTTCTTGCTATTCCTCCAGTAAGAGACGCTTTATATTAATTAATATACGGTAGGCGATTGATAATTAGAGATAAATCTACTTTTATTCATCATGCGTAATTTTGTGAATTACTAAAGTTTACATCTCGTGTTAAAGCGCGATAATATTAGCTAGACGCTTGTGGGTTTTAAATATAATTTAATACCGGGAGTGGTCAAGTGGTCTCTTGATTTCTTAGATGTCCTACATTAAACTTTTGTCTATAATTTTGCCATGTTGCATATCTCTTGAGTTTCATTTTTACTTTGGCTATCAGAAGGTGGTGATGTGATGCCACATCTGCTCCTCTATATACCTTTACATCCTGCAATGATGATCTAAACTTCTTGTTTATGCATATATGATCAATCTGATTTTCTGTTCTATGGTCTGGTGATATCCATGTTGCCTTGTGTATTCTCTTATGTGGAAACATACTTCCTCCTATAGCCAGTTGATATGAAGCACAGAAGTTTGAGAATAGTTTCCCATTTGTATTCATTATTCCTAGCCCATATTTTCCCATGACTTCTTCAAATCTGGAGTTGACTGTACCTATCTTTGCATTCATGTCACCCATCAAAATTGTGATGTCTCTTCTTTTCACTTTATCCATAATTTCCTGTAGTCTAGTTTAAAATGCTTCTTTCACAGATTCTTCTTTGTCATTAGTTGCTGCATAACATTGGATGAGATTTATATTTATTTTCTTTTTAGCTGTTTTAAAAGTTGCTGTTATTATTCTGGGTCCAATGGCTTCCCATTCAGTGAGTGCTTTCACTGCTTCTTTAGATAGCATAAGAGCTACCCCTTCACTGTGGTGTGAACTTACGTCTTCATGTCCTGAGGACAGCACCCATTCACCTGTGATGAGTTTCTTCTTGTCTACCCCCTTCCACTTTCTTTCACACAGTCCCAGAACCTCGATTTTATATTCAGGAGGGCCTATGCTAAAAAAATGTTCTTGCATTTTGATGTCTGTAAACTATACGTTCTGATAGATAATATTGATGTTGTGATTTTTTTTAAGATATTAAACCTTAAGTTATCGTGTTGGTCAAAACCCCTGCCCAATATATGTTATCCATAGCTTGGTTCACGTCTGTACGTATTATGTCACAGAAATGTGTACGAGGGGCATTCAGAAAGTAATGCACCACATCGTTTTTCTCAGCTAATAATAAAGATAGAAGCATGAAATTTTGCACACTTCAAATATGGCATGTGCCAATTGTGTGCACCAAATTGCACCGCAACCGGCCAAATAATACGGCTGCCCTAAACCTTTGAAATGGAGCGTGTTAGCAACATGCGTTATAAGCAGCGAATTGTGATAGAATTTCTCGTTGCAGAGAAGGAAACTGTTGTGAACATTCACAAGCGTCTATGTGATGTGTATGGAAATTTTGCAGTCGACAGGAGTACAGTCAGTCGCTGGGTTCAGAGAAGCAAAGAATCAGGAAGTGGAAATACGGAGCTGCTTGATCGGCCTCGCTGTGACGTCCTGCCACAGCCACCAACGCAGAAATGTTGAAATGCGCTGAGGGCATTATTCTTACTGATAGGCGAATCACTACTCAACAATTGGCCTTACAGCTGTCAGTCAGCATTGGTAGTGCAAATGCAGTTATAACAACTCTCGGATTTTCTAAGGTTTGCGCAAGATGGGTTCCTCGAAGTCTCACAAATGACCAGAAGAAATTGCATTCCTTTGCAATCGGTGAGAAGATTGACATTATATGTTTTGAAGCCTGGCACTCGTGCAGCTTTTTTTTGCCAGAGTCTTACCTGGCTTATCTCGTCAGAGAGAGTAGAGAGACCTTATTGACATACTACCAGCACTACGATACATGCAGGCTGCTCAATTAGTATTGATATTAGAGATGTACTGAACTTGTTGTTATAACCATGATGTGCTTGAACAAAATGCCATTGACAGTATGTTTGTTTGATGTCGACGTGATGTTATCGTAATAAATAGTATGAAACTGCACCATTCGTTTCAACGCTTCCTGACTCCTCCATACGTTACAGTGATGTCTTTGTGACTGCAGCCTGTGTGGCGCATTCTATGAAAGTCTAACTTATTGCAACAGTGTATAAGAAGGGTAACAATTATAGACATTAACAGTGTCAGGAAGGAAGTTCTATATATACTGCTACAGTGGTTCAACCAATAAACTTAGAACTTATCAGATAAGGCAGAACCTTATCAGTAGTGCCCTTCAACATAGCAGTCTTCTACAGTGGCGTTATCAGACCCTCTTTCTACATGGCATTATTATCATCAGGAACGTACATTCTATAGTGGTGCCCCTCTACAATAACACCATACTTCTACAATAAGCCCAATGTCAAATGAAGTAATATGCAGTCTTCTTAATGTTCACTATGGAGACGCTGTCCTGGCATTCTCACAATTTGTATTATATATCTTCATTTAATAGACATTGTCGCCATAAATACTTCCTAAGATTCGAAGAAACTAGGGACACCTCAATATAGTATCTTGATGCCCTAGTGATGTTACGATTCAGGAAAAAACACAATAGATTGCAGGAGCTTTCACACATACGTCTGCTCACACTGAAACACAATCCACATCTCTCTAGCAGACGATCACCCCAATCTTCTGCTTCAAAACTCACGTCTGCATCTACACCATATCGGTATGACATCACTTCTTTTATTAGTGAGTAATTCCTTATAAAATTATCAGAAATGGAGCCCTGTCGAGCTTACTATAATACATACATAATCGTTATGAATTTTAATCATAACAACCACATACATTAAACATTGCCACAGCAACAGGCAGATACATTACATCATGGAAGAGCCAATACATAAGACAAAGAACTAAGTAATACACTATAATGGAACTGCAGCACAGAAAAGACACAACACAACACAACACAACACAACACAACACAACACCAATTAGTGATAAAGTATTTAATTTTGTAGAAGGTTAAACTAGAAACAACTGATAATATATTATAATAAAAATATTATAGAGGACCAATGCAGTAAAACTTATCAATATATTCAGCTTTATAAACAATACTAATGCATTTGACAAATTTAATAAGGGATAAATTATAAAAATGTAACAAAGCATAGACATATGTGTTAAAAAAATAGGCTAAACAAGAACTGATAATATATTGTAATAAAAATATTACAGAGGACCAATACAATAAAACTTAACAATATTTTCAGCTTTATAAACAATACTAATGCATTTGACAAATTTAATAAGGGATAAATTATAAAAATGTAACAAAGCATAGACATATGTGTTAAAAAATAGGTTAAACTACAAACAACTGATAATATATTGTAATAAAAATATTACAGAGGACCAATGCAGTAAAACTTATCAATATTTTCAGCTTTATAAACAATACTAATGCATTTGACAAATTTAATAAGGGGTAAATTATAAAAATGTAACATAGCATAGACCTATGTGTTAAAAAAATAGGCTAAACAAGAACTGATAATATATTGTAATAAAAATATTACAGAGGACTAATGCAGTACAACTTATCAATATTCTCAGCTATATAAACAATACTAATGTAATAAACAATCTTATACCAGAAAATGTATGGCTCATGCAGGATTTAAAAAAAATTACTTGGCATTTGATATTCATGCACAGTGTGCATATATGTCACAGGTTGAAATACGTGCATATGCAATAAGTGACATATTGTGATCTGAAGCAGTGTAATGAACAATCTGCTTATACCAGAAAATGATGGCACATGCAGGATAACAAAACATTACTTTGCATTTTATATTCATGCCAAATATTCATATATGTGACAAGATGATATAAGTGCATATGCAATAAGTGACCTATTGCGATCTGAAGCAGTGTAATGAACAATCTGCTTATACCATAAAATTTATGGCACATGCAGGATAACAAAACATTACTTGGCATTTTATATTTATGCCAAGTATTCATATATGTGACAAGATGATATAAGTGCATATGCAATAAGTGACATATTGTGATCTGAGGCAGTGTAGTACAATATGTGCTCATACCAGAAACAAAAAATCACTTGGCATGCCATCTACGTCCTCATTGTTTATTTATGTCTGTATATTAAAAAAAAACTACAAAAGCAAGAAGTGAAACATTGTGATGTGAAGTGGCAATTAATATGACATTGTACATGTCACTAGGAACATCATCATGTAAAACAAACAGAAACCACCATCACAAGAGCAGATGGAAGCAAGTAAGGAGGTTTCCTGCAAGAATACCATCTTCGGTGGTGGCTCCTTGTTGAATGACGATCAAAGATAATCACAAACTACCAAGCCTCTCAACGGCAAAAAAAAAAAAAAGAAGATTAATCCGATACTACAGAGAACCACAAGCTTATCAATTCTCTTAAGGAAGCCGTGGTCTCACATTATGTCTAAGCTAAGACTAAAAGTTAAAAGTATGTAAAAACAACTAACTAGCAACCCTCTAAGGCAAGAATAAATTTTCTAAGCTCTTTTACAATTAATTCATTTCCAGTTTTAACAGCAACTGACCATACCAAAAATTGCTCTGTAGTTTTCTTGTTTTATCTTTTGATGTACTTTTGATTCCAATCAGGTGTATTTCTTGTTTTACTTCTTGTAGCATTTGATATCAATAAAAATTACAAAGATGCAAAAAAAAATTATAAGCAATACACACACCTTGGTTTTGTGATATAGCCAACACTAGATATGCCATAAGGCCACAGGTTCCAGCCAGTTGTATAAAGCATCCTGTCAGCATGAATGCCTTCAGGCGTAGAGGGTTTGAATCCCAAACATGTTTACTATAGGCTATTGTTACTGCGAGCGTAAGAGCTGCTGCTAAGCGTGATAATGAGAAGGATGTCTACCATGTATTAGTCAGCTGGTTTCAAATATTTTTATCGTCATCATCACTTACTTTATTGCTACTTATGGATCATGGATCCACCAATACAGCAGGTCCCCTTGCTGAAAGCCTACACCAGCAAAAACACCTGATGACAAGCAAAAAACGCGATGTAGCGATGGAAGAATGAATAACAGCGAAAGAAAGACAGCGAAAGAAAGACAGCGAAAAACTATATAATAGTAGTGCGATACTTATATTAAAGCCTACACCAGCAAAAACACCTAATGAAAAGCAAAAAACGCGATGTAGCGATGGAAGAATGAATAACAGCGAAAGAAAGACAGCGAAAAACTATATAATAGTAGTGCGATACTTATATTAAAGCCTACACCAGCAAAAACACCTAATGAAAAGCAAAAAACGCGATGTAGCGATGGAAGAATGAATAACAGCGAAAGAAAGACAGCGAAAAAATATATAATAGTAGTGCGATACTTATCAATTGGAAACCCAATTCGATACCCCGCGAAATGCCCGGAACAAAAAATTTTAAAGGGAGATAAATCTAAAATACCCATATTCACTGCGGATCAAAAATCTACGAGTAATAGGAAATTACCACGATTTAAAATTTCTTAAAACCGTAGGATATCTATTTTTGCAAATGGGTCAAATAAAAAATACACAATTGCATGGGCTAGAACGAGTGAACTTATCGCCATCACTGTTTCGAGATTTGCAAACAAATAATAACGCCCGACAAACACCGAGGTCGCTTTGAAAATAAAATTATAAATTCAACATGGAGTTCTCCAGTAATACTGTCTTTTAACCACGAAATTGATTAACAGCATAGAGCGATATAAACTGTCAACCGTCATGGTCACCTACGCCAGTGAACACAGTACTTGAAGATGACAAAGGTACATATTCCTCGGATCTGTTTATAAATAATGACAATTTTTATAACTTACACAAGGATCCATGCAGCCTTGCACAAAACTATCGTAGTTGCCAGTGTTGCCACCTTTTTTTTTTTTTTTTTTTTTTTGTAAAACACTGCCTTAAAAATTAATAATGATTTTTTTTTTTAAACAAAATATCCTGTTCAACCCTTGATGAGTTATAATTAGGACATATAGTGTAACAAATTCAAGATAATAAAATCGGATCTCTGATATCCAAATATATTATATTCCTCAGACTTCCACTCAGTCCAAATATAGCAAATCGAAACCAAAATTGTGTGACTCAATTTGTGTTTTACATCCCCCTTTCAAAAAAAAAAAAAAAAAAAAAAAAAAAAAAAAAGATTAAAAAAAAAGCATAAATAAATAAATAAAAAAATGTTTTTAAAAATTAAAAAAGAAAAGAAAAAGATAAAAAAAAAAAAAGAAAATTAATAAAATATTTCAAAATAAAGCGACTGCCCACAACTGTCCTTTGGGCATACAAATCTACAGTCAATCGATAGACAACGAAGTTCACCAATCCGGTGTATCTAGTTTCTTCCTTGATTATCGAAATTTAAGACGAGCAATGATGTATTGAATGTCGGAAACGTTGTCAGCTTGAATGTCAGTTCTTGTCACGGCGCTATTTCGCAGTGCATTGTTTGTACAAAAAGTTAGCCGGGCAACACCGGGGATAGCTAAATCGGCGAGTCAGGTGATTACCGGAAGCCGGTAATTCGTACGCGAAATGAGTCAGTGAGATTCTAGCCAGTGTCCAAGTAGGACGGATATATTTTCTCTTTGCCAGCAAGTAGCTGTGAAGTTCATGTTATGGACTATGGTTTTTGAGAGCTTGCCATATTCTGTCGTGGTGGACCGTTATGTGGTTATTCTAGTACAGTGTAGTATCTAGATTGTATAACTTTCAGGCCGTAGATTTATAAGTAGACAATGATTTGAGCATTTCTTTGTCACAGTTTTGTTGCTCAGGTGAGCGATAGTCATTGCAGTGTTTTCAGTGTAAGTCGTACTGTTATGTATGCCACTGATAGATTGAGTTGTTGAGGTAAGTTACATTGGCATGTCTTTATTGTATATTATGCGTTTATTGGCCGTGTGAGGCCTTATTGTGTTGTGCATATGAGTAAAGGGAAATACTTGTAGAATGTGTTTATTTCTTATTGTCAGCCATTGCTGTGTGGTAATACTTCTAAAATAACGAGCCTTAGTTATTACCATAAATCCACACTGTATTGGTGCATCACTGCGGAATGTTATCCACGATAAGTGTTCGGACAACTGGGGACATCGTCTATACAGTTGTTCTGACAGTTCTGTATATGCACTTTTAAATAAATCTTATGTTTCACATTTCTTCTGCGTTAGCTGATATAAAGACATGTCTATCCTAGAATGGAAATAGTGCCATTTGATCTGGTCATCAATTTGCTGATGAGCATCAAAAATGAAGATTTAGCTGCTTAAGATAAATGTATCTTATACTACCTTAAATTCAGGGAATGAAGAAGTGTGTTCTTTGATTGGTGTGGAATGTGCCAATGCACAATCTGAACTGCTGCTAGTTGTTTGCCTCTGCAATAGGAGAGTGTTGCTGTCGTTTTTGACGGTTTCATAGAACGTAAATCTATTTTATATTTGTTAATGGTCTAAGTTAGATTACTGCTTATTTACTCCCTGGGACAGGTTGATTTAGGGGTTGTCTTCCCTTGGTTTATTCATGCCTGTTGATCTGTCTTAAGTCGGGGGTCAGCTATACTTAGATCTATGCTGTCTACGCATGCGCTAAGTTTTAGCGCGAATTGAAGAACTTCCGTAAGGGAGAGTTGATCGGGTCTTCTGTCCGGACTGATCGTCCGTGGTATCTCTCTGCATGATCTGGGGAAAGTTAGTCTTCTATAAGACTGTGATGTTTGTGATTCTTTCCCAGAGTTATTCTGTTCGTCGGGAATGACGACAGTTGTGTTATCTGTGTATTTCTGGGATTCGTACAAAGGTAAAGAACATAATTATTACGCCTAACTAGCAGAACATTTTGTGGTAAACAGTGAGCGGAGCTCACGGTCCTTTGTGATACAGATGTCCATTATTTTGTGCTCGTTGGAGCCAACGTAGACTATTTTGTCTAACAGTGATGTAGAAGCACAGTAAGAATATATATGTATGAAACCCGCATGTTGGCGGTATATTTCGGTATGGATGCTTTATGCCTACCTAAGAAGAATGTACACAGTTGTTTGACATTACTATAGAGGCCCGATATTTCGGCTGATATCCTTGAGCAGAGGAAGATGTACCTGGCATGCTATGCCAGCTGTATTGTAACATTATTATTGTTATTATGATGCAAGTGTGAACTCGCCTTTTGTACGGCGGAGTTGCGTACCCTACTTGACGCGATAAGTCAATGGTACGGAAGCTGCAGTATTGAACTATTGTTAAAGGATTGACCATTGTCGTTAACGTCCTAACAGATGAGTGGTTCCAGCTTAGGAATGCTAGATGTTTTGCCAGTCATTACCAATGCATAAGATGTCCTTGATTCTCGTCCATTTTGACTGTACCTGTTTATGCTGTGATGTCTCGTCAATAAATGGTTGAAAAGTTCCAGCAGTTTCAACATTACTGACTACTGCCTGTGAGTGAGTGGGTACCTGATTTAGATGTAAAGATCCTAAACACATTCGCGTTTTCTACACACCCACATCACCATTCAACCTACACTAATACCGAGTACCTCACATTTGAAGATGTCTGATAAATGTATGTCAACATGACACGCCTCAACGCCTGGTGAGCTATTCAGGCATAACAGTGCTGTTTGGCCCAGGTTGGACTGACTACACCAGCACAGAAACAAACAGTAACACCGTGCAGGAACGTTGGAGTAGACCGTACAGCCTTCAACAGTGTAGGAGTGCATCAACACATTCATTCAACAACAGTACACAGACGAAAGATTGTTACATATCCTGCTGGTCCCATCACACTGGTAACATTTGTGGTGGGCCATATAAATAAAGTGCTGTAACATATGTGGTAGGCCAGATCTGTGGGTCTAAACTACACAGTGGACTTTAAAGGACATTATCGTATGATAACATCATTTATGTGAAATTATACATTGGAAACTGGACAAAACGAGTTATACTGTTCAGCACCTTACAGCAACACTGATACGGGTACAATTCCTTAATAGCTTGACTTGCTATGGATTGGATCAAGAGTGCAACAGACTCCATGCTTTGACACTCTGTCTCTATTTAGGCCTTGAGTCGCCTTCCATGGTTATGCTAATAGCTTTGCACGTAATAATACTGTGGGTTCAATTTTGGCCAGACATATCCCAACTCCCTGGCCCGCACACAGCCACTCAGGCACAAACACGTCAATAACCATTGACAGTGTACAAATGTTTATTACACCACAATATTGTTCATATCTTCAAAGTGCACATCATAAGGATTCTCTTCTAGTCGTGTCTCGACTACCGTCTCGTCCTCGGAGACATCATACATTTTAATAAAGTCTGGTACTCACGCATTTAGAAAACTTCACACTCTGCATTTGCCTAAACTGATAATACACTTGCAGTAGAAGCAGTAATACAATTGATGGTAAAATAGCATGCAGGTGGATTAATAACACAAGCTAAAGATATCGTCCATACGGACATATGCCATCTACACAGGCCGAAGACACAAGCCCAAGTGATTTAAAGAACGCTCAACTTGTCCCAATTTAAAGTTGCCGTCTGCTATCAATTTGAGCAGCCGACAAGACGTCACTTCCTGTAACCACGGACTACCGTGTATAAACAATACAACCAGGAAGTGATCGTATACAAAACATGATATGATATTTAATCATATCATTTACTCCCCCTGGACTAAAATAATGAAAAGGAACTTTTCATTATTTCCATAGTGCAATCTTACAAAGTCACTGGAGAAACCATATGACAATATCCAAATTCTCAACTGTCATCCTTATGATAGCACCTAGAGACGTGCTCCATAATCGACAATTTGACACACAAGGTGTGGTATTTAGTAATAACATTACCAAACCCATTATCGTTTAGAAGACACTCTTTTGACACAAATGTGAGGTAACTACATTAATTAGAAGGCAGTGTGGAAAAAGTAAATATGTCAGTCATGGCACTCATACAGCACACCATGTCAACAAACGCCTTAAGTCATGTCGGTCATGTAAGTCTACCTATCTATCAAATGAAATGCATAATAAGCAATCAAAGACAGAATAGATCATATGAGGCAGACAAGTCAAAATATAAATGGTGACTGTGACAATATGTCAAAATAGTTATTAATATTTGTATGTATGCAATGTCACGTGGTGAATGACAATGTTAATGAGATGTCATGTGAAGATATATTACTTAATATCTAAACATGCGAAGGTTATAGGTTATACTAAGTATAAGCACCAATGTAATTCAATTCACATAGTGACACATTAATGAACCAATGTAATATCACTAGGGTTATTAAAACTGGTCATGTTAGACCATATAAAGTTCTTCCTGTAGAAGTATTTAAAAGAATTAAAGTTTCAATAAGTCACTAGTTCGCACTTATTCACACATCATTGTTATTGATTTCCAGTTAAGTACATATGCCGGAACGAAATAGTTCATTGAAAAGATCCATTTTCCTCTATGTCGGATGTCGATGTTTGTCTTCCATGCAATAGCATATACAGCACAGATACCATTCTTCATTCTGTACTTGAGAATTTTATAAGTATATGTTGAAATATAATTTCTCTGTTATGTCCCTTTTCGATATTTGGAGTAAGTAATTTATAGTTACTTCTCTTTTCTTTAAACGTTTCAGTCATATAATTAGTGCAAATCATTTTGGAAATTGCAGCAAAGTATCTGAAATGTACAGAATTGGATAGTCATACCGCCAAGAGTCATTCTACAACGTTTATATAGTAGCGAAGTATTGTCCTTGACTACGTGCACTAGACATCCTACGCCAAACGATTGAATATATCAGTTGACTTTGGATGGACAGAAATTCATCATCATCATGTTGCTTGGCATAATGTCTCCTGTTTTGCAACTGGTTTAAGTGCATGACGAAGCAATGTGGCTGTAATCCCTGAAGTATGCGGTATATCTGTTAACAGAAGGCATGTGCCTTAGTTCATGATGCTTCATATTTGTGAAATAATTCCCGACTTGTCAGAAAGGAAGTTCTGTAATTATTGAGTATCAAAGTTGGATTGCAGTAGCATTTGTGGCGACAACTGGAGATAGCGGATGCTTCACGCATCTCGACAACACGTCAGCCATCACATTCACTCTTCCCTCGATGGGCTTAATCTGGTATTGGTAGGGTTGAAGGGCCAATGAGGCACGGGCAGCTTTTGCATTCTTAAATCTCGCTGTTTTCAGGTAAGAAAGTGCTCCCTGGTCCGTCTCGAGTGTGAAACTTGCACCAAGCAGGTAGCGCTGCAGTTTAGAGAAGCAGAAAACAAGAGCCAGCAGCTCTCTTTCAATGACCGGGTAACGCTGCTCAGTAGGCGTTAGCTTCCTGCTAACATAAAGTGTCGGATGTAAACAGCCATTCCATTCTTGCAACAGCGAACCTCCAATGGACGATTTTGAAGCGTCGACTCTAAGAGTAAAATGTTTAGAAGGATCAGGCAATCTCAATATAGGCAACTTGGAAAACAGACATTTTAATCTATCCAAAGTTACATGACATTCTCGACTACAAACAAACCTATTTGGTGACTCTTTTTTCACCAGTGATGACAATACGGACGTATACTCTGCAAAATTGGGGATAAACTTGCGATACAAGTTTAGGAGCCCCAGAATACTTCTAATCTGTTTTTTGTCCTGGGTAAATCAAGGTTTAGAATTCTAGAGATGGTAGTATCCTCTGTTTTCAAAAAACCTCCTCCCACTTTATATCCCAAAAAAGAAATCTCCTGAAATCCAATCTTAGTCTTAGATGGACGTGCAGATAAATTATGAAGACGTAGAGTGTTAAGTAAGGATTGAATACCCTCCAAATGTTCATCCCAAGAATGATGAAACAGACAAATGTCGTCAATGTAAGTAATGAGGTCTTCTCTGTCAGAGAAGAGTCGTCTCATCATGCGAACGAAGGTCGCAGGTGCGTTTACTAACCCAAAGGACATATAATTGAATTGAAATAGACCCAATGGAGTTGCGAACGCAGTATAAGGCTTAGATCGTTCCGTTAATGGCACTTGGAAATAGCCTTTAGACAGATCAAATTTAGAGAAAAATGTAGCCGAAGCTAGTCTATCCAATAAAGACTCTAACACGGGAAGTGGTTCCGCGTCATGAATAGTGACCGAATTTAGACGTCTAAAATCTATGCATATACGTATAGATTTGTCTTTTTTCCGGATCAAAACCATCGGAAAACTATAAGGGGAATGAGATGGAGAAATAACATTTAATTTCACCATCTGTTCTAGTTCCTCCTTAACTTGACATTGTAAATGTATCGGTATAGGGTATGGTTTCAACTTAATCGGTTGAAAGTCTGTCAGAATAATATCATGTTCGATGATATCAGTGTGTCCTGGAACATCAGTAAGGACATCAGAAAAAGAATGTAAGATTGAAGTAACCTGTTCTTTCTGGAAAGAAGATAGAGTTGACGATATATCAACATCTTTCCAACTTTCAGTAGCTAAGTAGTGAAGACTAGGTAATACTAATAGTGAGTCATTTCCATCAGTCAAATCAGAATTTTCTTCCTGTATGACAGCCAAAGAAGAATGACGACAGACAGATTGATCAAGAGCTTCAAAGACTGGTCTTAGATATGGTGGACGTGTAGGAAACTGCTGTAACATATTGATATGAAAAGTTTTTTCTTTTCCCTCTACTGAGACAATATAATCAACATTAGACAGTCTCTCCACAATCCTGTAAGGTCCTCTCCATGACACTAATAATTTGTTATCTCTCCTGGGTAATAGTACGTAAGCTTCATCACCAGGCCAAAGTTGGCGTAATTTGCGGTTTTGGTTAATAAATAACCTCGCCCTAAGCTTTGCCTTTTCAGATGAACCTACTGCTATTTGGCATGCGTCTATTATTTTTTCCCTCAAATTGACCACATATTGATATGAGGTCTGAACCTCCTTGTTCATCTCAGCACCAATTAAAAGTTGTTTTAATATAGACATTGGGCCTCGTGGTCTGGCGCCAAAAAACCAATTCGAATGGACTAAAGCCTGTATGTTAATTTTTTATTTCTCGATACGCAAATAAAATAGCTGGGAGAACTCGGTCCCAATTTTGTGGATATTTAATTGTAACTTTATGTAGCATTTGTTTTAAGGATCTGTTGAGGACTTCTATTTTTCCGTTAGACTGAGGATGGTATATTGAACTAAGGGATCTTTGAATCCCAAAAATATCCATAACCTGTTTCATAGCATCTGAAACTAACTGAGTTCCTCTATCAGATAGAATGTTTTCAGGAAAACCTATTTGATAAGTCCTCCTTTTTTCCAGTTAATGATGTCCACCAAAAAGATAAATATAAGTGGATGGAAGCAGACATCATCATCATCAGTTGATAAACTCTTAATACAAGACCCTTGCCCTGAGCAAGAGACATGCTGAGAAATCTGAAGCTCGCTCGAACATCACCAGAGTTAAATACTGTGTTGTTGTGTTGCTCGTGGTTCGAGTATAGAATGTCAACTTGACCTACGCAGTGGTGTGTAGACATAGATGGAGTGTATAATGTGCGAATGATAGGAAGAGTTCGTGGTGTTGACAAATGTTCTTTTCTCACACTCATGTATGGCTGGAAGTCATCGACACCAACGACTGTGTACCTTTACTAAAGTTTAATTGGACGTACACATTCGACAGCACAGATAGTGACAAATCACAGGTTGGCATAATACATCATGGTACAGTGGATAACTGGTCTTGCAATGTTATGTTACATGGGCACTCATGTAGAATAATATTATAATGGACTGTCAGTAGCCAAGCACTCAGTATTGCCCATATATATATATATCAACTGAGTTTACTGACAAAGCACGTCAGATTATAAACAATATCCAAGATGGCTTCCACCTAATCTCGTCTAGCGAAGATTCTTTAACATAAGGTTCAGCACAGTTTTTTCATATAATAATATTGAACCGCTAGCAATGGGTTCTCATGTGTAGCGGTGATCTCTGGACTAATCAAGCGATAATACGGGCATCCCTTTTCTCTTCTTGAAAGTCACTACATGTTTGGTTCCAAGATGGCTTCACTCGTGAGCTGTCACTCACGTTTGGATACAGATAATGAATCTGTCCTAAAGTTAGTCATTCATTAAACATTTCATTGCTCTGTAGATTTGATCATGAACAATTGACTGCATTCTACAGGATATAGTGCTGCTAGGAATCGAAGTCGTTTTCATCGAGTCAAATATATTCTCTCAGACATACAAATCGTACCTATCGAAAATGGTGGCTTCGTACGAGAGTTCAAAGAGTATCTTTTATTACCTTGGTATCAGAAATATGATTCTGCCATTCCTTGGCAATAGAATAAACACTGGGGTAAAGCATACACGATAGGTCTAGACGACTATCACTTTCCCCACAAATACTGAGATCACTTTTTCCGGCGACAAGCCGACATAGAAAAAAACACAGTCCCATCAGGACGAAGCCAAATCACACACCCCTCTAGAGACACATCCGCCGAACAGCCTTTGACCTCTCTAGAGACAAAAGAACATATAGTTCGACTTAGATATGTAAAGATATACAGCTATAAGACAGATTCGTCCTACACAGACAAACAATACACATAAATTCAGGCCATCGATATTCTGAAGCAAGAACAATCTATTACTAACCAAACAAAGAATAAATCGCAGTAAAAATGGATTCATCCGCGGAGTTCGATCGAAAGAGACGGCACAACTTTCAAGGGAAGTAACTCAATAATGACTTTTCCTTAAGCACTATTTGTTTACAAAATATTTGCGAACATAACAAGTATACCAATGTATAATATTGTAAAATATCAAAGACTGCACGTAACAGTCTTACCACACCTCCCGGGAAAAAAATGGAACATTTTTTTTTTCTTGAAATACATCTAGGAGCAACGTACAATAGGCTCACAACGCATGAATAATGCGCAGATGAAAATATCAGGAATAAATATAACGCCTAATATGAGGCTAAGTCGACTTATGGAGCGACTGGTGAGAATGTGTCTCATAAACTGAGAGAAATTATTTCTCTACAAGTAAATTTTTCCAGGAAGGTGTCATCAAAGTATAATACAATTCTGGCAATTACACGATGCCTAAAAAATCATACCATCATTTCGTATTAGATATCTTAAATTTATGATTTATGAAGAAAAAATCATCAAAGCACAACGGTGAATAAACATCAATGAACCGCTATGTAGTGATACAATCATTATATTATTAAATTACAAATTTGTATCTATCATGATATAGAAAAGGAACTACTATAGAACTAGACATATCAAGAAGTCTAAGCCCTAATAGTTATGTGGAATCATGTGGGCATCTTGACAGAATGTCTGCCATCACATTATCTGATCCACGAATAGCTCGCACAGAGAAATGAAAAGGTTGAAGAGCAATTGCATATCGAGTAGACCTCGAGCTCTTCAAATTCTTACTCTGTATAGCAGTAAGAGCTTTTTGGTCGGTTTCTACTATGAAATGTGCGCCCAGAAGGAATCTCTGTAGTTTGAGGATCGACCAAACCATAGCTAATAGCTCACGGTCTAAAACCGAATAATTCCTTTCTGCCGCATTAAGTTTTCTGGAAATATACATTACAGGATGCAGAGTTCCAGAGTACTCTTGCATTAGTGCCGCTCCAATCCCAGTGGATGAAGCGTCACTACGAAGAACGAATGTTTTATCTTTAGTGGGTAGCACTAAAATAGGTGGTGTTGAAAACAATGTTTTAATCTTATCCAGAGAGCATTGGCATTCCTGAGACCAGTGGACCACATTAGGCGAACCTTTCTTTAGAAGTGTTGAAAGAGGTGCCATGATAGAGGATAGATTCTGAATGAATCTGCCATAAAATTGAATAAGACCTAACAGACTTCTCACCTGTTTTTTAGTCTTAGGGATCGAGATGTTAAGTATCTTACTAGTATTATGGTCCTCTGTCTTTAGGAAACCATGACCAACTCGGTGGCCTAGGAAAGAAATTTCGCTAAAACCAATATAGGCTTTAGATGGTTTCGCTGTCAGGTTGTGCTCGCGCAAAGTAGACAGCAATTCATCTAACCCTGAATAGTGATCTTCCCAAGTATCGCTGAAAAGACAGATGTCGTCTAGATATGCAATGACATCTGACCGATAAGATAGGATTCGGCGCATCATGCGTACGAATGTAGCTGGTGCGTTCATAAGACCGAAATGCATAAAATTCCATTGGAACAAACCTCTAGGTGTTGAAAAAGCCGTGAGAGGTTTGGCGCGTTCAGATAAAGGTACTTGCCAATATCCTTTAGACAAATCAAGTTTAGTGAAAAAATGAGATTTGGAGAGTCGAGTAAGTAGCTCTTCCAGTAAAGGCATAGGTTCGGCATCGAACTTCGTTACTTGATTCAATTTTCGATAGTCAACGCAAAGACGTATGTTATTGTCTTTTTTACGCACAATAACCATCGGCGAAGAATATGCAGAGGTGGATGGTTCGATTATTTTCAAATCTATCATCTCATCCAACTCTTTCTCGACCTGTGCTTGAAAATGTATAGGTATAGGATAAGGTCTAACCCTAATAGGAGTATGGTCAGTTAGAACAATGTCATGTTCAATGACATTCGTTTGTCCAGGGATGTCAGTGAGTACATCCTGAAATGTTTGCAACATAGTTGAAACTTGTCGCTGTTCTCCTAGAGACAAATCAGGAGAGACAGTAACGTTCTTCCATGATTCACTAGAATGAAGTGGGATCATTGGAAGAGGAAGATTTACATCTGAAAAATTTGTTTCCTCATCCTGTATCACGGACAGTGATGAGTAATGACCATGTTGTACTGGAGAATTGTCCGTTGCTTGGAAAATGGGTTGCAAATAATCCGGACGTTCATGGAATTCAGTAAGCATATTGATGTGGAAGGTTTTATGCTTCCCATCAATATCGACAATATAGTCGACATCGGAAATTTTCGATATTATATCGTACGGACCTTTCCAAGAAATAAGTAATCTGTTTTCCCTACAAGGTAGTAATACAAATGCTTTGTCACCAGGACAAAGTTGTCGTAAGCATCTCTTCTTATTGGCAAATTGCCTTGCCTTCTGTTTCGCAAATTCAGAAGAAGAAGTTGCTAATTTGCATGCTTCGATAATTTTTTGTCTCAACGCGATGACATATTCGTAGGATGACTTTGTGTCATCGTCAATATAGTCAGATGTTATGAGATCGTGAAGCAACGACATAGGGCCACGCGGACGCGCGCCAAAGACGAGTTCAAAGGGAGAAAATCCCGTATGTTCATTGGGTACCTCTCTGTAAGCGAAGAGGGCCGCAGGTAAAACTCTTTCCCAGTCTTGAGGATGATCCTCAGTTATCTTCCCCAGTAAGTTTTTAAGTGTTCTATTAAGGCGTTCGACCATACCATTAGACATTGGATGGTAGATACTACTTAAAGATCTATCTATCTGCAGAGTAGACATTACTTGAGACATGGTATCTGATATTAGTTGGGTGCCATGGTCTGACAATATCTCTCCGGGGAACCCCAGACGAGAAAATATAAGCCAAAGAGCATCTGCAATATCAGCAGTAGTAATGCTCTTCAGAGGAATAGCCTCTGGCCAACGTGTGCACATATCAACACACGTCAAGATAAACTGATGTCCTCTGGCAGACTTGATCTTAAATGGACCAATAATGTCTATGGCCATTTTTTGAAACGGCCGAATAGGAATGTCCGCCGCCTGAATGGGTGCAGCATGCCGTGGACCTTTGGATTTAACTTCCTGACATACTTTACAAGATCGACAATAAATCCGTATGTCCTTGTTTACCAATGGCCAAAAGAAAGCCGCAAGGACTCTTGACTTAGTACGGGAAAAACCCATGTGTCCAGCACACTGAGAGTCGTGAGCGTGCTGCAAAATTTTAACTCCCAAATTCTTGGGAACCAGGATTTGAGAATGACTTGACGTAATGGAGTCTTGAACCATACGTACAAGTACGCCATTCTTCTTTGTAATCCACGATTTACGACTTGTGTCTTTATTCGAATCACCTTTAGTTGCAAGAATGAAGAATTTCTTCAGAGTGGGATCATCTTCTTGCTGTTTTATAAACGAGTCACGAGAAATTACCAAGGGATTATCTTGGTTATGCACTTCATTATCTTCAGTAGATGAAGTTTGAGGCATATTAAGAGCCTGAGCTCTAGTGACTACAGCGTTAGCAATCTGCATGTTTTGCCTTTCCCACGCGGAAATTTGTTGCGGAGTGCATTCTTTGACTCCATGAATGCGACCGATGATGAGGTCAGCGATCGGATTCGGGAGAAGACATGCGTGTACATCTCCTGTAAAGAAAGGAGTAGCAATCCTAATGATAGCAGTACAGTATTTCTCTAATGTGCCGCCAAATGTTACACATTTGACTACTTGTCCAGTGGCACGGGAAGGATCTACGAGTGACTGCCTAACACCAATTGTGGTGCATCCAGAATCAAATAGCACAGAGACTGGATTGTTATTCACTAAACCCTTATGTAAGACAAGAGAACCTCTTCCATCATGCGCGACTGATGCCGGAAGAGCAGGAAGAGGATGGCCACAGCTTAAAGTAGACACTGTGGTTGGCTCAAATAACGTTTTGCATTGGGGGCACTGAGATGCTCTCCCAAAATCAAAAGCGGCACATGCCATATTACTAGCATCATTATTATCTTTACTCTGTTTATAGGCTTCATGGGACTCTTGTTGTGCAGAGTTTGCCTGAAAATGTGGTTTATGTCTTTTGTTTTGAGATCTACCTCGGTTATTATCACCTCTGTAGTTATTGTTACCTCTATTGTAACCCCTATTTGGGTTTGAGTCATAGTTCCCTTGGTTACCATTATCATATTCATTATAATGAGTATCCCTGTAATTATGATCTTGTTGACTCCAAGACGGATAACCCTGATAGTTTCTATAATTACTTCCTCTACGGAAATTCCTATAATTATGACCACCCCTGTGTCGAGAGCTATCAGCTCGTCTCCAGTTCTTTGAAGAAGAACCCTGAAATGATTGGTTACCTTGGTTTTGATAACTATTATGGTTACCTTTTTTATCAAATCTGTTTTGAGGTCCCTGAAATCTGTGTGAATAATTGGGATTGTATGGTGTTGCTGAAGCAACTGGCATACTCTCCTTAATCTTAGTGTTGCCAAAAGTCACGTCGTGGTGTGCAGTGACATATTGGGAACAATATTCTTCCATTTCTTTTAGAGATTTGGGTTTACGCTCATGTATAAATTCAAGGAAGGGTTTGTTAACACATGACATAATCTTATCTCTGAGCAACAAATCCATAAGTCCTTCATACGTTTTTTCTGTTTTGGAAAGCTCAATCCAACGATCAACTGTGAGACGTGCCTTTGCAGTGAATTCTGAGAATTCTACACCTGTCTCAGGCACCATCGTCTTAAATAAAAGGCGATAGCCTTCTTCACTTAGCTGGTATTTTTTTATCAAAGCCGCCCTAATGACATCATAATTATCCTTATCTGCTTCTCCTACAAGGCATAATCTAGTCAAAGATTCACCTTTCAAGTTTTCTGCTAATTGATTAGCGTATTGTGATTTATCCACATTATGTGTACGACAAGAACGTTCAAATCTATCCAGCCAGAATGTAATATCGTCACTGGACTGATTGAACGGTGGAACCTTAACCTTGTAAGTAGAAGGTTTACCATTACCACTAGATGCCTGATTAACATTACTCATACTTGTCAATCTCAATTTCTCCAACTCAAATTCATGTTCTCTTATTGCTTTTTTTTCTTCAGCCTCTCTGTCTAATCTTTTTTGTTCAGCTTCCCTGTCTAATCTTTTTTGTTCAGCTTCACTGTCTAATCTTTTTTGTTCAGCAGCAGCTTCTCTTTCTAATTTTTTTTTGTTCAGCTTCAAATCTCCTTTGCTCCACATGCATCTGCAATTTCTTTTGTTCAGCAGCAGCCTCAGCTTCTCTTTCTAATCTTTTCTCTTCAGCCATAGCTTTTCTCTCTTCTGCAGCTAATGCTTTGTCATATTGAGCAACTGTCCATTCTTCTAATTGTTGACCAGTCTTATCAAGGGCTTTCCCTTGTATAATGAAGTATTCTAATGTAGACATGGTGTCTAACAATAATACTAATCACCTGAAATAATAATAATACCACAAGTTCTTAATGACTTGATTAATCAGTATACTATCCCAATATCTGTGGGTCACAAGCCTTAATAAGGTCTTGTATAACAGTAATAATAATCAGGTACTGGTTTATACCATAATCCAAGTGCAGTGCACAGGTAATAGTGTCTTATGAAATATACCTATATAAAACATATGTCAACCAACAGAATACATAAAGTACAAATAGGACTGACAATACAAGAACGTTTGCAGAAATCAAAATAAATCAAATAGGGAAATCAATGAAAATAATCACTGAATCTGCAAAGAATAACAACACAAATGACGTCACAGTATATGAATATAAATTGTGAATAGAACTGAAAGATAGAAAAGGGTAGACCAACAAATTACAAACAACTCAAAACAAAACTAAAGAACAAAGAAATATTACAAAAATAACAATAATTACAGACTTCACAGCTAACACAAATAGCAACTAGTTGTTGCAAGCAAATTTTCAATCAAGAAAATTGCACCTATAGAAAACGCCCACAACGGACCCTCTATGACGTGGGATATTCTGTTGTGAGGACTCCGCCCAACCTTAAACACAACCCGCTGACATAGAAACTAACATACTATACAAACAAATAACATGTAAACATACATATATATATAAATTATGTGTATGATACTATGTGTTGCAAAATAGGCTCAGTTTTACAGTAATGGCAAAGTTATTTTTATGAAAATAAACAAACTGCCACTTTATTCAATTAAACATTCTGGCCTTAAATATTAAAGTTCATATATAGAAAACAAGAAGATCCATCGATGAAAATAGGACTTCTTAGTTCACTAATACTGTCTTCCTGTTAATATTGACAAGAATTGATCCAACTGTTCTGTGAAACTCTGTAATGTCTAATGTAAAAATGTCAACAACGCTGACCTACATACTGCATTCACTTGACAGGTCACGTGACGAAGTGTTGACAAAGAGCAAACCAATACTGCAAGTGTGTCGTATCAGCCACAGGAAACGGTCTGGTATCGGTAATCTGTTGACTTCTGAACTTCTGCGAGGTCAAACCCAGAAAGCTGGTCCACCAGTTGATAAGTCCTCCTTTTTCCAGTTAATGATGTCCACCAAAAAGATAAATATAAGTGGATGGAAGCAGACATCATCATCATCAGTTGATAAACTCTTAATACAAGACCCTTGCCCTGAGCAAGAGACATGCTGAGAAATCTGAAGCTCGCTCGAACATCACCAGAGTTAAATACTGTGTTGTTGTGTTGCTCGTGGTTCGAGTATAGAATGTCAACTTGACCTACGCAGTGGTGTGTAGACATAGATGGAGTGTATAATGTGCGAATGATAGGAAGAGTTCGTGGTGTTGACAAATGTTCTTTTCTCACACTCATGTATGGCTGGAAGTCATCGACACCAACGACTGTGTACCTTTACTAAAGTTTAATTGGACGTACACACTCGACAGCACAGATAGTGACAAATCACAGGTTGGCATAATACATCATGGTAAAGTGGATAACTGGTCTTGCAATGTTATGTTACATGGGCACTCATGTAGAATAATATTATAATGAACTGTCAGTAGCCAAGCACTCAGTATTGCCCATATATATATATATCAACTGAGTTTACTGACAAAGCACGTCAGATTATAAACAATATCCAAGATGGCTTCCACCTAATCTCGTCTAGCGAAGATTCTTTAACATAAGGTTCAGCACAGTTTTTTCATATAATAATATTGAACCGCTAGCAATGGGTTCTCATGTGTAGCGGTGATCTCTGGACTAATCAAGCGATAATACGGGCATCCCTTTTCTCTTCTTGAAAGTCACTACATGTTTGGTTCCAAGATGGCTTCACTCGTGAGCTGTCACTCACGTTTGGATACAGATAATGAATCTGTCCTAAAGTTAGTCATTCATTAAACATTTCATTGCTCTGTAGATTTGATCATGAACAATTGACTGCATTCTACAGGATATAGTGCTGCTAGGAATCGAAGTCGTTTTCATCGAGTCAAATATATTCTCTCAGACATACAAATCGTACCTATCGAAAATGGTGGCTTCGTACGAGAGTTCAAAGAGTATCTTTTATTACCTTGGTATCAGAAATATGATTCTGCCATTCCTTGGCAATAGAATAAACACTGGGGTAAAGCATACACGATAGGTCTAGACGACTATCACTTTCCCCACAAATACTGAGATCACTTTTTCCGGCGACAAGCCGACATAGAAAAAACACAGTCCCATCAGGACGAAGCCAAATCACACACCCCTCTAGAGACACATCCGCCGAACAGCCTTTGACCTCTCTAGAGACAAAAGAACATATAGTTCGACTTAGATATGTAAAGATATACAGCTATAAGACAGATTCGTCCTACACAGACAAACAATACACATAAATTCAGGCCATCGATATTCTGAAGCAAGAACAATCTATTACTAACCAAACAAAGAATAAATCGCAGTAAAAATGGATTCATCCGTGGAGTTCGATCGAAAGAGACGGCACAACTTTCAAGGGAAGTAACTCAATAATGACTTTTCCTTAAGCACTATTTGTTTACAAAATATTTGCGAACATAACAAGTATACCAATGTATAATATTGTAAAATATCAAAGACTGCACGTAACACTATTCTACTAAAAATCAAGAATAATGCATCAGCAATATCTACCGTGCTGTGTGGAGAGGGGGAACATGCTGCATGGGCAACAGCTTGATCTCCATATAACTGTGCCCAAGCTCGCGCCCTGGAGAGGACACTCCAGCTTCACCCTATAGTTGTCGGCAAAACACGGGAAGTAGCAGTTACCGGTTATAAGCATTTTGCCCAATTGGCGTAGGGCATTGCGCCAGGGGCTACTTCCGACAGTGGGAGAGGTTCTAGGATCTCACTGGACAGCTACCGCCCGCTTCAAGCTGGTCAGCCCCCAGTCAATAAGGTGTTGTCCCGCCACTGTCTGCTTTCCCCATTGGGTGCATGGGGATTAGGGTCAAACCCGAACTGTGGACAGAAAATTTTGCACCAAGCAATTATCGAAAAAATAGAAATAAGCAAACTCTCAGATTGGGATGCTGGAACGTCCGGACTATGTTGACTGGACTATCCGAAAACCTACAGGATGTAAACGATGTAAGGAAGACAGCCATAATTAATGATGAGCTTAAACGACTTCACGTGAATATAGCTGCACTTCAGGAAACGCGCCTGGCGGGCTCTGGAACGGTGAGCGAGAATGACTACACATTTTATTGGCAAGGGAAAGATCTTAATAAAGCTAGAGAACACGGAGTAGGTTTTGCGGTCAAAAAATCGCTAACTAAAATGGTTGAACCAGGCGAGAATGGATCAGAACGCCTGTTAACGCTCCGCCTGCAAACTAGCACAGGTCCCATCACCCTTGTCAGTGTGTATGCTCCTACTCTGTACTCTGCCTCAGAAGCTAAAGATGAGTTCTACGAGAATCTAACAGCAATTATCAAAAGCATACCTAGGCAAGAACAGCTTGTTCTCCTTGGGGACTGTAACGCTAGAGTGGGTGCCGATAATGTTTCATGGCCTTCATGTCTGGGCAGGTTTGGTATTGGCAAGATGAATGAAAATGGACAACGGCTCTTAGAGTTGTGCGTCCACCATGACCTCTGCGTGACCAACACCTACTTTCAGACAAAACCCCATCATAAGGTGTCATGGAGACACCCACGATCCAAGCACTGGCACCAACTTGACCTGATTCTCGTCAGAAGGCCATCCTCAGGTCTGTGCTCTCCACGCGCTCGTACCATAGTGCAGACTGTGATACAGATCACTCCTTGGTTTGCTGCAAAATCAGAGCACAACCAAGAAAACTCTATCGTGTCAGACATGAAGGGAAACCACGCATTGATACCAGCAAGATGTCAGACCCTTTCATGATCGCTCAATTCACTGCGACCTTCGAGAAAGTGCTCAGTAGCCCTCAGCATGGTGATACTATTACAGAGAACTGGGAGCATCTACGGAACACCATTCAAAGTACTGCACTTGCCACCTTTGGTAAGAAAACAGCAAAGTCAAATGACTGGTTTGATGCTTCATCAGATGTGATGGCACCTGTCATTGAAGCTAAGCGCATGCTATGAATGAATACAAACGTTCACCGAGTGCCAGAACCCTACAGATCCTGAGGGCTACGAGAAGCAAAGTTCAACAAACTGCTCGACGCTGTGCAAATGACTACTGGCTCCAGCTCAGTGAGAGCATCCAGATCGCAGCGCAAACAGGCAACATTAGACAAATGTATGACGGTATAAAGAAAGCACTTGGCCCCCATAAAAGTAAGACGGCACCGCTAAAAACCATCAGCGGAGAGAAGCTAACCGATAAGGGTAAGCAGATGGAGAGGTGGGTCGAGCACTACTCTGAGCTTTACGCTAGAGACAATACCGTTACGCCTGCAGCCCTTGATGGTGTCAACAGTCTGCCAACTATGGAGGAGCTGGATGCCGAACCAACATTAGAGGAACTCAGCAAGGCCATTGATAGCTTGGCCTCTGGCAAAGCACCAGGCAGTGATGGGATTCCTCCTGATTTAATCAAATGCTGTAAGAGCACGCTATTACATCCCCTGCATAGGATGCTGTGCCAGTGCTGGGAAGAGACAATTATTCCTCAAGACATGCGAGATGCCAAGATTGTAACACTGTATAAAAGTAAAGGAGACAGAAGTGATTGCAATAACTACAGAGGCATCTCTCTTCTTAGTATTGTTGGTAAGGTTTTTGCCAAAGTCATCTTAATGCGACTACACAAGTTAGCTGAGCGCATATATCCAGAGTCACAGTGTGGATTCCGAGCTGGCAGATCAACAACAGACATGATCTTCTCTCTCCGCCAGCTTCAGGAAAAATCAAGAGAGCAGAAAAAACCATTATATATCGCCTTTATAGACCTCACAAAAGCATTCGACCTGGTTAGTAGGGATGGACTCTTTAAAATCCTCCTGAAAATAGGCTGCCCTTCTAAAATGCTGGAAATGATAAAGTCATTCCATGACGGCATGAAGGGAACAGTCCAATATGCTGGAAGCACGTCACAGCCCTTTGATATACGAAGTGGCGTTAAACAAGGCTGTGTTCTGGCTCCGACCCTCTTCGGAATCTTCTTTGCCTTACTCTTGAAACATGCATTCAGAGATGCAACTGAAGGAATATGCCTTCACACTAGGTCAGATGGCCGTCTGTTTAATCTTTCAAGGCTGAAGGCAAAAACAAAAATCAGAAGGGTCACTATAAGAGACTTGTTGTTCGCTGATGATGCTGCAGTCGTCACTCAAAGCCAACAGGAGCTTCAGAGCTTGATGAATCGCTTCACTAAAGCATGCAAGGACTTTGGCCTCACAATAAGTCTAAAGAAAACGAATGTGCTGAGTCAGGATGTGGGTGCTGCACCAGTTATCACTATCGATAACTATGAATTGGCAGTGGTGCACCACTTCACATACCTAGAGTCTACCATCAATGACAAACTCTCACTGGATACAGAAATCGACAGCCGCATTGGCAAAGCTGCAGCTACCTTTGCCCGCCTCACATCGCGTGTTTGGGGAAACTCTAAACTCACAATGAAGACCAAAGCTGCGGTATATAATGCCTGCGTCACCAGCACACTCCTATATGGCAGCGAGACCTGGACGACCTATGCTAAGCAAGAAAGAAGGCTCAATACCTTCCATTTGCGGTGTCTACGCCGCATCCTCGGCATCTCGTGGAAAGATAAAGTGACAAATGTCGAGGTGTTGTCACGTGCTGGCCTTCAAAGTATGTATACGCTTCTTAGACAGCGCAGACTTCGCTGGCTTGGCCATGTTCGCCGCATGAAAGATGGTCGCATCCCAAAAGATATCTTCTACGGACAATTAGCAGATGGCAAGAGAACAGTTGGGCGACCACAGCTGAGGTTCAAATATGTGTGCAAGAGAGATATGAGGGCACTGGACATGGATCCAGCAACATGGGAGGATGAAGCTGCCGATCGCACTAAGTGGCGATGCTATTTACGGCGCCACCTCAGATTGGGCGAAGAGAGGCTCACACAAGAAGCAGAGGTGAGGAGAAAACGTCGAAAGGAGCACCAGGAAAATAAGCAGCTGAGGGCTGTCACCTCAGGGGCGCATTCCCATAGTCAGTTATGACTGAAGGGGCTGTTATTATTATTATAATATCTACCGTGGTGATGGTTTTTAAAGGTATAGCTTCTGGCCAGCGTGTGCACATATCTATGCAGGTCAACACATATTGATGACCTCTGGCTGATGTTACATTTAAAGGGCCAATAATGTCAATGACCATCTTTGCGAAGGGACGCAAAGAGATATCAGATGCTTGAATGGGCGCATCATGTTTTGGTTTTCTGGTTGCTACACTTTGGCAGATGGTACATGTACGACAAAATAATTTGACGTCTTTCGTAATTCTGGGCCAAAAAAAATATGACAAAACTCTTTGTTTTGTTCTAGCAACACCTAAATGTCCTGCACATTCAATGTCATGTGCATGTTGTAAAATGAATGGTCGAAAACAAGCTGGTACCATAATCTGTTTCTTTAAGGAATTAGCAAATTGATAGTTTCTTACCAAAATCCCATTTTTGATAGTATACCAGTGTTTTGAACAGTCATCTACCATTACATCATTCAAATGAGCAATATGAAAAATTTTTTTTAAGGAAATATCATCTTTCTGTCTTTGTATAAAGGTTTCCTTATCAATGAGCTCCATCTGAAATAAATTGTCATCATCAGTATTGACATCATTCATTGCCTTAATATCATCATTATTTTCCTGTTGATAATGAATTATATCATCATTATTATTTTCCTTTTCTTCTTCTTCTTCTTCTTCGTCTGAAGTGATATCTTCAGTTATATCTTCAGGTAACACATCAACGACTGGTTTGTGATGATCATTGTCCATGCGAGACCCAGCTCTAGTAGTCACAGCATTTGAACATAATAAATGTTGTCTTTCCCATATTTCAATATCTTCCTGTGTACATTCATGCAATTTAGGTATGTTTCACATAATAATTCCAGCAATTGGATTGTCCAATAGGCATACCAGTGTTCTTTCTGTAAAATATGGTGTATCCAAAAACACCTCAGCTGTGGGGTAATATTCCACAGTTCCTGCAAAAGTTATGCATTTCACTTGTTTTCCGGTATATTCCACCTTATCAACCAAGGCCTTGCGCACACCAATAGTGGTTGCCCCAGTATCTCTCAGTAAAGATACTAACTTATTATTGACAAAACCTCTATTCAAGATCAATGAACCAGTACTTTCAAGAGATGACATGACTGGGAGGGGGTGTCCGCATAATAATCTTGGCACTCCTTGAGGCTGAAATAAAGAATTGCAATTAGTGCAGTTATCACTATTTGCTAAGTCTACACTGCATGAATTTGCATGTGCTACAATATCATTCACCCGTGTGTTACCGGGGCCCGAAAGGGGAGCAAAGAATAGTAACACTGCACCCTACCACGCATGTCGTAAAAAGCGACTAAGGAGGGTTGGGCATGGGGCTGTTTACCCCATCCCGTAAAAACTTCGCACAGTGGGCTGATCACCTGCTTGCCAACCAATCTGATTACGGAAACAATGATAGATTGTTTGGTCTGTTTTTGTTCCACAAAGACGCCACTAGGCGTGGTGGAAACAGCGATAGATTGATCAATTTGTTGTTGCCCTAAGACGCCACTAGGCGTACTGGCCACATACTGCTTTGCCGGTTGGTGGCTAAGGATGGAAGAAGAAGAAGACAATATCATTATGGTTCTGATTATTATCATGAACAATGGCATTGGTACGTTCAGTGTTTCTTGATTGTATGGAAGTATTGTTATGATAAGATCTTTTATTTGCATTCTGATCATTTCCTCTATAAAATGATTTCTGCCCTCTATTTGATTTTGAGTTATATTCTCCTCTATTTTGCCAGTTATTGGACTTAAATGAGGTTTGTGGATAATAGTTATCCTCCTGATATGAATTCCAATTTCTTTGAGGTTGGTGTTTATTAAAATTGTATCTACCTCTATTTTGACTGTAATTATGTGATGGTTTAAATCTTTGATTCCTATCCATACTGTTTGATCTATGCCTAGATGCATTGTCTTGGAATGACCTAGCAGATGCAGCTGGTAATGAATCCTTAACATTATTTTTGCTCAATACTCTATTAGGATGTGCAACTTGATATTGACGTCCTAGGGTTTGTAATTTAGTCAAGTTTTCTTTTTTTCTTTCCTGCAGGAACGCAAGAAAATCAGCACTAATAGATGACAAAACCTTGTCTCTTAGAATTAAATCTGACAATCCCTCAAAAGTTTTTTCAGTTTTGGATAGTTCAATCCATCTAGAAAAATTTAATTTAACAGCTGAAATAAATTCAGTGAAATCTTTTCCAGAATCAGGGTACAAAGACCAAAATTTCTGATGATAACCCTCATCATCTAATTGATACCTCTGCAATAAAATCACCTTAACAGCTTCATAATCCTTTCTGGTTTGGTCATCCAAAGTGGAGACTACAGTTAATTGTTCACCAACCAATAAATTTATAAGTCTACATGTCCATGTAGATTGTGGTAAAGTGGGATGATATAAATATTTATAGGGGACTTAGTGTACTGACTGAGATCAGCTGTGAAGGTATCTGTATCTAATAGTGTGGAGTATTACAGATGACCTTACTTGCTACCACATATATATATCTCAGTCAGACCTATTCTGGAATATTGTGATGACTACGTTGAATGTCTAGGGTTATGTAAATGATGAAGTGTAAGTCACAACAACAACAGACAGATAAACAATTTAATTTATTTCACAGCACTTTACAACACTGTGACACTCACACACATGTAGCACTCTATAAGACTATCTTAACTGAGTCAGTTTTAAAAGTCAAATATATATATGTATTAATTCCTTTACATAGAGATATCCTGATTCAACTACACAGTGAACCAGGAATCACAATCAAATATAATTACAAGTAGTATGTACACAGTTTATCAATATAATCTTGGTATTGACATATTTTATTATTCTTATCTTATGTGTGTAAGTTGTGAAGTAGTAATATGAGTTAATACTGGTTTTGTTTTTCAAGCTAGAGTGTTGTTTGTCATCATGACTTCAAGTGTTTGATCATTTGTGGAAATAGTATTGGGAAAAGTTCACAGTTCCTGTCAATTGAATAAGTGTATTGTCCCTCTTTATTTACTGTCAATTTTAGAGGGGTGGGGGCACATAATGTTGAGCTCTGCTGGCCACAGAATCTTAACTTTCGTGATGGCGGCAGGAAAAGACTCCTCTGCTCGATTGCTTCACTGTGTTCTGGAGACACCTCACTGGTCGCTATCTGGACCAAGGAGTATGCTGTCAGCCTCCGGATTCAGCACAACTCAGGCCAAATGCTGCCTCAATGACTTAGGACCACAGTCCCTGAAACAAGAAGGTTGTACCTCCTATTTCAAAACTAATTTATAATCTATTTCCACACTGAACACAATACATAACAAACACTTGCGTTCAGTGCTGTAGGCCACTGCTAGCTTCATCTGAAACAATTTACACCAGTATACTCCTCCCTAATGGTTACTACGCCTCTGCAATTCCAGCATTAGTTCCTTCCAGTCAATAACATAGGTGTCAGTGTACTGTTTGGTAATTCCATGCAGTTTAACTTTTCTCTGACGCCTCCTATTCAGGTTGGAGCAATATTTAGGCTTTTTTCATGTTGGCTACTGAACCACACACATATACAGACATAAATTATCAATTCACATTCAATTTTCATTAAAAAGATATAAAATATTCCAAGCTTACCACAATTCATGGAAATAATAAACAGATACGTTGACCAGCGATAAACATGGCACAAATTCCGATCCGCCTCTGTCCCAGGCTTTATTTTAGAAAAATATGCACTAGCATCTCAACGCACTGTTCCTTAATAGGTTTATTACAAGATGTGGCACGGAACAGACGCTCTGAATTGACTATATTGGCGGATCTAACCAATCGAGCCATGTTTACACATCTTTTCAAAAAATATTACCCTTCACACGTTTCCCCTAACAACTAAAAACAGTATTTGCAATCCAACTAATCGTGTTTAGCCTTACATATCATTTCCGCCAATCAAATGGGATTTAACATGGTGACCCATTTCCCGTACAATGGTGGTCTCCAAACATGCCACTGTGCGATTCTGATTTGGTGCTGTCTAACACCCTCACCATTTTCTTTTGGCTATAATTTGTTAATTCCTAGACTATTTACGTAACACTTAACATATTCTTGGTTAGCAAGTCCTGAGGAACCCAAATATATAAGTTAAAGTGAGCTACATGGCGGCGTTCAAAATATGTATTCTCTAGGATAGTTGTGTATTGGTTCTTTATTCCTTTTCGTTGTTTAGAACCGCCACCTGTCCTGCCTTTTCCACTGTTATGTCATACTAAAGTCAGGAGCTTAGATGTAAATCAGTAGAATTTCATGTTTCCTAATAAGCATTTACATGTTTTTAAACCTGATTCTTGTAGTAGTAGTGTTTTTTTTTTTATCACTGACTATTTGAAAAAAGTTAGTGCTTCATGAGTTACGCGTGGGTTTTGCGTTACTATTGATCGCGAAACGCGTGTTAGTGTTGCATGCTTCCTGCCTTCAGCCGTCCCTCTCTCTATCCTACTTTCATCTGTCTTTTAGTTACGCCGTGTATAAAATGGAATGAATGAAATATTAAATCTAGGTCATCACGCAGCGCCTATCTCAAGGTTTTCTAAGAAATGCAGTACACGTTTTATTTTTTGAAACGCGTGTATGCTACTGTAGGCTTTACTATCAACGTGAAAACGTTACGATTTGCAGACGAAGTAGAAAAAGGGGATTTTTGTACTACATTGTGACAGCACTGTTCTCTTTTACCTTTTCTCTTTCCTTTTATTGAATTAATTTGTTAGGGGGTACATTTACTTTTTAATTTATATATGTGGATTTAGAATGTTTCACGACATAGATTTGTCAATCTTATATTCTTCACAATAAGTTTGGAACCTATTTAGGAAGCATGAAATGTCATCTATGGATGCATTAAATTTTGGCAAATTAATCCTTATGGCAGTAGTATGATCTTTATTTTTATCTTCACCTACCCCAGGATGCAACAGTGGTTGTTGTAATTTTAATTTTTCAAGTTCAATCTCAGCTAATCTTATAGCTTGTTGAGATAATATCTCTTCTTGAGCTTTAATTTGTTGCAATTTCATCTCCTCTTGAGCTTTAATTTGTTGCAATTTCATCTCCTCTTGAGCTTTCTCCTCTTGAGATCTGGCATAGGCTAATTTTTCCCTTTCAAGAGCCAATTCTTCTGATCTCCTTTTTTTCAGCTAATTCTTCTTTATGGAGCTCTTCTTGTCTCCTTAATTCTTCTTTATGGAGTTATTCTTGTCTCCTTTTTTCAGCCAATTCTTCTTTGCGAAGTACTTCTTGTCTGTTTAATTCTTTATCCACATAAGCCTGCAAGGCCGGACCTTCCAAATTAAGTTCTTTTTCAATTTTCATTAAATCCTTTAATGAAGTCATGGTTGCTTATTATTGTGTTTATCAGTAATACACAATATTTTAACTTTTATGTATATGAATATGTCAGCTAAATATTCAATACTTCATCCACCAATCTCAGATCAATTTATAATTGCAATAATATAGGTGCAGTGAAATATGAGAAATGAACAACAAAGAAAATAGCACGTACAACGAGTAATGACAAGATAGACAGGGTTAGAGCAACTGAAGGAAATACAAATGGAAAACAAAGGAATAACTATAACATATATATGAATTAATTTAAACTAATGCTCTAGTACAACTAGACAAGACAAGACGCATATCACAACAATTATGACATCTATGAAATAAATGACAGTTAGGGGAGAATGTACAATATTACAAACAATAATGTAACAAACTGAGTAAAATATTACAATAACAAGACTTATGATAACATACAATAATGAAACATGACTATACAGCTAACAAAGATGGATCTGTTAAATTCAAGAGAGGCAAACTTTTATACAACCAGCAGAATATGCTGGGTCCTCTATCTGAATCACACAGATACTGCCCTATAGAACGCTTGATTTGTTCATTCGACCTAGCTTTCGTGGTATAAAATAAACAAATCAGGTCCCACAATCCTTGCCCACTAGTTACAAACAAGTACACGTAACGAAAACCCACATATGGTGAAGTCAGAAATCATGCAAACAGATTGTATTTACAGTCAAGCTGTATGTAACAATACATAGACTTATCTGTTGCAAAAAAAACCAATCCTCCTTGAGACTTCGACAAGCAAGGATCAATGTGATGGATCGTTCTCCAGGCTGAGGTTAGGCCTAGAATCGTAAGGCTGACACTTGAAAACACCAGCTCTGGTCTATCGCTGATATCTGATCTTTATAGCATGAAAAATCTCCATATAATCTATTTGAGTTGATATTGAAAAATGTCACTTCTTCTTGTTAATGACACTTTGAGGCACCTTGAGATGCAGTTAAATGTTGGAAAGTCTCTTCCACACTTTAAAATCCTCGGCAGACGATCAATGCCGCCATTTTGAATAATGTTATTTTTGCTTCTTCCAGATTGTCTGTTAAGCTTGGCCCCCAAAAGGCTGATACGGGTACAATTCCTTAATAGCTTGACTTGCTATGGATTGGATCAAGAGTGCAACAGACTCCATGCTTTGACACTCGGTCTCTATTTAGGCCTTGAGTCGCCTTCCATGGTTATGCTAATAGCTTTGCACGTAATAATACTGTGGGTTCAATTTTGGCCAGACATATCCCAACTCCCTGGCCCGCACACAGGCACTCAGGCACAAACACGTCAATAACCATTGACAGTGTACAAATGTTTATTACACCACAATATTGTTCATATCTTCAAAGTGCACAATATAAGGATTCTCTTCTAGTCGTGTCTCGACTACCGTCTCGTCCTCGGAGACATCATACATTTTAATAAAGTCTGGTACTCACGCATTTAGAAAACTTCACACTCTGCATTTGCCTAAACTGATAATACACTTGCAGTAGAAGCTGTAATACAATTGATGGTAAAATAGCATGCAGGTGGATTAATAACACAAGCTAAAGATATCGTCCATACGGACATATGCCATCTACACAGGCCGAAGACACAAGCCCAAGTGATTTAAAGAACGCTCAACTTGTCCCAATTTAAAGTTGCCGTCTGCTATCAATTTGAGCAGCCGACAAGACGTCACTTCCTGTAACCACGGACTACCGTGTATAAACAATACAACCAGGAAGTGATCGTATACAAAACATGATATGATATTTAATCATATCAAACACCTTCAACAGTTTGAAACTAGGTTATGACCTACATTGTGAACGATCACGACTCTTGTTTACATGCAAGTTCAGCTGTTTGTTGACAAGTCTCATCACTTAAACTTTCAACGGTGGAGCATCATATTATTGCTGTTTACTTATGTACAACATTGTTGACTAAGGCCAGGATTATATTGAAGATACGTGGCGGTCGTCCGCACGTGAATAGCATACATGGAGTACAGGTCAACCTGACCTTTATAATATTCCCAAGTCTAACCTTCGACAAAAGGTGTAATCGCTGACCTAGCGATATTCATAGGACGTAGAACTGTTCCTCGGGCTTAGGATATCCCGTACACAAATAAATCACAGGTATGAAAATACCTGGGACGTGACATCTATTAGAAGAACCTTCCTTTCTGTAATGTATACGTGAGCAGAGATCGACCATTGTGAAACATAAGTAAAGTTACAGATTGGATGTAAATGAGGCATTACCTTCGTTCGAAAATCCACACCACAGAAAACATACGCCTCCAGGCGTTTTAGAATACTTAAGGGAAGGACCTTGTAAGCTAACCATCTCACAATAAGGCTCCTAATCCCTAACAAAATCACCGAGACGCCAAAACGCGTCCTTTCTGCTTCACAGCTTTACATCGTCTCACCAGACAAAGAAACTTCCCAGACGCCTCTCGTCCGGACATGCGCAGAACCTATACACTTGAAATAGCGATCAAACAAGACGATTTAGGAACATTCCAGATAAGATTTAACTAGATCGAGCCTTATTTGGACATGAACAGAGACCTCAACACAGGTTTCAGACATTCCAACAACAGTTGACCGATACTACCAAATAAGGAGAATGGTCACACTTCGTTAATAAAAATGTAGACCGACCGTGTCTCGACACAAGAGGAGGTAACATCATATTGAATGATACTCTCCATATCCAGAGTTATCTAGCTTTGACCGAAAAAATTAAAGTGTACATTTAAGTCAATCTAATAATACAATGTCTTTAGCAAAAAATGATCATACAAATTCTTTAGGAAAAAAATGATCATACAATGACTTAGAAAAAAATGATCTGTGCGTAACAGTCACCTACCTCTCCTTCAAGCTGACCCAGCGGCGCGGAAAGTGTTTAGTGAGCCACCCTTGCTGGCATATAGACGGGATATAAATTTGAGGAACCTCCGCCGTTTGAAAACCGTCAACGATGGCCACTTTGGGACCAAGCCATGTAACCGTACACGATGTAAGACATGTCAGTATGTAATCGACACACGTTCAGTCTCGTTCCCTAACGCCAAGTTCACCATCACCCATGGCTTCACATGTGAGTCACGCAACGTCATTTATGCTATTATATGCAAACGTTGCTCCATTACTTACATCGGCCAAACGGGCACACGACTGGGCGACCGATTCTGCAGACAAATCTACGATATCTCTTCATTTTTTTTTTGACTGAAGTGTGTATTATGTTTTCTATGGTCAAAGGGACATAATCCGAGTTATCGAGACTACAATTTGTTAGGAGTTGCCTTCTCTTGTATAGAGACACGTTCGGTCTATAATTTCTTGAACGAAGCGTGACCACATCTCCTTATTTGGTAGTATCAGTCAACTATGGTAGATGTCTGAAACCTTTCTTAACGCTTCTTTTCATGACCATAAAAGGCGCGACTGTGTAAGACTTTTATCTCGAATGTTCTTCGAATCGTCTTATTGTGAACGGCAACTCAGAGATTGTCGTTCTGCGCATGTCAAACCGGGAGTTCGTTCTGTGTGTTCCGCCCAGTTGGGGCAGTTTAGAAATGGTTTAAGAAGCGAGCAGACGCAACTGCGTCTTGTGATTCTCTGAGGGAAATACAGTGTCTTAGTGAGTTAGTTAGCTAACTAGACTATTTCCCAGTATTATGCAGCCTGCCTGGAGGCATATGTTCATGGTTGATTTTCCGAAATAAGGTAATTCCTCTTGTATCGAACTTTATGCTATCGTCTAGAGGTTCGTCATTTTGTCGCCTATTTGCTCGCCTGTGTGATGCAAAATGGAGAGGTACTTTGACTAGGATTAAGTCACCAGTATCTGTATACCTGAACTAGTTAAATATATATGGGTCGCTCTAGACCAACAAGACTGTTGTCTGTGTTCCAGGATTCGTTATATCAGAGATCACGTCCAAGTCAGATGGTTAGACTTAGGAACATTATAAAGGTCGAGCTGACCTGTAGCCCATGTATGCTATTCACGTGCAGACAGTGAACGGACTTATTGTATACAACTGATCTGCTAGCATCAGAATGGGAGCATTTATTATTGTTTATGAACATTGAAGATCTGTAGCTGACACTGTTGCAGAAGTTATAGAAATTATTATTATTTATACAGCTTCACGAACTAGCACTCGATGATTGATGAATTTCTGAATCTATTGAACTGTGATGTCTTATGACGCATATATACAACAGCTATCATTGCTGACTACAGAAATTGTTTTCAATGTGCCATATCATCTTGCTGAACTCGTTAACCATGTTGATGTCATAAGTATCATGACTGTTTTGTGGCGTGCAATAAATGAAAGAAACTTATACAACGAAGTTACCCTTTCTATGACTCTACACGTCATGTTGCCTGTGTGATAACCCATTGAACTGTTCCACTACCACATACACAGCAACATCCTAAATCAGAGAAGACACCTACATCTTACACTTTAACACCAGGTGTCGATAAGGGTGGCAAGTTACCACTTCAGCACAAATCCACCCTTATCATTTTTGGTGGCCAGAGCTGGTTCTATCATCTGATATTTTGGCGCACCATATCATTTTTGGTGGCCATAGGTTGGTTCACTCTGATTCCAGCTATCAAGGGGGTCAGCAAACCCAGACATCATCATCATACTAGATACAACTACAGCATCAACTACCACCTTACAAGAAATTTTATTGAAAGTATCCGGATTTTCTGACAGTTGCTGATTTTGAAACTACCCGGCGCTGCTCGGCAATATTGAAGTTTATGTAAAATTAGAAGGACAAGTACCGAGCGAATGGATTTCCTGATCTGGTGAAAAGAAGGACAAGTGCCGTAACAACTGTTCCGGTCTCAGGGGTACTGTTGCGGGTTCAGAAGGTCAAGTGCCGGTTAAATCAATTTAGAAGATTCAGAAGGTCAAGTGCCGTAACAACTGTTGCAGTATTAGAAGCTCATTTCCTTCGTCATGGCTGTTTATGGGAGCAGAAGTTAATCAACGTTGGATCATTATCCTCAGAATGCTGATTACATCCTGTTCTGCACCGTGCTGACGCTGGATTTATAGAAGTTAAGTGGCCTGTTTTGTTTGTGAACTGTGCCCTTATGTTCTAACTGAGCCTTCTGTACTTTCACACTTTCTCCTATTGTTTTCATGATACATGTTTATATGTTATATGTTATTGTTATTTGTATATTTATATGTTTATATTTCAGCGGGTTTTCTCGGTTGGGCGGAGTCTTGCAGTAGAAGATACCACGTCACAGAGGTTCTACTGTTAGCGTTTTCGTTAGGGACTGTGCGAATTTCCTACAGTGAAATTTGCTAGCGACAATCGTTGCTATATCTGTTTAGTTGTGACGAGTTGTGCTTTATTTCTGTTTCTTGTATATATATATTTTTTTTTCTTTTTTTCTTTTCTCTCTTTCTTTGTGTTTTTAGTTTCGATTTCGATTGTTTGTATTTGTAGGTCTCCCCTTTGCTATTATTCAGTTCTTTACGTATATTTTTGTGTATACACTGTAGCGTCATTTGTTAGTCATATCTTCGCATATTTCTTTTTAGTTTTGCTGTTTGTGTATTTGACTTATGCGAATGTTTTCGTATTGTTTGATCTTTGTTGATTGTTTACATTGACTCTGATCTTTGTTATTGTTTACATTGACTCTGATCTTTGTTATTGTTTACATTGACTCGGATCTTTGTTGTTGTTTACATTGACTTTGATCTTTGTTATTGTTTACATTGTTGGTGACCTTTGCTATTGTTTACATTGTCTTGTTATTGTTTACATAGTTCTTGCATAGTTAGCTTTCACTATTGTTGATATATGCTCATGCACTATTGGTCTATAGTGCACTTATCATAACAAACTGGTGTTTTTTGCTTATGCACTATTGTAGTGCAGTTATGATAAATAACTGATGATTATGCACTGATTTGGGTAGTGCACTGTTAATTAAGAGGTGACTTGTGATATTATTATACATTTGATAATACAAGTTGGTGTCAACTCCTGTTTCCCACAGAGATTGGGTTCAACATAGAGATTATACAAGCACTTTATTAAGTCTTGTTGCTATTTAACATTGAAATAAGATAATTAATTATTTCAGGTTCTGTACTCACATTTTGGACATCATGTCTACATTTGAGTACTTTATTGAGCAGGGTAAAGCCCTTGGGAAGACAGGTGATAAATTAGAAGAATTTGCGACTGTTCAATATGCCAAGGCATTGAAGTCGGAAGAAAAGAAAATGAAAGAACAAACTGAACAAAAGAGAATAGAGGCTGAAATAGAACAAAAGAAACTGCAGATGCAGGTGGAGGAAAAAAGATTTCAAATGGAAATGGAAAAACAAAAAAGAGAAGCAGAATCTCAGGAGAAGAGGCTTCAGGCTGAAGCTGAAAATAAGAGACTTGAAAAAGAAGCTGAAGAAAAAAAGTTACAGGCCCAGGCTGAAGCTGAAAATAAGAGACTTGAAAAAGAAGCTGAAAATAAGAGACTTGAAATAGAGGCTGAAGGAAAAAAGTTACAGGCCCAGGCTGAAGAAAGAAAGTTACAGGCTGAGGCTGAAGAAAGAAGGTTACAAAGAGAGGCTGATGAGAGAAAAGCAAAAATGGAACATGATGAAAAAATCTTAGCTTTAGAGTTAGAGAAGTTAAAGTTATTGAACACTGGTAATGCTAATGATGCAAATAAGGTGTCAAATAAGACTAATGCTAAGGATTTCAAGCTTAATCTACCAGCATTTAATCCCTCAATCGATGATATAACATTTTATCTAGATAGATTTGAAAGTGCATGTAATGTGCATAATATAGATAAAACATTATATGTGTATCATCTGTCCAAGATACTTAGAGGTGATGCTTTGACTTTGTTGAGTATGGTAGATGTGCCTGACAAAAACAACTATGAGGTTGTCAGGGCGGCATTGTTAAAGAAGTACCAACTTAACGAGGACGGATATCGTCTTAAATTTAAAACCATGTTACCAGAAACTGGAGTTGAATTCTCTGAATTCATCTCAGGCATCCGTCTTACTTTTTTACGATGGGTTGAGTTGTCTAAGACAGAAAATACATTTGAAGCTCTTATGGATTTACTACTTAGAGATAAGGTTATGTCTTCTGTTAATGAAGCTTTTCTATCTTTTCTTCATGAGCGTAAGCCTAAAAACATAAAAGAAATGGAAGAATACTGTAGCCAGTATGTTACTGCGCATCCGCACATAACCATTAGTAACTCTAAGGTGAAAGAAGGTCTGCCAGTTGCTTCGGCAGCACCTTATGGCCCAAATTTTATGCGTAAATTTCAGGGTAGCCAGAAAAATTTCAATAAAAAGAGTAATCGTAATTATGCCCAGAACCATAGTGATCAATTCCAGGGTGATTCTTCTTCCCAGAACTGGAGACAACCTAATACTACACGTTATTCTACTCCGGTTAACTTTAGAAATTTTCACAAAGGTAATCGGTATAGAGGAAAATATTTTATGCAGAGACCTCAATACCAAGATAATAGAGGTTCTCAACAGCATAGAGATAGTAATGACAGTTATGGAAACTGGAACTCAAACCAGGATAAAAATTACAGTAGGGACTTTAATGATAATTGCAGAGGCAATAATGGTCGCGGTAGATCGCAACATAAGAGAAAAAGATATCAACAGACAAACTCTGTTCAACAAGAATCTCAGGGAGCAGATAAACAGGTTAATAATGATAAAGACCATAATGCTATCGGATGCTCATCTTTTGATTTTGGTAGGGCAAATAAATGTATCCAATGCAGTACTTTATTTGATCCGAAAACCGTTAGTACTTTAAGCTGTGGTCATCCTTTGCCCGCTCTTCCTGCTAATGTTGCTCATGATGGGAGAGGTTCTCTTATATTACATAAGGGGCTAGTAAATAGTAATCCAGTCTCAGTGTTGTTT
Organism: Oreohelix idahoensis; assembly: GCA_024509875.1. Taxonomy (NCBI): domain Eukaryota; kingdom Metazoa; phylum Mollusca; class Gastropoda; order Stylommatophora; family Oreohelicidae; genus Oreohelix; species Oreohelix idahoensis. The sequence goes on from JAMPIV010012563.1 coordinate 97,285, forward strand.
GATTCTGGATGTACTACTGTCGGCGTTAGGCAATCTCTTGTAGATCCATCCTGTGCTACAGGAAAAGTCATCAAATGTGTCACATTTGGTGGCACGTTAGAAAAGTATCCTACTGCTATAATACACATTGCTACTCCTTTCTTCACGGGAGAGGTCCACGCGTGTCTACTTCCAAACCCTATTGCGGACCTTATTATTGGTCGTATTCACGGAGTTAGGGAATGTACCCCACAGCAGATTGCTGTTTGGGAAGAGCAAAACATTGAAGCTACCAATGCGGTGGTCACAAGAGCACATGCTCTGGATCCACCTCAAACTTCATTAACTAATAATGATGAAGTAAATGACCAAGATAGTCACTTGACTATTACACGTGACTCATTTATCAAATTGCAAGAAGAAGATCCTTCTTTACAAAAATTCTTCATTCTAGCAAAAAAAGGTGATCCTAATCAGAACACTAATAGGAAATCTTGGATTTCTATGAAGAACGGCGTACTTGTACGTATGGTACAAGACTCGACTACGTCCACTCATTCACAAATTCTTGTGCCTAAGAGCATGAGATTGCAAATATTGCAACATGCTCATGACTCGCAATGTGCTGGACATATGGGTTTTTCCCGTACAAAGTCGAGGGTTCTTGCGGCTTTCTTTTGGCCATTTGTGAGCAAGGACATACGAATGTACTGTCGCTCTTGCAAAGTATGTCAGGAGGTCAAATCTAAAGGACCACGACATGCTGCGCCTATCCAGGCTGCTGACATTCCTATTCGCCCTTTTCAAAAAATGGCAATAGATATTATCGGTCCTTTTAGAATTAAGTCGGCTAGAGGACATCAATTTATCCTTACATGTGTCGATATGTGCACACGTTGGCCAGAGGCAATACCTCTCAAGAGCATCTCAACTGCTGATATCGCAGACGCTCTTTGGCTGATATTTTCTCGCTTGGGTTTTCCCGGAGAAATATTGTCAGACCATGGCACTCAACTTATATCAGACACTATGTCACAGGTAATGTCTATGCTACACATTAAAAGGTCTCTCAGCAGTATCTATCACCCAATGTCTAATGGGTTGGTCGAACGTTTAAATAGGACTCTGAAAACTTTACTTGGTAAAATAACTGAGGATCATCCTCAGGATTGGGACAGGGTCTTACCCGCGGCTCTCTTTGCGTATAGAGAGGTCCCCAATGAACATACGGGGTTTTCCCCTTTTGAACTTGTCTTTGGCGCGCAACCGCGCGGCCCTATGTCTTTACTTCACGATCTAATCACTGCCGATAATATTAGCGATGAGACTCAATCTTCTTATGAGTACGTCATTGCTCTTAGGCAAAAGATCATCGAGGCATGCAAACTAGCAACTTCGTCTTCAGAATTTGCTAAAGAAAAGGCAAGGCAGTTTGCAAATAAGAATAGATGTCTACGACAACTTTGTCCAGGTGACAAAGCTCTCGTTCTACTTCCTTCAAGGGAGAACAGACTTCTAATTGCATGGAAAGGTCCATATGCAATAGTCTCCAAAATTTCTGATGTCGACTATGTTGTCGATATTGATGGAAAGCATAAAACTTTCCACATAAATATGCTCACAGAATTTTATGAAAGACCTGACTATTTGCAGCCTATTTTCCAGGCTACGGACAATTCACAAGCAACTCATGGTCAGTACTCATCTCTGTCAGTTATACAGGATGAGGAAACTACTTTTTCTGATGTCAATCTTCCTCTTTCTATGGTCCCACTTTATTCTACGGAATCTTGGAAAAACGTGACCGTTTCTCCAAATCTTTCCGCTGAGGAACATCGACAAGTTTCTTCGATGTTGCAAACATTTCAGGATGTTCTTACAGACATCCCGGGACACACACATGTCATAGAACATGACATTGTGCTAACTGATCACAATCCTATCAGAGTCAGACCATATCCAATACCTATTCATTTCCAGTCTCAAGTCGAAAAAGAGTTGGATGAAATGATACGTTTGGAAATCATTGAACCATCCACTTCAGCATACTCTTCGTCTATGGTTATTGTTCGAAAGAAGGATAATAACATTCGCATTTGCGTAGATTATCGCAAATTGAACCAAGTTACGAAGTTCGATGCTGAACCTATGCCTTCATTAGAAGAGCTACTCAATAAACTTTCTAATTCTAGATTCTTTACCAAACTAGATTTGTCTAAAGGTTATTGGCAAGTCCCGCTAACTGAACGTGCCAAACCTTTTACAGCTTTTTCTACACCTAGGGGTTTATTCCAATGGAATTTCATGCCTTTTGGTCTTATGAACGCCCCTGCTACATTCGTACGCATGATGCGGCGAATTCTCGCATATCGTACAGATGTCATAGCATACCTAGATGATATCTGTCTATTCAGTGATTCTTGGGAAGATCACTATTTGGGTTTATACGAATTACTGTCTACTCTTCGCGAGTATAACTTGACTGCAAAACCCTCTAAAGCCTTTATAGGATTTAGCGAGATTTCTTTCCTAGGTCATCGGGTTGGTCATGGTCTTTTAAAGACAGAGGACCACAATGTTTCAAAAATACTTAACATTTCGGTCCCTAAGACGAAGAAACAAGTAAGGAGTCTATTAGGTTTGATTCAATTCTACGGACGATTCATTCCGAATCTGTCCTCCATTATGGCACCGCTTTCTACTTTATTGAAGAAAGGGTCGCCTAATCTGATCCGCTGGTCTAAAGAATGTCAATCCTCATTGGACAGGTTAAAGCCCTATTTTCATCTCCACCTATTCTTAAGTTACCTACTATTGAGAAGACTTTTGTTCTTCGAAGTGACGCCTCGTCAACAGGGATTGGGGCAGCACTAATGCAGGAGTATTCTGATACTTTGCATCCGGTGATGTATATCTCTAGGAAATTAAACGCTGCAGAAAAGAATTACTCGGTTTTAGACCGTGAGTTATTGGCTATATGGTATGGTCTATTCTGAAGTTACAAAGATTTCTTCTAGGCGCACATTTCATTGTGGAAACCGACCAGAAAGCGCTTACTGCTATTCAGAGCAAAAACTTGAAGAGCTCGAGGTCCACTCGTTATGCCATAGCTCTTCAACCATTTCATTTCTCGGTTCGAGCTATCCGTGGTTCGGATAATGTAATGGCAGACATTCTGTCCAGATGTCCACACGATTCCACATGATTCTTCTGTCATATATATATATTTCCTGATATACAGTCCAATGTTATAATGACATGTTAGTAGATTTTGTCTCACTTTTTTTTTTGAGGGAAATTTATAACATTGTACCATGTAATTATCTAAGAAGGCTTAGTTAGTGATATACGGGCCAAAAGATCACTCGGCCACATTTAAAATAATTTATTTTCAGGATTGTATTAAGAAATTTACCAGTTGTCTTTAAGATTTGTGTTATTGATATTTTCGCAGCACATCATTGAAGTCTGCGAGTTTATGTCCATTGTGGAACTTTGAGGATATCAAGTCCTGTCCTACATTGGGAGCGGATGATGTCCACATCTTCTTCTATTGAATGTTTTATGTCACCGAAGAGCAACACATGTATTACTTATTAATTACTGTTACTTTATATAATGTAATAATATAGTGCGGTATATTAGTAAATTACACCGCTATTTGCAACACATTGTATGATAACACATAATATATTTAATTTCATATATTGGTATGAGTATAATTTGATTGTCATTATGTTGTTGCCATCATTGTGGCGTGTGTTGGTGGCACCTTCCTGGAATATATCAGCGTATACTTAGATAAATTTTTTCTCTAAGGATCTGAGATATGATCTCAGTGTCGCTCCATGCGTTGAGCTAATTTGTTAGGTATATATCCACGCATCATACGTGCGTTAGGAGCCTAGATTTTTTTCCGGCTCCAGGATTTAAAAAAAAAAAAAAATGTCCCATTTTTTTTTTTTTTCCAGGGAGGGTGCGGTAATGTTACGCACGGATCATTATTATTTTTCGTTTGTATAAACATTTTTTCATATGTATGATCATTTTTTTTTTTGACTGAAGTGTGTATTATGTTTTCTATGGTCAAAGGGACATAATCCGAGTTATCGAGACTACAATTTGTTAGGAGTTGCCTTCTCTTGTATAGAGACACGTTCGGTCTATAATTTCTTGAACGAAGCGTGACCACATCTCCTTATTTGGTAGTATCAGTCAACTATGGTAGATGTCTGAAACCTTTCTTAACGCTTCTTTTCATGACCATAAAAGGCGCGACTGTGTAAGACTTTTATCTCGAATGTTCTTCGAATCGTCTTATTGTGAACGGCAACTCAGAGATTGTCGTTCTGCGCATGTCAAACCGGGAGTTCGTTCTGTGTGTTCCGCCCAGTTGGGGCAGTTTAGAAATGGTTTAAGAAGCGAGCAGACGCAACTGCGTCTTGTGATTCTCTGAGGGAAATACAGTGTCTTAGTGAGTTAGTTAGCTAACTAGACTATTTCCCAGTATTATGCAGCCTGCCTGGAGGCATATGTTCATGGTTGATTTTCCGAAATAAGGTAATTCCTCTTGTATCGAACTTTATGCTATCGTCTAGAGGTTCGTCATTTTGTCGCCTATTTGCTCGCCTGTGTGATGCAAAATGGAGAGGTACTTTGACTAGGATTAAGTCACCAGTATCTGTATACCTGAACTAGTTAAATATATATGGGTCGCTCTAGACCAACAAGACTGTTGTCTGTGTTCCAGGATTCGTTATATCAGAGATCACGTCCAAGTCAGATGGTTAGACTTAGGAACATTATAAAGGTCGAGCTGACCTGTAGCCCATGTATGCTATTCACGTGCAGACAGTGAACGGACTTATTGTATACAACTGATCTGCTAGCATCAGAATGGGAGCATTTATTATTGTTTATGAACATTGAAGATCTGTAGCTGACACTGTTGCAGAAGTTATAGAAATTATTATTATTTATACAGCTTCACGAACTAGCACTCGATGATTGATGAATTTCTGAATCTATTGAACTGTGATGTCTTATGACGCATATATACAACAGCTATCATTGCTGACTACAGAAATTGTTTTCAATGTGCCATATCATCTTGCTGAACTCGTTAACCATGTTGATGTCATAAGTATCATGACTGTTTTGTGGCGTGCAATAAATGAAAGAAACTTATACAACGAAGTTACCCTTTCTATGACTCTACACGTCATGTTGCCTGTGTGATAACCCATTGAACTGTTCCACTACCACATACACAGCAACATCCTAAATCAGAGAAGACACCTACATCTTACACTTTAACACCAGGTGTCGATAAGGGTGGCAAGTTACCACTTCAGCACAAATCCACCCTTATCAAATACCCAACATTCTTTTGTCTGAGACGCCTTTCTCTATCTAGTCGCAGTTGTATTATATGCACACGCTGGCCAGAAGCTATACCTTTAAAAACCATCACCACGGTAGATATTATAATAATAATAATAGCCCCTTCAGTCATAACTGACTATGGGAATGCGCCCCTGAGGTGACAGCCCTAAGCTGCTTATTTTCCTGGTGCTCCTTTCGACGTTTTCTCCTCACCTCTGCTTCTTGTGTGAGCCTCTCTTCGCCCAATCTGAGGTGGCGCCGTAAATAGCATCGCCACTTAGTGCGATCGGCAGCTTTATCCTCCCATGTTGCTGGATCCATGTCCAGTGCCCTCATATCTCTCTTGCACACATCTTTGAACCTCAGCTGTGGTCGCCCAACTGTTCTCTTGCCATCTGCTAATTGTCCGTAGAAGATATCTTTTGGGATGCGACCATCATCCATGCGGCGAACATGGCCAAGCCAGCGAAGTCTGCGCTGTCTAAGAAGCGTATACATACTTTGAAGGCCAGCACGTGACAACACCTCGACATTTGTCACTTTATTTTTCCACGAGATGCCGAGGATGCGGTGTAGACACCGCAAATGGAAGGTATTGAGCCTTCTTTCTTGCTTAGCATAGGTCGTCCAGGTCTCGCTGCCATATAGAAGTGTGCTGGTGACGCAGGCATTATATACCGCAGCTTTGGTCTTCATTGTGAGTTTAGAGTTTCCCCAAACACGCGATGTGAGGCGGGCAAAGGTAGCTGCAGCTTTGCCAATGCGGCTGTCGATTTCTGTATCCAGTGAAAGTTTGTCATTGATGGTAGACCCTAGGTATGTGAAGTGGTGCACCACTGCCAATTCATAGTTATCGATAGTGATAACTGGTGCAGCACCCACATCCTGACTCAGCACATTCGTTTTCTTTAGACTTATTGTGAGGCCAAAGTCCTTGCATGCTTTAGTGAAGCGATTCATCAAGCTCTGAAGCTCCTGTTGGCTTTGAGTGACGACTGCAGCATCATCAGCGAACAACAAGTCTCTTATAGTGACCCTTCTGATTTTTGTTTTTGCCTTCAGCCTTGAAAGATTAAACAGACGGCCATCTGACCTAGTGTGAAGGCATATTCCTTCAGTTGCATCTCTGAATGCATGTTTCAAGAGTAAGGCAAAGAAGATTCCGAAGAGGGTCGGAGCCAGAACACAGCCTTGTTTAACGCCACTTCGTATATCAAAGGGCTGTGACGTGCTTCCAGCATATTGGACTGTTCCCTTCATGCCGTCATGGAATGACTTTATCATTTCCAGCATTTTAGAAGGGCAGCCTATTTTCAGGAGGATTTTAAAGAGTCCATCCCTACTAACCAGGTCGAATGCTTTTGTGAGGTCTATAAAGGCGATATATAATGGTTTTTTCTGCTCTCTTGATTTTTCCTGAAGCTGGAGGAGAGAGAAGATCATGTCTGTTGTTGATCTGCCAGCTCGGAATCCACACTGTGACTCTGGATTTATGCGCTCAGCTAACTTGTGTAGTCGCATTAAGATGACTTTGGCAAAAACCTTACCAACAATACTAAGAAGAGAGATGCCTCTGTAGTTATTGCAATCACTTCTGTGATAAGGGTGGATTTAGGATGACGTCAAATTACCACCCCTATCGACACCAGGTATTAAAGTGCAAGATGTGGGTGTCTTATCTGGTTTATAATGTTGCTGTGTATGTTGCAGTAGAGTAGTTCACAGGGTACAACACAGGCAACATGATGGGTAGAGTCATAGAAATGGTAACTTCGTTGTATAATTTTTACCATTTATTGCACGCCACAAAACAGTCATGATATTTATGACATCAACATAGTTCAACGAGTTCAGCATTCAAATCATATTAGCCGATAGTCATCTAGGATTCAATACTCAATAGTTGTATTGTAAACAGATAGCTTCTGTATGTTCGATATCCTAAAGTTCTGGTTCGTGAAGCTGTATAAATAATATATATATAACTTCTGCAACAGTGTCAGCTGCAGCTCAACAATGTTCATAGACAATAATAAATATTCCCTTCCTGATGCTAGCAGATCAGATGTATACAATAAGTCCGTTTACTGTCTGCACGTGAATAGCATACATGGATTACAGGTCAGCTCGACCTTTATAACCTTCCTAAGTCTAACCATCTGACTTGGACGTGATCTCTGATATAACGAATCCTGGAACACAGACAATAGTCTTGCTGGTCTAGAGCGACCCATATGTATATATATATATAACTAGTTCAGGTATAAAGATACCGGTGACTTAATCCTAGTCAAAGTACCTCTCCATTTTGAATCACACAGGCGAGCAAAAGGCGACAAAATGACGAACCTCTAGATGATAGCATAAAGTTCGATACAAGAGGAATTACCTTATTTCGGAAAATCAACCACGAACATATGCCTCCAGGCAGGCTTGAATAATACTGGGAAATAGTCTAGTTAGCTAACTAACTCACAAAGACAATGTATTTCCCTCAGAAAATCACAAGACGCAGGTTGCGTCTGCTCGCTACTCAGACCATTTCTTAACTGCCCCGAGCTGGGCGGAACCACAAACGAACTCTCCAAGTCGAGACATGCGCAGAACAACAATCTCTGAGTCGCCGTTCACATTAGACGATTCTAAGAACATTCGAGATAAAAGTCTTACACAGTCGCGCCTTTTATGGTCATGAACAGAAGCGTTAAGACAGGTTTTCAGACATCTACCTTAGTTGACTGATACTACCAAATAAGGAGATATGGTCACGCTTCGTTCAAGAAATTATAGACCGAACGTGTCTCTATACAAGAGGAGGTAAACTCATAAAAAATAGCAGTATCAATATCTCGGGTTCTGTCCCTTTGACTGTAAAATATATATAATATGCATTTCAGTCAAAAAATGATCATACATACGAAAAATGTTTATACAAACGAAAAATAATAATGATCCGTGCGTAACATTACCGCACCCTCCCGGGAAAAAAAATGAAACATTTTTTTTTTAAATCCTGGAGCCGGAAAAATCTAGGCTCCTAACGCACGTATGATGCGCGGATATATACCTAACAAATTAGCTCAACGCATGGAGCGACACTGAGATCATATCTCAGATCCTTAGAGAAAAAATTTATCTAAGTATACGCTTATATATTCCAGGAAGGTGCCACCAACACACGCCACAATGATGGCAACATCATAATGAAAGTCAAATTACTCTCATACCAATATATGAAATTAAATATATTATTATGATATCATACAATGTGTTGCAAATAGCGGTGTAATTTACTAATATACCGCACTATATTATTACATTATATAAAGCAACAGTAATTAATAAGTAATACATGTGTTGATCTTCGTTGACATAAAACATTCAATAGAAGAAGATGTGGACATCATCCGCTCCCAATCTAGGACAGGACTTGATATCCTCAAAGTTCCACAATGGACACAATCTCGCATCTTCAATAATGTGCTGCGAAAATATCAATAACACAAATCTTAAAGACAACTGGTAAATCTCTTAATACAATCCTGAAAATAATTTATTTAAATGTGGCCGAGTGATCTTTTGGCCCGTATATCACTAACTAAGCCTTCTTAGATAATTACATGGTACAATGTTATAAATTCCCCCCAAAAAAGTGAGAAAAAATCTACTAACATGTCATTATAATATTGGATTGTATATCAGGAAATATATATATATGACAGAAGAATCATGTGGAATCGTGTGGGCATCTGGACAGAATGTCTGCCATCACATTATCCGAACCACGGATAGCTCGCACCGAGAAATGAAATGGTTGAAGAGCTATGGCATAACGAGTGGACCTCGAGCTCTTTAAGTTTTTGCTCTGAATAGCAGTAAGCGCTTTTTGGTCGGTTTCCACAATGAAGTGTGCGCCTAGAAGAAATCTTTGTAACTTCAGAATAGACCATACCATAGCCAATAACTCACGGTCTAAAACCGAGTAATTCTTTTCTGCAGCATTTAATTTCCTAGAGATATACATCACCGGATGCAGAGTATCAGAATACTCCTGCATTAGTGCTGCCCCAATCCCAGTTGACGAGGCGTCACTTCGAAGAACAAAAGTCTTCTCAATAGTAGGTAACCTAAGAATAGGTGGAGATGAAAATAGGGCTTTAACCTGGTCCAATGAGGATTGACATTCTTTAGACCAGCGGATCAAATTAGGCGACCCTTTCTTCAATAAAGTAGAAAGCGGTGCCATAATGGAGGACAGATTCGGAATGAATCGTCCGTAGAATTGGATCAAACCTAATAGACTCCGTACTTGTTTCTTCGTCTTAGGGACCGAAATGTTAAGTATTTTTGAAACATTGTGGTCCTCTGTCTTTAAAAGACCATGACCAACACGATGACCTAGGAAAGAAATCTCGCTAAATCCTATAAAGGCTTTAGAGGGTTTTGCAGTCAAGTTATACTCGCGAAGAGTAGACAGTAATTCGTATAAACCCAAATAGTGATCTTCCCAGGAATCACTGAATAGACAGATATCATCTAGGTATGCTATGACATCTGTACGATATGCGAGAATTCGTCGCATCATGCGTACGAATGTAGCAGGGGCGTTCATAAGACCGAAAGGCATGAAATTCCATTGGAATAAACCCCTAGTTGTAGAAAAAGCTGTAAAAGGTTTGGCACGTTCGGTTAGAGGAACTTGCCAATAACCTTTAGACAAATCTAGTTTGGTAAAGAATCTAGAATTAGAAAGTTTATTGAGTAGCTCTTCTAATGAAGGCATAGGTTCAGCGTCGAACTTCGTAACTTGGTTCAATTTGCGATAATCTACGCAAATGCGAATGTTATTATCCTTCTTTCGAACAATAACCATAGACGAAGAGTATGCTGAAGTGGATGGTTCAATGATTTCCAAACGTATCATTTCATCCAATTCTTTTTCGACTTGAGACTGGAAATGGATAGGTATTGGATAAGGTCTGACTCTGATAGGATTATGATCAGTTAGCACAATGTCATGTTCAATGACATGTGTGTGTCCCGGGATGTCTGTAAGAACATCCTGAAATGTTTGCAACATCGAAGAAACTTGTCGATGTTCCTCAGCGGAAAGATTTGGAGAAACGGTCACGTTTTTCCAAGATTCCGTAGAATAAAGTGGGACCATAGGAAGAGGAAGATTGACATCAGAAAAAGTAGTTTCCTCATCCTGTATAACTGACAGAGATGAGTACTGACCATGAGATGCTTGAGAATTGTCCGTTGCCTGGAAAATAGGCTGCAAATAGTCTGGTCTTTCATGAAATTCCGTGAGCATATTTATGTGGAAAGTTTTATGCTTTCCATCAATATCGACAACATAGTCGACATCGGAAATTTTGGAGACTATAGCATATGGACCTTTCCATGCAATAAGAAGTCTGTTCTCCCTTGAAGGAAGTAGAACGAGAGCTTTGTCACCTGGACAAAGTTGTCGTAGACATCTATTCTTATTTGCAAACTGCCTTGCCTTTTCTTTAGCAAATTCGGAAGACGAAGTTGCTAGTTTGCATGCCTCGATGATCTTTTGCCTAAGAGCAATGACGTACTCATAAGAAGATTGAGTCTCATCGCTAATATTATCGGCAGTGATTAGATCGTGAAGTAAAGACATAGGGCCGCGCGGTTGCGCGCCAAAGACAAGTTCGAAAGGGGAAAACCCTGTATGTTCATTAGGGACCTCTCTATACGCAAAGAGAGCCGCGGGTAAGACCCTGTCCCAATCCTGAGGATGATCCTCAGTTATCTTACCAAGTAAAGTTTTCAGAGTCCTATTTAAACGTTCGACTAACCCATTAGACATTGGGTGATAGATACTGCTGAGAGACCTTTTAATGTGTAGCATAGACATTACCTGTGACATAGTGTCCGATATAAGTTGAGTGCCATGGTCTGACAATATTTCTCCGGGAAAACCCAAGCGAGAGAATATTAGCCAAAGAGCGTCTGCGATATCAGCAGTTGAGATGCTCTTGAGAGGTATTGCCTCTGGCCAACGTGTGCACATATCGACACATGTAAGAATAAATTGATGTCCTCTAGCTGACTTAATTCTAAAAGGACCGATAATATCTATTGCCATTTTTTGAAAAGGGCGAATAGGGATGTCAGCAGCCTGGATAGGCGCAGCATGTCGTGGTCCTTTAGATTTGACCTCCTGACATACTTTGCAAGAGCGACAGTACATTCGTATGTCCTTGCTCACAAATGGCCAAAAGAAAGCCGCAAGAACCCTCGACTTTGTACGGGAAAAACCCATATGTCCAGCACATTGCGAGTCATGAGCATGTTGCAATATTTGCAATCTCATGCTCTTAGGCACAAGAATTTGTGAATGAGTGGACGTAGTCGAGTCTTGTACCATACGTACAAGTACGCCGTTCTTCATAGAAATCCAAGATTTTCTATTAGTATTTTGATTAGGATCACCTTTTTTTGCTAGAATGAAGAATTTTTGTAAAGAAGGATCTTCTTCTTGCAATTTGATAAATGAGTCACGTGTAATAGTCAAGTGACTATCTTGGTCATTTACTTCATCATTATTAGTTAATGAAGTTTGAGGTGGATCCAGAGCATGTGCTCTTGTGACCACCGCATTGGTAGCTTCAATGTTTTGCTCTTCCCAAACAGCAATCTGCTGTGGGGTACATTCCCTAACTCCGTGAATACGACCAATAATAAGGTCCGCAATAGGGTTTGGAAGTAGACACGCGTGGACCTCTCCCGTGAAGAAAGGAGTAGCAATATGTATTATGGCAGTAGAATACTTTTCCAACGTGCCACCAAATGTAACACATTTGATGACCTTTCCTGTAGCACAGGATGGATCTACAAGAGATTGCCTAACCCCAACAGTAGTACATCCAGAATCAAACAACACTGAGACTGGATTACTATTTACAAGCCCCTTATGTAATATAAGAGAACCTCTCCCATCATGAGCAACATTAGCAGGAAGAGCGGGCAAAGGATGACCACAGCTTAAAGTACTAACGGTCTTCGGGTCAAATAAAGTACTGCATTGGATACATTTATTTGCTCTACCAAAATCAAAAGATGAGCATCCGATAGCATTATGGTCTTTATCATTATTAACCTGTTTATCTGCTCCCTGAGATTCTTGTTGAACAGAGTTTGTCTGTTGATATCTTTTTCTCTTATGTTGCGATCTACCGCGACCATTATTGCCTCTGCAATTATCATTAAAGTCTCTACTGTAATTTTTATCCTGGTTTGAGTTCCAGTTTCCATAACTGTCATTACCATCTCTATACTGTTGAGAACCTCTATTATCTTGGTATTGAGGTCTCTGAGAAAAATATTTTCCTTTATACTGATTACCTTTGTGAAAATTTCTAAAATTAACGGGAGTATTATACCGTTTAGTATTAGGTTGTCTCCAGTTCTGGGACGAAGAATCACCCTGAAATTGATTGCTATGCTCCTGTGCATAATTACGGTTACTCTTTTTATTGAAATTTTGCTTGCTACCCTGAAATTTACGCATAAAATTTGGGCCATAAGGTGCTGCCGAAGCAACTGGCAGACCTTCTTTTACTTTAGAGTTGCTAATGGTTATGTGAGGATGCGCAGTGACATACTGGCTACAGTATTCTTCCATTTCTTTTATGTTTTTAGGCTTACGCTCATGAAGAAAAGAAAGAAAAGATTCATTAACAGAAGACATTCTCTTGTCTCTAAGTAGTAAGTCCATAAGAGCCTCAAATGTACTTTCTGTCTTAGACAGCTCAACCCATCGTAAAAAAGTAAGACGTATCCTTGAGATGAATTCAGAGAATTCAACTCCAGTTTCTGGTAACATGTTTTTAAATTGAAGACGATATCCGTCCTCGTTAAGTTGGTACTTCTTTAACAATGCTGCTCTGACAACCTCATAGTTGTTCTTGTCAGGCACATCTACCATACCCAACAAAGTCAAAGCATCACCTCTAAGTATCTTGGACAGATGATAAACATATAATGCTTTATCTATGTTATGCACCTTACATGCACTTTCAAATCTATCTAGATAAAATGTTATATCATCAATTGAAGCATTGAATGCTGGTAAATTAAGCTTGAAATCAACAGCATTAGACTTATTAGCAGATGATACCTTATTAGCATCATTAGCATTACTAGATAACTTCAACTTTTCTAACTCCAAAGCTAAGAGTTTTTCTTCATGCTCCATTTTTGCTTTTCTCTCATCAGACTCTCTTTGTAACCTTCTTTCTTCAGCCTCAGCCTGTAACTTTCTTTCTTCAGCCTCAGCCTGTAACTTTCTTTCTTCAGCCTCAGCCTGTAACTTTCTTTCTTCAACCTGAGCTTGTAACTTTTTTTCTTCAACCTGAGCTTGTTTTTCTAATCTTTTATTTTCAGCCTCTATTTCAAGTCTCTTATTTTCAGCTTCTTTTTCAAGTCTCTTATTTTCAGCCTCAGCCTGAAGTCTCTTCTCCTGAGATTCTGCTTCTCTTTTTTGTTTTTCCATTTCCATTTGTAATCTTTTTTCATCTACCTGCATCTGCAGTTTTAAATTTTCAGCATCTATTCTCTTTTGTTCAGTTTGTTCTTTCATTTTCTTTTCCTCCGACTTCAATGCCTTGGCATATTGAACAGTCGCAAATTCTTCTAATTTATCACCAGTCTTCCCAAGGGTTTTACCCTGCTCAATAAAGTACTCAAATGTAGACATGATGTCTAAAATGTGAGTACAGAACCTGAAATAATTAAATATCTTATTTCAATCTTAATAGCAACAAGACTTAATAAAGTGCTTGTATAATCACTATGTTTACTCCAATCTCTGTGGGAAACAAGACTTGACACCAACTTGTATTATCAAATGTATAATAATATCACGAGTCACTTCTTAATCATCAGTGCACTACACAAATCAGTGCATAACCATCAGTTATTTATCATAACTGCACTACAATAGTGCATAAGCAAAACCCAACAGTTAGTTATGATAAGTGCACTATAGACCAATAGTGCATGAGCGTATATGTAACAATAGTGAAAGCTAACTATGCAAGAACTATGTAAACAATAACAAAACAATGTAAACAATAACAAAGGTCAATAACAATGTAAACAATAACAAAGATCAAAGTCAATGTAAACAATAACAAAGATCAGAGTCAATGTAAACAATAACAAGGATCAAAACAATACGAAAACATTCGCATAAGTCAAATAAATAAACAGCGAAACTAAAAAGAAATATGCGAAGATATCACAAACAAATGACGCTACAGTGTATAGACAGCAATTTTATAAAAAACTGAATAATAGAAAAGAGGAGACCTACAAATACAAACAAATGAAATCGAAACTAAAAACAGAAAGAGAGAGAAAAAAAAATATACAAAAAACGAAAATAAAGCACAACTCGTCACAACTAAACAGATATAGCAACGATTGTCGCTAGCAAATTTCACAGTAGGAAATTCGCACAGTCCCTAACGAAAACGCTAACAGTAGAACCTCTGTGACGTGGTATCATCTACTGAAAGACACCGCCCAACCGAAAAACCCGCTGAAATATAAACATATAAATACAAATAACATATAACATATAAACATGTAAACAGTGTGAAAAATGTGATAGACAGAAGGCTCAGTTAGAACATAAGGGCACAGTTCACAAACAAAACAGGCCACTTAACTTCTATATATCCCAAACGTCAGCACGGTGCAGAACAGGATGTCGTCAGCATTCTGAGGATAAAGATCCAACGTTGATTAACATCTGCTCCCATAGACAGCCATGACGAAGGAAATGAGCTTCTGACAGGAAACAGCTTCTGAACTTGACCTTCTGAATCTGCGATCGAATTCTACTACTGGAACAGTTGTTACGGCACTTGTCCTTCTTCTTAACAGATCAGGAAATCCATTCGCTCGGTACTTGTCCTTCTAGTTGTAGACAAACTTCAATACTGCCGAGCAGCGCCGGGTAGTTTCAAAATATCAACAACTGTCAGTAATGCCGCGTCTTTCAAAAAAAATTCATCAAAGGTGATGAATAGAAACTGCAACGTTGTCTTGTAGTCTGCTGATGATGTCTGGGTTTGTTGACCCCCTTGAGAGTTGGTACCAGAATAAACCAACTTCTGGCCACCATGAATTGATAAGGGTGGATTTAGGATGACGTCAAATTACCACCCCTATCGACACCAGGTATTAAAGTGCAAGATGTGGGTGTCTTATCTGGTTTATAATGTTGCTGTGTATGTTGCAGTAGAGTAGTTCACAGGGTACAACACAGGCAACATGATGGGTAGAGTCATAGAAATGGTAACTTCGTTGTATAATTTTTACCATTTATTGCACGCCACAAAACAGTCATGATATTTATGACATCAACATAGTTCAACGAGTTCAGCATTCAAATCATATTAGCCGATAGTCATCTAGGATTCAATACTCAATAGTTGTATTGTAAACAGATAGTTTCTGTATGTTCGATATCCTAAAGTGCTGGTTCGTGAAGCTGTATAAATAATATATATATATAACTTCTGCAACAGTGTCAGCTGCAGCTCAACAATGTTCATAGACAATAATAAATATTCCCTTCCTGATGCTAGCAGATCAGATGTATACAATAAGTCCGTTTACTGTCTGCACGTGAATAGCATACATGGATTACAGGTCAGCTCGACCTTTATAACCTTCCTAAGTCTAACCATCTGACTTGGACGTGATCTCTGATATAACGAATCCTGGAACACAGACAATAGTCTTGCTGGTCTAGAGCGACCCATATGTATATATATATATATAACTAGTTCAGGTATAAAGATACCGGTGACTTAATCCTAGTCAAAGTACCTCTCCATTTTGAATCACACAGGCGAGCAAAAGGCGACAAAATGACGAACCTCTAGATGATAGCATAAAGTTCGATACAAGAGGAATTACCTTATTTCGGAAAATCAACCACGAACATATGCCTCCAGGCAGGCTTGAATAATACTGGGAAATAGTCTAGTTAGCTAACTAACTCACAAAGACAATGTATTTCCCTCAGAAAATCACAAGACGCAGGTTGCGTCTGCTCGCTACTCAGACCATTTCTTAACTGCTCCGAGCTGGGCGGAACCACAAACGAACTCTCCAAGTCGAGACATGCGCAGAACAACAATCTCTGAGTCGCCGTTCACATTAGACGATTCTAAGAACATTCGAGATAAAAGTCTTACACAGTCGCGCCTTTTATGGTCATGAACAGAAGCGTTAAGACAGGTTTTCAGACATCTACCTTAGTTGACTGATACTACCAAATAAGGAGATATGGTCACGCTTCGTTCAAGAAATTATAGACCGAACGTGTCTCTATACAAGAGGAGGTAAACTCATAAAAAATAGCAGTATCAATATCTCGGGTTCTGTCCCTTTGACTGTAAAATATATATAATATGCATTTCAGTCAAAAAATGATCATACATACGAAAAATGTTTATACAAACGAAAAATAATAATGATCCGTGCGTAACATTCTGTCTCCTTTATTTTTATACAGTGTTACAATCTTGGCATCTCGCATGTCTTGAGGAATAGTTGTCTCTTCCCAGCACTGGCACAGCATCCTATGCAGGGGATGTAATAGCGGGCTCTTACAGCATTTGATTAAATCAGGAGGAATCCCATCACTGCCTGGTGCTTTGCCAGAGGCCAAGCTATCAATGGCCTTGCTGAGTTCCTCTAATGTTGGTTCGGCATCCAGCTCCTCCATAGTTGGCAGACTGTTGACACCATCAAGGGCTGCAGGCGTAACGGTATTGTCTCTAGCGCAAAGCTCAGAGTAGTGCTCGACCCACCTCTCCATCTGCTTACCCTTATCGGTTAGCCTTTCTCCGCTGATGGTTTTTAGCGGTGCCGTCTTACTTTTATGGGGGCCAAGTGCTTTCTTTATACCGTCATACATTTGTCTAATGTTGCCTGTTTGCGCTGCGATCTGGATGCTCTCACTGAGCTGGAGCCAGTAGTCATTTGCACAGCGTCGAGCAGTTTGTTGAACTTTGCTTCTCGTAGCCCTCAGGATCTGTAGGGTTCTGGCACTCGGTGAACGTTTGTATTCATTCATAGCACAGCGCTTAGCTTCAATGACAGGTGCCATCACATCTGATGAAGCATCAAACCAGTCATTTGACTTTGCTGTTTTCTTACCAAAGGTGGCAAGTGCAGTACTTTGAATGGTGTTCCGTAGATGCTCCCAGTTCTCTGTAATAGTATCACCATGCTGAGGGCTACTGAGCACTTTCTCGAAGGTCGCAGTGAATTGAGCGATCATGAAAGGGTCTGACATCTTGCTGGTATCAATGCGTGGTTTCCCTTCATGTCTGACACGATAGAGTTTTCTTGGTTGTGCTCTGATTTTGCAGCAAACCAAGGAGTGATCTGTATCACAGTCTGCACTATGGTACGAGCGCGTGGAGAGCACAGACCTGAGGAGTGGCCTTCTGACGAGAATCAGGTCAAGTTGGTGCCAATGCTTGGATCGTGGGTGTCTCCATGACACCTTATGCTGGGGTTTTGTCTGAAAGTAGGTGTTGGTCACGCAGAGGTCATGGTGGACGCACAACTCTAAGAGCCGTTGTCCATTTTCATTCATCTTGCCAATACCAAACCTGCCCAGACATGAAGGCCATGAAACATTATCTGCACCCACTCTAGCGTTAAAGTCACCAAGGAGAACAAGCTGTTCTTGCCTAGGTATGCTTTTGATAATTGCTGTTAGATTCTCGTAGAACTCATCTTTAGCTTCTGAGGCAGAGTACAGAGTAGGAGCATACACACCGACAAGGGTGATGGGACCTGTGCTAGTTTGCAGGCAGAGCGTTAACAGGCGTTCTGATCCATTCTCGCCTGGTTCAACCATTTTAGTTAGCGATTTTTTGACCGCAAAACCTACTCCGTGTTCTCTAGTT
This sequence comes from Oreohelix idahoensis, assembly GCA_024509875.1. Lineage (NCBI taxonomy): Eukaryota > Metazoa > Mollusca > Gastropoda > Stylommatophora > Oreohelicidae > Oreohelix > Oreohelix idahoensis. The sequence goes on from JAMPIV010012563.1 coordinate 115,626, forward strand.
TTATTAAGATCTTTCCCTTGCCAATAAAATGTGTAGTCCTTCTCGCTCACCGTTACAGAGCCCCCCAGGCGCGTTTCCTGAAGTGCAGCTATATCCACCTGAAGTCGTTTAAGCTCATCATTAATTATCGCTGTCTTCCTTACATCGTTTACATCCTGTAGGTTTTCGGATAGTCCAGTCAACATAGTCCGGATGTTCCAGCATCCCAATCTGAGAGTTTGCTTATTTCTATTTTTTCGATAATTGCTTGGTGCAAAATTTTCTGTCCACAGTTCGGGTTTGACCCTAATCCCCATGCACCCAATGGGGAAAGCAGACAGTGGCGGGACAACACCTTATTGACTGGGGGCTGCCCAGCTTGAAGCGGGCGGTAGCTGTCCAGTGAGATCCTAGAACCTCTCCCACTGTCGGAAGTAGCCCCTGGCGCCATGCCCTACGCCAATTGGGCAAAATGCTTATAACCGGTAACTGCTACTTCCCGTGTTTTGCCGACACCTATGGGTTGAAGCTGGAGTGTCCAGTACGTAAAAAAAAAAAAATAAATAAATAAAAAAATAAATAAATAAATAAATTTAAAAAAAAATAAATAAAAATAAACAAAAATAAAAAAATAAAAATAATTAAAAAGAAATAAATTTAAAAATTTAAATAAAAAAAAAACACACACACAATTTAAACCATTCATACAGTAAATTAGACATAATTTGAAACGTAATCAGATTATGGTGGTATATAATAAGAACTCGTGACATTTTGGAAATCTGCTGCTGAATGACCTGGGACTTAGTGTGTTGTCAGCGCATGCGGAAAATGTTCCCACAGGTGAGCAGCTTTGAGTCCCAAACAGATACTGCCACAGGGAGTGAATTGTCGACGCCTCCAGTACACGAGATCCAGTTTTATGACCTATGCTCCTTAGGGAGGTAAAGGGTATTTGGTTGATAAATGAGAATCGTGCATATAGGCCTGTCTTGCATTTTGCCCTTCCTCTTACTCATCTTTATTGCTAGGTATCCAGACATTCTCCAACATACTTAAGATATTAGTTTAATGGCGATGCAACATTATAAGTAGTATAAAAGCATACATTTACAGTATTTGATTACAATTAAGAAGTAAGGTATATTAAAATGAAAAACTAGATCATCAGACCCTCCATACAGTATATTAGATAATAATTCGAAATGTAATCCCTTAGGGCGGCATATAATTGGCACTCATAATGTATTTGAACAGTCTACGATTATATGAGTAGGGACTGTGCACTTTATATATTTTAATATTATTATTATTATTTTTTATTAATTTTTTTTTTTTTTTTTAAATTTTAAATTTTTTTTTTAATGTTTTTTTTAAATTAATTAATTATTTTTTTCTTAATAATTTTTTTCCCCTCAATCTTTTCCAGTCCTTGTTTTCATTATTTCTTTTTTTGTTTTGTTTTTAATGTACTATCGAATTCCGCTTTCCGGTTTAGTGGCAGCTATCTTGCTTCACAATGTGACTGGACATAACGAAGTTTTTTTTTCTCTTATTTTTATAGTTTCATGTTCTCTACTTAATTCTCATTTTCTTTCCCTCCTGTCTCTTGTTTGTCTGTCCCTGACGAAGGCATTGTGGCCGCAACGTAGGTTTTTCTTGTCCTTTCTCCTTGTAAAACGTATTACTATTTGTGTGTGTGTGTATTTTTTCCATTCTACACCTTAGTAAGGGGTCAGTGGATCTTTCCATTCTGGATGAGGGGTGACAGTATCCGGTTGCCATTGATAACGAAGCTATAGTTTCTTTCCTGTGGCTTCATAAACAAATATATATTCTTTACAAATAAAAATGTTAATTTTAAAGACTTGTTTAATTTTCGTCTTTCAGTGATATCCTTAATTTCTGTAGCCATCTTTTCGGGTGATGTTAAAGTCGATGTTAAGAATTTCCACTAACTAACATGAAAGCTTCAAGTTGACACACCTCTCAAAGCCGTGGAAAAATCTCTTCTCTGCTACAAATCTTGTTTCAGCATTGTACACAATTAAAAGTCAATGGATCCTTCCATTCACAGTGAGGGGTGACAGTATCCGGTTAGAAATTGCTAACGAAAACATTATTTCTTTCCAGTGGCTTCACAAATGAATATATTGTTTTTGTAGATGAAAAGTTCAGTGTCAAAGGCTTTTTCGTTTTTTAATATCACAAATATCCTTAGTTTATGTAACAATCTCGTCGAGTGTTGTTATAATAGGTGTTAAGAATATCCACTTACTACCGTGGGGGGCCTCAACGCTAACCATCAGGTCGAGCTGGCTTGACATGTTTCTATTGTCATAGATCGAATAACTTGAAGTTAAACCAATACATGGCTACCTCATTTGGCATGTATGATTATAATAAGGCACTGCTTCAACTTGCGATATTAATATGGCCTCTCGAAATTTGATAACAGCAGTAACAATAGCCTTCAATAAATGTGTGATGTTTTGACACGCTGTCCGGTTGACACATCCCAAAACGCCATCTTGGCTATTTGGTACCAACACACACAGTGAACTCGCATGACAGTCAAACTTGATGTTTTCGCCTTTAAAACACTTAGCAACATAATCATGAACATGAGCCAAACACACTACAAACTCATACAGCGTTAATGAGGGCTGTTACCACACACAGATGCAGGCTTCAAAACGACGACATGAAATGCACAACACAACAACACAAAAGTGCGGCTACCACGCCGCCATCTTGGAAACATATATATGTATATAAACACACACACACACACACACACACACACACACACATATATATATATATGTGTATGTATATATATATATATATATATATATATATATATATATATATATATATATATATATATATATATATATATATATATATATATATATGTGTATGTATATATATATATATATATATATATATATATATATATATATATATATATATATATATATATATCTATATCTAGATATATATATATATATATATATATATATATATATATATATATATATATATATATACATATATGTATTCATGGAAAAAAGTATATATGTATATTTGTGTGTGTTTATGTGTATGTATGTGGATTGCGTGAGTGTGTATGTATGTAGTGTGTGTGAGTGTGTATGGGCTGGGGGAATGATAACCTTACAAAGATAAGGCCGCATTGCTATCTCATGCAGTTTGTGGTACACTTTAGTAGCCAATCGAGAGTTCTTATTGGAAAAGAGGGGAAAAGTACCTGCGATCCTGAGAAGACTACGACTTTAAATACTGGTAGGAAAGGTCTAGAAATGTCAAAACCTTTAAAACACATTTCGTTTTTTTGGTTCAGTGACCTAAAGATCTAGAAATGTCCCACCTTTAAAACATAGTTCGTGTTTCCATTCAGTGACCTAAAGATCTAGAAATGTCCCTGTTGCGTGAGAAATTCTCGCAACATCGTTTTGTGAACAATATCTGTTTTGTAACGCAAGGGCAACAACTGCTTGAAATTTATAGTCATTTTTCTCGGTAAGCAGTTGTCTCCACCCGTTGGTGTTGAATGCAGTTAAGTTTGCTATGTGTTCTTGAATCATGTCCATGTATGGTCTGGCTAGACCGTTTTTCTTAGAAAACGGTTGGCAAACTGTTGGGTTATCCTTTTAAGGTAATCATTCTTACGCTGGTTCGTAGTAAAAGGTCCTTGCGTCTTAAGTTCTGAGCTGTGGTCAATTTGCGCTGGTCTGCGCATGTCTAAGTCTCGGCTGTTGGTCGATTGATTTCCGCCCACCGGTCAGTGAGCGATTTGAATAGCTAGAAGATGCCTCGCTGAGAGCGGGTCTCCGCTATTTTTGTTCTGTCAGGAATGTGAAGTCCTCTTTATGGATATTTCGTTTATTCGAGTTGATACCTCTAGTGTATTTCCACACGTCGGGAGGCGTGATATTTCTGTGTATTTCCTGAAGGCAAGGTAAATTAACTTTTCAGTAACTTTATCGATTTTTGGTCGTGAGCGACGTTTGATTCATAGCCTGTTTTCGAAAGTCGTCGTCACGAGATATTTTCCCAGCTCACATGTTGCTGCATTGTACCGCATCGGTTGATGCATGTCCTAAGGACCATTACTTGCTACTTTGTTACATGACTTAGGGTTAAAAACCTTTGTTATCTAGAGGATATTTTTGAGGACATTATTTATACTTTAGCAGACGTGCCTGTCTTGCTGAAGTCAGATTAAGGAGAGTGAACTGATCTCATACATCGGGTTATCTCCTGGCTGTTATAGAAAAGGATGGAGTTTTTCTACCTGACTACATTTACAGCACTATGAAGTATAACATGCATCTGACTCATCATTGTAATGCTGTCTACCGTCCATTACTGTATTGACTATGTTGCTGTGATAATGACTGTTTGATGTGCCTACTATTCGCGTAACCATTTTGTCATTGTGGCGTCCACAATAAATAATGAAGAAAACGTCATCGGCTGTTACAAGAATCATTGACTTTATACGTCGTGAGTTTACTGACGTTCTTATGTGGATTGCCCTGTGTATATTGTATGATCTTTGTTTGACTAAACACATCTGCACACTTCACAAAACCAGACCACGGGCACCCTCACTCAACCCATGGTGCTCGCGTCATTTGGCGGCCAATTACTCATCGTCATTTAAATTGGGCGTCAACATTTGGTGGCCATAAGCTGGTTTGATCTGGTACCAGCAAACACGGGGTCCCTTACCCACTTCAATCAACAAGAATCAAACGGCATCATTCAAGTCAAACTTCAACATTCTTCAAAATCAACAAAGCCAACACTTCAAATTTTCAAAGTACTCGGCGTTGCCCGGAAAAAGTCAAAATTGCTTTTTTTTTGACGGAAACAGAAATTTGACAGTACCCGGCGTTGTTGAATATTGCCGGACAACACGGACTGCTGTTTTCTATAACACAAGTCAAGCAAGTTACTGCTGTCAAGGTTCCAGTGCTGTCGATTTTGAGAAGGTCAAGTGCCGGTTGAAACAGGTTGTTTTCGGAAGAAGGCCAAGTACCATTTCCATCAATTTACATTTTGGATTAGAAGATCAAGTGCCGGAACAACTCAACATGCAGTATTCCAGAAGCTCTACTACCATCGTGTTAGCAGTGGAAGCAGTTCAGATGTGCCATCATCGTTGGAGCTTCGCTCTCTAGGACGTTGATCGACATCTGTTTTTTCTGCTGTCCTACGATTGGAAGCCTATAAGTTAAGTGGCCTGTTTGTATGTAAACTGTGCCCTTATACTTCTGCTGAGTCTTCTGTGTATCATCTCATTCTATTGTTATATGTTATATGTTTATATATTATTTGTATATTTATATGTTTATATTTCAGCGGGTTCTCGGTTGGGTGGTGTCTCCCTTAGATCATGCCACGTCATAGAGGTCGTCTATTGTGAGCGTTTTCTGTAGGGTGTGCAAATTTCCGATACTGGAATTTGCTAAGCGACTTCTGTTGCTATTTATGTTAGTTGTGATGACATGTGTTAATATTGTTTTCGTTATTATTTCGCATTCCTTATTTTTGTTTTGATTTGTTTGTATTTGTTAGCCTCATCTTTACTATAGTTTAGTTTCATACACCATTTTTATTTATACACTGTGGTGTCATGTATTTTGTTTAATTCTATCGCAGATATCGTCACATTTTTTGTGATATTTCTTTAATTTCTGCTTTATTTTTAGTTGATTTCTGCGAACGTTTTTGTATTGTTGCTGATCTTTGTTATTGTTTACATTGTTTACATTTTCAATGTTTACATTCTGCTTGTGTTTACATAGTCATTGTTTACAGTTATAGTAATTAATTAATGGGCTATGCTAATGCACTGCTACTACTATACTGATGATAAATGAATGATGAATAGTGTCGTGCACTATTGAATGAGAAGGGCACTTATGATAAAGAATTGATTGTTGACATTTCATATACAAGTTCTTTGGTTGGAGACTTGTTTTCCCACAGAGACTGGGATAATATAATGTGATGTGAATATACAAGTGCTTAATTAAGACTTGTTACACTTAGGTTTGAAATAAATTAGTTAATTATTTCAGGTTTTTGGACTCATATGTTAGACAACATGTCTACACTTGAGTACTTTATTGCACAGGGTAAATCCCTGGGTAAGACTGATGATAAGTTGGAAGAGTATGCTACTGCTCTATATAACAAAGCGCTGAAGTCTGAGGAAAAAAGACAGAAAGCAGAAGCTGAGCAGAAAAAGATAGATTCTGAGAATCTGAGACTGCAGATGCAGGCAGATGAAAGAAAATTCCAAATGGAAATGGAAAAACAGAAAAGGGAATCAGAAGCTGAGGAGAGAAAACTCCAGCTACAACTAGAAGCTGAAAGACTTCAAAAAGAGGCTGAGAATAAAAGACTGGAAAAAGAAGCTGAAAATAAAAGACTTGAAAACGAGGCTGAAAATAAAAGACTGGAGAAAGAAGCTGAAAATAAAAGACTTGAAAAAGAGGCTGAGAATAAAAGACTGGAGAAAGAAGCTGAGAATAAAAGACTAGAAATACAGGCTGAGGCTGAGGAAAGAAGATTACAGAGAGAGTCTGATGACAGGAAAGCAAAAATGGAACATGAAGAAAAACTCTTAGCTTTAGAGTTGGAAAAGTTGAAATTGATGAACATGAGTAATGGTAATGATTCAAACAAGGGTTCATCTTCTGGTAAGGCTAATAATGATACTTTTAAGATTAAGTTGCCAACATTTAGTCCTTCCAGTGATGACATAATGTTCTATCTAGACAGATTTGAACAAGCATGTACAGCTCATAACATAGACAAAGAAAAATATGTTTATCAGTTATCAGGGATACTGACAGGTAAAGCTCTAAGTATATTAAATATGGTGGATGAACCTGACAAGAACAATTATGAGGTTGTCAGGGCCGCTTTGTTAAAGAGATATCAGCTTAACGAAGACGGCTATCGTCTACAATTTAAAAACATGTTACCTGAAAATGGAGTTGAATTCTCCGAGTTTATTGCAAGAATACGCATTACTTTCTCACGATGGGTTGAACTATCTAAGACGGAAAAAACTTATGAGGACTTATGGACTTAATACTTAGAGACAAAGTCATGTCGTCTGTCAATGAGTCTTTCCTTGCTTTCCTTCATGAACGTAAACCTAAAACAATAAAAGAAATGGAAGATTTCTGTTGCCAGTATGTAACTGCGCACCCATACATAACCATTAGTAACTCTAAGGTGAAAGAAGGTTTACCAGTTGCTGCCGCAGCACCGTATGGTCAAAACTTTGCTCGTAGATCCCAACAAAATTTTGATAGAAAGAGTAGCGGTAATTTCTGTCAAAATCATGGAAATCAATTTCATGGTGATTCTTCTTCGAAGAATTGGAGACAACCTGATAGTACTCGTTACTATCACCCTAATAATTATAGACATTTCAAAAGAGGATATGGTAATAGAGGTTATTCCTGCCGAAGACCTCAAAACCAAATAAATAGATGTTCGCATCAATGTGGACATGATAGTAATCGTGGAAACTGGAATTCGAACCATGATAACAACTACAATAGAGACAATAATAACTGCAGAGATAATAATAACTCTGATAACTTCAGAGGTAATAATAGTCGGGGTAGATCTCAACACAAAAAAAAGAGATATCAGCAGGCTAATGCTGTACAACAGGAAACTGAGGGAGCCTGTAATCATGTTGTTGATAATAAAAACTATGACGCTGTCACTGGTTCTGCTTTTGACTTTGAGAGAGCAAACAAATGCCCCCAATGCAGTACTTTATTCGAACCGGGTACCATAACTACTTTGAGTTGTGGTCACCCTCTTCCCGCTCTTCCTGCTGCTGTTGCGCATGACGGGAGGGGTTCTTTAATCCTACATAAGGGTCTTGTTAATGATACTCCGGTCTCACTACTTTTCGATTCCGGATGCACCACTATTGGTGTTAGACAATCGCTTGTAGATCCATCTTGTGCTACAGGAAAGGTTATTAAATGTGTCACATTTGGCGGCACTCTAGAAAAATATCCTACTGCTGTAATTCGCATTGCCACTCCTTTCTTTACTGGAGATGTGCATGCTTGTCTTTTACCTAATCCTATTGCGGACCTTATTATTGGTCGTATTCACGGAGTTAGGGAGTGTACCCCACAGCAGATTGCTGCTTGGGAAGATAATAACATGCAAGCTACAAATGCAGTGGTTACAAGAGCACAAGCTCTACAAACACCCGAAACTTCACTGAATAGTGATAATGAAGTTGATAGCCAAGATAGTCACTTAGTGATTACTCGTGACTCTTTCATAAAATTGCAAGAAGAAGATCCTTCTTTAAAAAAATTTTTCATTCTTGCGAAGAAAGGTGATCCGAATCAGGATACAAATAGAAAATCTTGGATTGCAATGAGAAACGGCGTACTTGTACGTATGGTACAAGATTCGACTACGTCGGCACATTCGCAAATTCTTGTTCCCAAGAGCATGAGAGTGCAAATATTACAACATGCTCATGACTCGCAATGTGCTGGACATATGGGTTTTTCCCGTACGAAGTCGAGAGTCCTTGCGGCTTTCTTTTGGCCTTTTGTCAACAAGGACATTCGTATTTACTGCCGATCATGCAAGGTATGTCAGGAGGTCAAATCTAGAGGACCACGACATGCTGCGCCTATCCAGGCTGCTGACATTCCTATTCGGCCGTTTCAGAAAATGGCCATAGATATTATTGGCCCTTTTAAGGTTAAGTCGGCCAGAGGACATCAGTTTATCCTTACATGTGTCGATATGTGCACACGTTGGCCAGAGGCTATTCCTCTTAAGAGCATATCTACTACAGATATCGCAGATGCTCTTTGGTTGATATTTTCTCGCTTGGGGTTCCCCAGAGAAATATTGTCAGACCATGGCACTCAACTCATATCTGACACTATGTCACAGGTAATGTCTACCTTACATATTGAACGATCTCTCAGTAGTATCTACCACCCTATGTCTAATGGGTTAGTTGAGCGTCTGAATAGAACGCTCAAGACTTTGCTTGGTAAGATAACTGAAGATCATCCTCAAGATTGGGACAGGGTTTTACCCGCGGCTCTCTTTGCCTATAGAGAAGTCCCTAATGAACACACAGGATTTTCTCCCTTCGAACTTGTCTTTGGCGCGCGTCCGCGCGGCCCTATGTCTTTATTACACGATCTCATCACTGCCGATGATATTAGCGATGAAACTCAATCCTCATATGAGTATGTTATTGCTCTTAGACAAAAGATCATTGAGGCATGTAAGCTAGCAACTGCTTCATCAGAAATTGCTAAAGAGAAGGCAAGGCAGTTTGCTAACAAAAATAGATGTCTACGACAACTTTGTCCAGGTGACAAAGCATTCGTCCTACTCCCCAGTAGGGAAAATAGACTTCTTATTGCATGGAAAGGTCCGTATGCAATAGTCTCTCGGATTTCCGATGTCGACTATGTGGTCGATATTGATGGAAAGCATAAAACTGTCCACATAAATATGCTTTCGGAATTTCACGAACGTCCGGACTATTTGCTGCCTATTTTCCAGGCAACGGATGATGCTCCTGCACCTCACGGTCATTATTCATCCCTGTCTGTCATACAGGATGAGGAATCTACCTTCTCTGATGTCAATCTTCCCCTTCCAGTGGTTCCATTACATTCCACGGAATCTTGGAAAAACGTTTCTGTTTCTCCTAATCTTTCTGGTGACGAACATCGACAAGTCTCGTCGATGTTACAAACATTTCAGGATGTTCTCACTGCCATTCCTGGACACACAGATGTCATAGAACATGACATAATTCTTACCGACAATAATCCAATTAGGGTTAGGCCTTATCCTATCCCTATACACTTTCAGTCGCAAGTGGAAAAGGAATTGGATGAAATGATTCAATTAAATATAATTGAACCATCGACTTCACCATATTCTTCTTCCATGGTTATTGTCCGGAAGAAGGATAAGAACATACGAATTTGCGTTGATTATCGCACATTGAATCAGGTCACAAAGTTCGACGCTGAACCGATGCCTTTGTTAGAAGATCTACTGATTAGACTTTCTAAGTCTAGATTCTTCACTAAACTTGACTTGTCTAAAGGTTATTGGCAAGTGCCTTTAGCAGAGCATGCCAAACCTCTTACTGCTTTTTCTACACCTAGGGGTCTATTTCAATGGAATGTTATGCCTTTTGGTCTTATGAACGCCCCTGCCACTTTCGTTCGCATGATGCGTCGAATTCTGTCACATCGTTCGGATGTCATCGCATACTTAGATGATATCTGTCTCTTCAGTGATACCTGGGAAGATCACTATTTAGGTTTATATGACTTACTGTCCACTCTACGTGAGAATAATTTGACAGCAAAACCTTCTAAAGCTTTTGTTGGTTTTGGTGAAATCTCTTTCCTGGGTCATCGTGTTGGTCATGGTCTCTTGAAGACAGAAGACCACAATACTTCCAAAATACTGAACATCTCTGTTCCTAAAACGAAGAAACAAGTTAGGAGTCTCTTAGGTTTAATTCAATTTTATGGGAGATTTATTCCAAATTTATCTTCGATCATGGCACCTCTCTCAACATTGTTGAAGAAAGGTTCGCCTAATCTGGTCCGTTGGTCTGTAGAATGCCAATCTTCCCTAGACCAAATCAAGAATATATTTTCTTCTCCTCCCATCTTAAGATTACCTACTCTTGATAGAACTTTTGTTCTTCGGAGTGATGCTTCATCCACTGGGATTGGAGCAGCACTGATGCAAGAATATGCAAATACTCTGCATCCTGTTATGTACATTTCTAGAAAACTAAATGCGGCAGAGAGGAACTACTCGGTTTTAGACCGTGAGTTGTTAGCGATGGTTTGGTCAATTCTCAAACTACAAAGATTCCTCCTGGGCGCACATTTCATTCTAGAGACTGATCAGAAAGCTCTTACAGCTATTCAGACTAAGAATTTGAAGAGTTCGAGATCCACTCGATATGCTATAGCTCTTCAACCTTTTCACTTCACGGTACGAGCTATCCGTGGTGCGGATAATGTGATGGCTGACATTTTGTCTAGATGCCCACATGATTCCAACTAATACTTCTGTCCTATATTTCCATATATATTACAGAGTCATAAGACACCTATATTACTACAAAAGATTAGCACATCTGTACTCACTTTGTATGTACACACACTATCGTGCTTTGTTATCATCTTCTTCTGTTTCGTTTTTTAAGATGATAGGGGAGGACTGAGTAGTTAATATAAGGGCCGTTAGTTTACTAAACAGCCACAATTATTAATAATGTATTGTACCTTATGAAGCATATTAGTTATTAATTAGCATTATATTGCTTGTACTTTCTCAGAATGTCATTGATGAGCTGAGGACTTACCTTACTATTATCAAGCATGACGAGTTCTAGATTGTGTACTTACCCTCGGAATTCCAGAGGATATCTCCTGGATCTTCATATATTTTTATGTTATTATGTACTTACGTCATTACATGTCAAATAATGTACTAATTAAATTTTTCTATCAGATTTGTACATCCATATTTTTTAAGACAATATTAGAGTATGCTATTTAATGATGATTATGGTAACTTGCATACGTATATTGTGTTTACATGCTAACGTGATGTGTGTTGGTGACACCCCCCGATATGAATATTTTTTGAGACATATTTATTTTTCTGTTGAGGTATATCCTCACCAGACACCTTATATTTAGCCTCATGTTAGGCAATTTAATTAATTATCCGCGCATAATTCGTGCGTTTTGAGCCGCTTATCGCATGCTCTTGGATATTTAAAAAAAAATATGTTCCACATTTTTTTTTTATCGGGAGGAGGTGGTGATATGTTGCGTGAGAAATTCTCGCAACATCGTTTTGTGAACAATATCTGTTTTGTAACGCAAGGGCAACAACTGCTTGAAATTTATAGTCATTTTTCTCGGTAAGCAGTTGTCTCCACGCGTTGGTGTTGAATGCAGTTAAGTTTGCTATGTGTTCTTGAATCATGTCCATGTATGGTCTGGCTAGACCGTTTTTCTTAGAAAACGGTTGGCAAACTGTTGGGTTATCCTTTTAAGGTAATCATTCTTACGCTGGTTCGTAGTAAAAGGTCCTTGCGTCTTAAGTTCTGAGCTGTGGTCAATTTGCGCTGGTCTGCGCATGTCTAAGTCTCGGTTGTTGGTCGATTGATTTCCGCCCACCGGTCAGTGAGCGATTTGAATAGCTAGAAGATGCCTCGCTGAGAGCGGGTCTCCGCTATTTTTGTTCTGTCAGGAATGTGAAGTCCTCTTTATGGATATTTCGTTTATTCGAGTTGATACCTCTAGTGTATTTCCACACGTCGGGAGGCGTGATATTTCTGTGTATTTCCTGAAGGCAAGGTAAATTAACTTTTCAGTAACTTTATCGATTTTTGGTCGTGAGCGACGATTGATTCATAGCCTGTTTTCGAAAGTCGTCGTCACGAGATATTTTCCCAGCTCACATGTTGCTGCATTGTACCGCATCGGTTGATGCATGTCCTAAGGACCATTACTTGCTACTTTGTTACATGACTTAGGGTTAAAAACCTTTGTTATCTAGAGGATATTTTTGAGGACATTATTTATACTTTAGCAGACGTGCCTGTCTTGCTGAAGTCAGATTAAGGAGAGTGAACTGATCTCATACATCGGGTTATCTCCTGGCTGTTATAGAAAAGGATGGAGTTTTTCTACCTGACTACATTTACAGCATTATGAAGTATAACATGCATCTGACTCATCATTGTAATGCTGTCTACCGTCCATTACTGTATTGACTATGTTGCTGTGATAATGACTGTTTGATGTGCCTACTATTCGCGTAAACATTTTGTCATTGTGGCGTCCACAATAAATAATGAAGAAAACGTCATCGGCTGTTACAAGAATCATTGACTTTATACGTCGTGAGTTTACTGACGTTCTTATGTGGATTGCCCTGTGTATATTGTATGATCATTGTTTGACTAAACACATCTGCACACTTCACAAAACCAGACCACGGGCACCCTCACTCAACCCATGGTGCTCGCGTCATTTGGCGGCCAATTACTCATCGTCATTTAAATTGGGCGTCAACAGTCCCACCTTTAAAACATATTTCGTTTTTCCATTCAGTGACCTAAAGATCTAGAAATGTCCCACCTTTAAAACATAGTTCGTGTTTCCATTCAGTGACCTAAAGATCTAGAAATGTCCCACCTTTAAAACGTATTTTGTGTTTCCCTTCAGTGACCTAAAGATCTACCAAATCATCCACTGGGATCTACTAGTAGATCGGGAACGACTGATTGCGTCCCCTGATTTAGTGTTTCTCTGGAGTGCTCTGCCCATCTTACTCCTTGGTTCTGTTCTGTGTTGATGAGATTTCCCTGTAGTGATGTGTTATAATGTTCTGTAATTGTAATTGACAAAACGTGTTGAAATTCAGCAAGGATCACTTCAGTGATGGTTCCAAACTCGTTATGAAGTGAAATGGAAAATGATGACAACAAAATAAAACACACAGAGCCAACAATTACTCATTACACAGATTAAACATGGCGGGTATTGTATATGTATCTTCTACCTTTCCCTTTTTTTGGTGGTTAATACATTTGAATAGAACCAGGCCAACACGAAAACAGCCCATAGGTTAGTCTGGCGCTCTCTCTTCCAAACCTCTACACCTCACATTAAAAGAGGAAAACTAAGCAAGTAAGTATTATCTGTATGCAATCATGTGTTTTATTTTCGTCTTGAGTTCTTATATTTCTTTATCGAATTTTGGTTGATTTTATTTTTACATCCAAGAAATCTGCCTGTTTGTGAACAACAGAGCATTATACCATATTAACCAATAACATTTGTAAAATGGTTCATTCTAATTTGCCACATTGCAAAAGCTGTGAATTGTCTTTTATCAGAATCTGCCAGTATAGGAGTTCTCTTGTGTAGTGTTGACTCACGCGTTTACTAAATCCCCACAACGAGCAGGCCCATCTTCATCAGCACGGCATCTTCTACCCATGTAGTTATTTACGCAAATGTAACTACAATAGCCTCGAATGATATATTGGCACTCTACTGTAAAATTTGAACATCGTGACTGCAAGAAATAAATATTAGAATTATGATATTGAAGATAATGGTAAACATATGAAAAGATTGGCGAGATCATTTTAACGCAGCACGCATACTTTCATTTTAATTTCAGTATTTGTGTTTAATGGTTACCTGTAGTCTTATAAAGAAGATCATGCTCAGGTCTGCAGGATTATACCCTTAGATTCCCGGTGGCAAATAACTTCTTTGATCCTTAGCCACAGACTGTCAAAGCAGTCAGTGGTCATCACGCCTAGTGGCGTCTTGTAGGGCAACAACAAAATTGATTCCACTTTGCTTGGTCGGTGACCATCCTTCGTACAGTGCCCCAACTCTGGTTCATTCTTTGCATCTCAGCCTCCACAGTCCTCCGCCAAGTTGTTTTTTTGGTCGGCCTTTCGTTCGTTTTCCTTCAGGGGTCCAAAGCATAGCTGTTCTTGTGATGGCATCGGGGTCTCTTCTGAGGACATGGCCAACCCAGCTCCAGCGTCTGCCAGCTATGATGGTGTGCATGTCCTCTTGCTTGCCCCGAGTAAGCAGATCTTGGTTGGTGATGGTATTCGGCCAAAAGATTCGGGGAATTTTTCTTAGACATGTTGTGTGAAAAGAGGACACTTTCGACATTTCCCTCTCTATAACTCTCTAGCATTCCGCACCATAGAGAAGCACAGAAAGCACACAGCTCTGATATAACCTTAATTTTGTGCTTGTGCTGTATTGTGAGGACTTCAGATGTTGTTTAGTGTGAAACAGGCTGTTCTTGCATTATTCATTCTGTTGTTGATGTCTTTGCCTGCCCCGCCGTCTGGTGTTACTATGCATCCTAGGTATGTGAAGGTGTCTGTCTGTACCAGTTGCTGATTCCTTACTGATATGGACTCAGGGTTGCTCACATTGAGCGTCATGACCTTTGACTTCTTTAAATTGATGTTCAAGCCCACCTGCTGGCTACACTTATTAAATCTATCCGTTTTTTCCTGGATGTGTTAATGTGAATGTGCTAGTAGTGCCATGTCATCTGCATATTCCAGATCTTCCAATGTAGAAAATGTAGTCCATCTTATTCCTCTTGGACTGCCCTCTGTTGTCTGAAGCATCACCCAGTCTATGACTGTTAAAAAATAGAGCGGTTGATAAGGGTCATCCCTGTCGTACTCCTCAAAGGTTAGGTTGCTCTGCCCAACACTACACGTAAAGTTGGCATAGAGGATTTCTATGATTGACACTGTGCAGCTTGGAATTCCATAAGCCCTCAGTATTTTCCATAAACTGTCAATATGTATGCTATCAAAAGCCTTTTCAAAATCAACGAAATTAATATACAGCTGTCTTTGCCATTCTGAGCACTGTTCTACCTCAATATCCTGAGCGTAAATATATGATCTACACATCTTCTGTTCTTTCTAAATCCTGCTTGTTCTTTGCTCAGTTTGTGGTCTACTGCTTTTGAGATTCTCTGTATAATTGTCCTGCCTAGTATTTTGCTGGGAACTGAGAGAAGAGTGATTCCTCTCCAATTATTGCAGTCTGCAAGATCTCCCTTCTTGGGCAATTTGACAATTATTCCTTTTCTCCACTCTGTTGGTGTTGTCCCTGTTTTCCAGACTTGTGCAAATAGTGGTTCTAATAGTTCTGCTGCTAGCTCTGGGTCTGTCTTAAATAGCTCTGCATTTAAGTTATCATGAAAAGGAGCTTTTCCATTTTTTAATCCTTTGATTGCTGTGATGATTTCTTCTTTTCGTGGGATGTCTGTATTAACATCTAGATCATTTTCAGCCTCAGGAACATTCAGTTGTGTCTCTGGTGGTTCCTTGTTTAGAGTTTCTCTGAAGTGCTCTGCCCATCTTTTTTCCTGTCCCTCTGCTGTCGTGATGATATTTCCTTGCTTATCTCTTACAAATGTAATATTGTTTGTACCTCGTTTTCCGCTGAGGAAATTAGTTATTTTGTATACTGTGCTTTGTTCATTTCTCAGTGCTGTCTCTTCTGCCTGCCTTGGAAGGTCGTCTAGGAAATTCCTTTTGTTGGCTCGGGTTTGGCGTTTACCTTCCTTGTCCAGATGGCTGTGCTGTTTGCTATATAGTTGCTTTAACCTGGGGGACTTCGCTTCTGTTTTCTTTCTTTTCATTTCCTTTCTCATCGTTATGGTGTTTCTGGTGCTATCCAGTCTTGCTTCTTCCTGTCCTGGAATCCCAAGCATGATTTGCTGCTTTCCTTATATATTGTTGAAATGGTGATGAATGTCTGGTCTATATCATCAATCAATGTCTTTTCCTGACTTTTGGCAAATTGATATCGTTTCTTTATGTCAGCCTCAAAAGCTTTTCTGGTAAGGGAGTCCTACAATGTGCTGATGTCAAACCTTTTCTGTGTAGTTACAGTTGGTCCAGCCTTTCTCAGTTTCACTTTCAGTTTTGCTACTACTAAATGGTGATCACTTCCCACATCTGCACTTCTTCTTACCTTCACATCTTGTAATGCATGTCTCCATCTACCGTTAAACATAATGTGGGCTATCTGGTTTCTGTCCCGACCATTTGGTGATTCCCATGTTAATTTGTAATTTCTTTATGTGGGAAAAGTGTTCCTCCAATGACCAGGTTGTTAATGCTACAGAAACTTATTAATTTATCCCCATTTTCGTTTGCTGTTCCGCTGCCGCATTTCCCCATTACTCTTTCATTATATGTATTGTGTGTCACATCTTGTAATGCATGACTCCATCTACCGTTAAACATAATGTGGGCTATTTGGTTTCTGTCCCGACCATTTGGTGATTCCCATGTTAATTTGTAATTTCTTTATGTGGGAAAAGTGTTCCTCCAATGACCAGGTTGTTAATGCTACAGAAACTTATTAATTTTTCCCCATTTTCGTTTGCTGTTCCGCTGCCGCATTTCCCCATTACTCTTTCATTATATGTATTGTGTGTACCAACTTTCGCATTGAGGTCTCCCATTACTATAATAAGATCATATCTAGGCGTGTCTTCCATTTCTTTCTGCAGTTGTTGATAGAATTCATCCTTGACCTCTCTATCGCTGTCATTCGTTGGTGCGTAGCATTATATTATTGTAGTATTGGTGAATCTCCCTCTCAATCTTAATCTTATCAGTCTGTTGTTGATGGGTTTCCATTCCAGTAATGTCCTTTCTATTCCTTTCTGTAGAATAATGGCTACACCTTCATTGTGTTGTCCATCCTCTCTTCCAGAGTAAAGTACTGTTTCTCCTGTTGCTGTTTTAACTTTTCCTGCCCCTGTCCATCTGCTCTCGCTTATCCCTAGAATGTGTTACCTATATTATCTCATTTCTGCCGTGACCTGTTTTAATTTAATCGTCTCGTTTATTGTCCTGACATTCCAAAATCCTATTCTTGTATCATGTTTTGCGGGAAAGACGTCCGTTCTTATGCCAGTGGCTTCCTTTCGGCTTTCATCACTGACAGTCATACGAGCCTCAGACTCAGGATGTTCGTCCCGCAGCAAAGTTTGTTCTTTCGTTGTTGTTTCCGTAACTTCATTTCTTTTTACATAAACAGGTGTTTCAACCCTATGCTAAAACCCCCAACCTGGAAGACCAGGGTGTCTTCTTTAGTCTGACCCTTGCCCGCGGAAACCTGTCCAGCTTGGTAGAACCTTCCAGGAGTAAAACTCCCGCTGGCATAGCTCTAAGGGTAATCAGGGTATGCAAGCCGCCATTACTCGACAAGGTATTGATACCGGTGATGGCAGGGTGGCAAATAACAGTAACTTAAAAATACAAATGTAAACAAGAAACAGTTGCACATTAGCGGGTACTGTCGTACCAGAGTCAAGTATTAGAGTCCCTCTTCTTTGCTGCTATTGATCTAACTCAGAAGTCAAAGTCAGACACCCATTTACATCTAGGCACACTGGAGCATTCTACTGCTACGTTTGATCTATCTAACTCAGAAGTCAAGGTCAGACACCCATTTACATCTAGGCACACTGGAGCATGTACTGCTACGTTTGATCTATCTAACTCAGAAGTCAAGGTCAGACACCCATTTACATCTAGGCACACTGGAGCATGCTACTGCTACGTTTGATCTATCTAACTCAGAAGTCAAGGTCAGACACCCATTTACATCTAGGCACACTCGAGCATGTTGTTAAAAAGCGCTGTGTTGTTCTGTGCTCACACTGAAATCAACTATTTACAGGACCACAGTGTTAAGAGGTATGGTGGTCTGTGGAGACTCCAGTGTTAAAGACTCGTTGTTGGCCCCAGTGTTGCTCGTGTATTTGAGTGTGGAATGTCAACTCGACCTACGCAGTGGTGTGTAGACATAGAGTGAGAGTATAATACGCGAATGATGAGAAGAGTTCGTAGAGTTGATAAATGTTCCTTTTCTTTCACTCATGTATGGCTGGAAGTCATCGACACCAACTACTGTGTACTTTCGTTACAGTTTAATTGGACGTACACACTCGACAGCACGGAGACAGTGACAAATGGCAGGTTGGCATAATACATCATGGTACAGTTGATAAATGGGCTTGCAATGATACATGGGCACTCATGTTGAATAATAGCATAATGGACTGTCAGTAGACAAGCACTCAGTATTGCCCATATATATATATCATCTGACTTTACTGACCAAGCACGTCAGCTTATAAACAATATTCAAGATGGCTTCTAGACCTAACCTCGTCTAGCGAAGATTCCTTTAAATAATGTTCAGCACATATTTTTCATATAATCATATTGAACCGCTAGTAATGGGTTCTCATCTGTAGCAGTGATCTCTGGACTCATCAAGCGATAGTACGGGGCATCCCTTTTTTCTCTTGATAGTCACTAATTATGTGGATTTCAAAATGGCTTCTCTCGTGAGCTGTCACTCCCTTTTTGGATAGAAACTAGGCAGTTGGATCAACACTGGTCATTCATTAAATGTTCTCATGGTTATGTAGATTCTATCATTGATACAATATAGTGCTGCTAGGAATGAATGTCATCTTCATTTGTTTAAATATTCCCTCAGACGTACAATCGTGCATCTGCTTATCGAAAACGATGGCTTAGTAAGAGTTCATAAGAAATGCGTTTTCTTTACCTTAGTATCAGAAATATGATTCTGCCATTCCTTGGCAATAAGAATAAACACAGGGGTAAAGCATACATGATATGTCTAAACGACTATCACTTTCCCCACTAATATCTAGATCACTTTTCCCGGCGACAAGCCGATACAGAAACATAACAGTGCCCATCAGGGCGAAGCCAAATCACACCTCTCTAGCCACACATCCGCTGAACAGCCTTTGACCTTTCTTAGCGACAAAGAACATATAGTTCGACTTAGATATGTAAAGATATACAGATATAAGACAGACTCGTCCTACCTAGACAAACACTACACATAAATTCAGGCCATAGATATTCTGAAGCAAGAACAATCTATTTCTACCCAAACAAAGAATAAATCGCAGTAAAACTGGATTCGTCCGCGGAGTTCGATCTGAGACTCCTTTCAATGGGAAGTAACTCAATATTGACTTTTCCTTAAGCAAAAGAGTTTCTATTTTGTTTACAAAATATTTGCGAACATAACAAGCATACAAATGTATAATATTGCAAGATATCAAAGACTGCACGTAACATACTTACCACACCTCCCGGGGAAAAAAAAATGAAACTTTTTTTTTTTGAAATACATCTAGGAGCAACGTACAATAGGCTCACAACGTATGAATAATGCGCAGATGAAAATATCATGAATAAATATAACGCCTAATATGAGGCTAAGACGACTTATGAAGCGACTGGTGAGAATGTATCTCATAATCTGAGAGAAATTGTTTCCCTACGAATAAATTTTTCCAGGAAGGTGTCATCAAATATAGAAAGGAACTATTATAGACCTAGACATATCAAGAAGTCTAAGACCTAATAGTTATGTGGAATCATGTGGGCATCTTGACAGAATGTCTGCCATCACATTATCTGATCCACGAATAGCTCGCACAGAGAAATGAAAAGGTTGAAGAGCAATTGCATATCGAGTAGACCTCGAGCTCTTCAAATTCTTACTCTGTATAGCAGTAAGAGCTTTTTGGTCGGTTTCTACTATGAAATGTGCGCCTAGAAGGAATCTTTGTAGTTTGAGAATTGACCAAACCATAGCTAACAGCTCACGGTCTAAAACCGAATAATTCCTTTCTGCCGCATTAAGTTTTCTGGAAATATACATTACAGGATGCAGAGTTCCAGAGTACTCTTGCATTAGTGTCGCTCCAATCCCAGTGGATGAAGCATCACTACGAAGAACAAATGTCTTATCTTTAGTAGGTAACACTAAAATAGGTGGTGTTGAAAACAATGTTTTAATCTTATCCAAAGAGCATTGGCATTCCTGAGACCAGTGGACCATTTTAGGCGAACCTTTCTTTAAAAGTGTAGAAAGAGGTGCCATGATAGAGGATAGATTCTGAATGAATCTGCCATAAAATTGAATAAGACCTAACAGACTTCTCATCTGTTGTTTAGTCTTAGGGATAGAGATGTTAAGTATCTTACTAGTATTATGGTCCTCTGTCTTTAGGAAACCATGACCAACTCGGTGGCCTAGGAAAGAAATTTAGCTAAAACCAATATAGGCTTTAGAGGGTTTCGCTGTCAGGTTGTGCTCGCGCAAAGTAGACAGCAATTCATCTAACCCTGAATAGTGATCTTCCCAAGTATCGCTGAAAAGACAGATGTCGTCTAGATATGCAATGACATCTGACCGATAAGATAGGATTCGGCGCATCATGCGTACAAATGTAGCTGGTGCGTTCATAAGACCGAAAGGCATAAAATTCCATTGGAACAAACCTCTAGGTGTTGAAAAAGCCGTGAGAGGTTTGGCGCGTTCAGATAAAGGTACTTGCCAATATCCTTTAGACAAGTCAAGTTTAGTGAAAAAATGAGATTTGGAAAGTCGAGTAAGTAGCTCTTCCAGTAAAGGCATAGGTTCGGCATCGAACTTCGTTACTTGATTCAATTTGCGATAGTCAACGCAAAGACGTATGTTATTGTCTTTTTTTTCGAACAATAACCATCGGCGAAGAATATGCAGAGGTGGATGGTTCGATTATTTTCAAATCTATCATCTCATCCAACTCTTTCTCGACCTGTGCTTGAAAATGTATAGGGATAGGATAAGGTCTAACCCTAATAGGAGTATGGTCAGTTAGAACAATGTGTTTGTCCAGGGATGTCAGTGAGTACATCCTGAAATGTTTGCAACATAGTTGAAACTTGTCGCTGTTCTCCTAGAGACAAATCAGGAGAGACAGTAACGTTCTTCCATGATTCACTAGAATGAAGTGGGATCATTGGAAGAGGAGAGATTTACATCTGAAAAACTCGTTTCCTCATCCTGTATCACGGACAGTGATGAGTAATGACCATGTTGTACTGGAGAATCGTCCGTTGCTTGGAAAATGGGTTGTAAATAATCCGGACGTTCATGGAATTCCGTAAGCATATTGATGTGGAAGGTTTAAGCTTCCCATCAATATCGACAATATAGTCGACATCGGAAATTTTCGATATTATATCGTACGGACCTTTCCAAGAAATAAGTAGTCTGTTTTCCCTACAAGGTAGTAATACAAATGCTTTGTCCCCAGGACAAAGTTGTCGTAAGCATCTCTTCTTATTGGCAAATTGCCTTGCCTTCTGTTTCGCAAATTTAGAAGAAGAAGTTGCTAATTTGCATGCTTCGATAATCTTTTGTCTCAACGCGATGACATATTCGTAGGATGACTTTGTGTCATCGTCAATATTGTCAGCTGTTATGAGATCATGAAGCAATGACATAGGGCCGCGCGGTCGAGCCCCAAAGACAAGTTCAAAGGGAGAAAATCCTGTATGTTCATTGGGGACCTCTCTGTAAGCAAAGAGGGCCGCAGGTAAAACTCTGTCCCAGTCTTGAGGATGATCCTCAGTTATCTTCCCTAGTAAGTTTTTAAGTGTTCTTTTAAGGCGTTCGACCATCCCGTTAGACATAGGATGGTAGATACTACTTAAAGATCTATCTATCTGCAGAGTAGACATTACTTGAGACATGGTATCTGATATTAGTTGGGTGCCATGGTCTGATAATATCTCTCCGGGGAAACCCAGACGAGAGAATATAAGCCAAAGAGCATCTGCAATATCAGCAGTAGTAATGCTCTTCAGAGGAATAGCCTCTGGCCAACGTGTGCACATATCAACACACGTCAAGATAAACTGATGTCCTCTGGCAGACTTGATCTTAAATGGACCAATAATGTCTATGGCCATTTTTTGAAACGGTCGAATAGGAATGTCTGCCGCCTGAATGGGTGCAGCATGGCGTGGACCTTTGGATTTAACTTCCTGACATACCTTACAAGATCGACAATAAATCCGTATGTCCTTGTTTACCAATGGCCAAAAGAAAGCCGCAAGAATTCTTGACTTAGTACGGGAAAAACCCATGTGTCCAGCACACTGAGAGTCGTGAGCGTGCTGCAAAATTTTAACTCTCAAATTCTTGGGAACCAGGATTTGAGAATGACTTGACGTAATGGAGTCTTGAACCATACGTACAAGTGCGCCATTCTTCTTTGTAATCCAAGATTTACGACTTGTGTCTTTATTCGGATCACCTTTAGTTGCAAGAATGAAGAATTTCTTCAGAGTGGGATCATCTTCTTGCTGTTTTATAAACGAGTCATGAGAGATTACCAAGGGATCATTTTGGTTATGCACTTCATTATCTTCAGTACATGAAGTTTGAGGCATATTAAGAGCTTGAGCTCTAGTGACTACAGCGTTAGCAATCTGCATGTTTTGCTTTTCCCACGCGGAAATTTGTTGCGGAGTGCATTCTTTGACTCCATGAATGCGACCGATGATGAGGTCAGCGATCGGATTCGGCAAAAGACATGCGTGTACATCTCTTGTAAAGAAAGGAGTAGCAATCCTAATGATAGCAGTAGAGTATTTCTCTAATGTGCCGCCAAATGTTACACATTTGACTACTTGTCCAGTGGCACGGGAAGGATCTACGAGTGACTGCCTAACACCAATTGTGGTGCATCCAGAATCAAATAGAACGGAGACTGGATTGTTATGTACTAAACCCTTATGCAGGACAAGAGAACCTCTTCCATCATGCGCGACTGATGCAGGAAGAGGATGGCCACAGCTTAAAGTAGACACTGTGGTTGGCTCAAATAATGTTTTGCATTATGGGCACTGAGATGCTCTCCCAAAATCAAAAGCGGAACATGCCATATTACTAGCGTCATTATTATCTTTACTCTGTTTATAGGCTTCATGAGACTCTTGCTGTGCAGAGTTTGCCTGAAAATGTGGTTTATGTCTTCTGTTTTGAGATCTACCTCGGTTATTATTACCTCTGTAGTTATTGTTACCTCTGTTGTAACCCCTATTTGGGTTTGAGTCATAGTTCTCTTGGTTACCATTATCATATTCATTATAATGAGTATCCCTGTAATTATGATCTTGTTGACTCCAAGACGGATACCTCGGATAGTTTCTATAATTACTTCCTCTATGGAAATTCCTATAATTATGACCACCCCTGTGTCGAGAGCTATGAGCTCGTCTCCAGTTCTTCGAAGAAGAACCCTGAAATGATTGGTTACCTTGGTTTTGATAACTATTATGGTTACCTTTTTTTCAAATCTGTTTTGAGGTCCCTGAAATCTGTGTGAATAATTGGGATTGTATGGTGTTGCTGAAGCAACTGGCATACTCTCCTTAATCTTAGCATTGCCAAAAGTCACGTCGGGGTGTGCAGTGACATATTGGGAACAATATTCTTCCATTTCCTTTAGTGATTTGGGTTTACGCTCATGTATAAATTCAAGGAATGGTTTGTTAACACATGACATAATCTTATCTCTGAGCAACAAATCCATAAGTCCTTCATACGTTTTTTTCTGTTTTGGAAAGCTCAATCCAACGATCAACTGTGAGACGTGCCTTTGCAATGAATTCTGAGAATTCTACACCTGTCTCAGGCACCATCGTCTTAAACAAAAGGCGATAGCCTTCCTCACTTAGCTGGTAATTTTTTTATCAAAGCCGCCCTAATGACATCATAATTATCCTTATCTGCTTCTCCTACAAGGCATAACCTAGTCAGAGATTCACCTTTCAAGTTTTCTGCTAATTGGTTAGCATATTGTGATTTATCCACATTATGAATACGACAAGAGCGTTCAAATCTATCCAGCCAGAATGTAATATCGTCACTGGACTGATTGAACGGTGGAACCTTAACCTTGTAAGTAGAAGGTTTACCATTACCACTAGATGCCTAATTAACATTACTCATACTTGTCAATCTTAATGTCTCTAACTCAAATTCATGTTCTCTTATTGCTTTTTGTTCTTCAGCTTCTCTGTCTAATCTTTTTTGTTCAGCTTCTCTGTCTAATTTTTTTTGTTCAGCTTCACTGTCTAATCTTTTTTGTTCAGCAGCAGCTTCTCTTTCTAATTTTTTTTGTTCAGCTTCAAATCTCCTTTCCTCCACCTGCATCTGCAATTTCTTTTGTTCCGCAGCAGCAGTAGCTTCTCTGTCTAGTCTTTTTTCTTCAGCTGCTAATCTCCTCTCTTCAGCTGCTAATTTTTTCTCTTCAGCTAGAGCTTTTCTTTCCTCTGCAGCAGCAGCTAATGTCTTGTCATATTGAGCAACTGCCCATTCTTCTAATTGTTGACCAGTCTTATCAAGGGATTTCCCTTGTGCAATGAAGTATTCTAATGTAGACATGATGTCTAACAATAATACTAATTACTTGAAACAATAATAATACTATATATATTTCAAAGTAATGTAGCCCCAAGTTCTTAATAACTTGATTAACCAGCACACTATCCCAACCTCTATGGGTCACAAGCCTTAATAAGGTCTTGTATAATTTCTTGTATACCAGTAATAATAATAAAATACTGGTTTATACCATAATCCAAGTGCAGTGCACAAGCAATAGTGTCTTATGAAATATACCTATATAAAACATATGTCAACCAACAGCATACATAAAGTACAAATAAGACTGACAATACGAAAACGTTTGCAGAAATCAAATAAATCAAATAGGGAAATCAATGAAAATAATCACTGAATCTGCAAGGAATAACAACACAAATGACGTCACAGTATATGAATATAAATTGTGAATAGAACTGAAAGATAGAAAAGGATAGACCAACAAATTACAAACAAATCAAAACCAAACTAAAGAACAAAGAAATATTACAAAAATAACAATAATTACAGTCTTCACAGCTAACACAAATAGCAACTAGTTGTTGCAAGCAAATTTCCAATTAAGGGAATTGCACCTAAAGAAAACTCCCACAACGGACCCTCTATGACGTGGGATATTCTGTTGTGAGGACACCGCCCAACCTAAACACAACCCGCTGACATATAAACTAATATACTGTACAAACAAATAACATGTAACATATCATAAATACATATATCATGTGTGTAATGTGTTGCAAAATAGGCTCAGTTTTACAGTAATGGCACAGTTATTCTAATGAAAATAAATAAACTGCCACTTTATTGGATTACAAATTCTGGCCTTAAATATTAAAGTTCAACACAATAGCAGAACATAAGAAGGTCCATCGATGAAATTTATACACTTATGTTCAACAATACTGCAACAATAGAACAGTTTATGGCCTTCAAAGTATCATCTCTGTACTGTGAAACTCTGTAATGTCCAAGCGTAAAAATGTCAACAACGCTGACCTAGATACTGCATTCACTTGATAGGTCACGTGACACAGTGTTGACAAAGAGCAAACTAATACTGCAAGTGTGTCGTATCAGCCACAGGAAACGGTCTGGTATCGGTAGTCTGTTGACTTCTCAACTTCTGCGAGGTCAAACCCAGAAAGCTGGCTCACCAGTGTTAAAAAGCGCTGTGTTGTTCTGTGCTCACACTGAAATCAACTATTTACAGGACCACAGTGTTAAGAGGTATGGTGATCTGTGGAGACTCCAGTGTTAAAGACTCGTTGTTGGCCCCAGTGTTGCTCGTGTATTTGAGTGTGGAATGTCAACTCGACCTACGCAGTGGTGTGTAGACATAGAGTGAGAGTATAATACGCGAATGATGAGAAGAGTTCGTAGAGTTGATAAATGTTCCTTTTCTTTCACTCATGTATGGCTGGAAGTCATCGACACGAACTACTGTGTACTTTCGTTACAGTTTAATTGGACGTACACACTCGACAGCATGGATACAGTGACAAATGGCAGGTTGGCATAATACATCATGGTACAGTTGATAAATGGGCTTGCAATGATACATGGGCACTCATGTTGAATAATAGCATAATGGACTGTCAGTAGACAAGCACTCAGTATTGCCCATATATATATATCATCTGACTTTACTGACCAAGCACGTCAGCTTATAAACAATATTCAAGATGGCTTCTAGACCTAACCTCGTCTAGCGAAGATTCCTTTAAATAATGTTCAGCACATATTTTTCATATAATCATATTGAACCGCTAGTAATGGGTTCTCATCTATAGCAGTGATCTCTGGACTCATCAAGCGATAGTACGGGGCATCCCTTTTCTCTCTTGATAGTCACTAATTATGTGGATTTCAAAATGGCTTCTCTCGTGAGCTGTCACTCCCTTTTTTGGATAGAAACTAGGCAGTTGGATCAACACTGGTCATTCATTAAATGTTCTCATGGTTATGTAGATTCTATCATTGATACAATATAGTGCTGCTAGGAATGAATGTCATCTTCATTTGTTTAAATATTCCCTCAGACGTACAATCGTGCATCTGCTTATCGAAAACGATGGCTTAGTAAGAGTTCATAAGAAATGCGTTTTCTTTACCTTAGTATCAGAAATATGATTCTGCCATTCCTTGGCAATAAGAATAAACACAGGGGTAAAGCATACATGATATGTCTAAACGACTATCACTTTCCCCACTAATATCTAGATCACTTTTCCCGGCGACAAGCCGATACAGAAACATAACAGTGCCCATCAGGGCGAAGCCAAATCACACCTCTCTAGCCACACATCCGCTGAACAGCCTTTGACCTTTCTTAGCGACAAAGAACATATAGTTCGACTTAGATATGTAAAGATATACAGATATAAGACAGACTCGTCCTACCTAGACAAACACTACACATAAATTCAGGCCATAGTTATTCTGAAGCAAGAACAATCTATTTCTACCCAAACAAAGAATAAATCGCAGTAAAACTGGATTCGTCCGCGGAGTTCGATCTGAGACTCCTTTCAATGGGAAGTAACTCAATATTGACTTTTCCTTAAGCAAAAGAGTTTCTATTTTGTTTACAAAATATTTGCGAACATAACAAGCATACAAATGTATAATATTGCAAGATATCAAAGACTGCACGTAACATACTTACCACACCTCCCGGGGAAAAAAATGAAACTTTTTTTTTTTTTGAAATACATCTAGGAGCAACGTACAATAGGCTCACAACGTATGAATAATGCGCAGATGAAAATATCATGAATAAATATAACGCCTAATATGAGGCTAAGACGACTTATGAAGCGACTGGTGAGAATGTATCTCATAATCTGAGAGAAATTGTTTCCCTACGAATAAATTTTTCCAGGAAGGTGTCATCAAAGTATAATACAATTCTGGCAATTACACAATGCCTAAAAAATTTCATACCATAATTTCGTATTAGATATCTTAAATTTATGATTTATGAAGAAAAATCATCAAAGCACAGCGGTGAATAAACATCAATGAACCGCTAAGTAGTGATACAATCATTATATTATTAAATTACAAATGTGTATCTATCTTGATATAGAAAGGAACTATTATAGACCTAGACATATCAAGAAGTCTAAGACCTAATAGTTATGTGGAATCATGTGGGCATCTTGACAGAATGTCTGCCATCACATTATCTGATCCACGAATAGCTCGCACAGAGAAATGAAAAGGTTGAAGAGCAATTGCATATCGAGTAGACCTCGAGCTCTTCAAATTCTTACTCTGTATAGCAGTAAGAGCTTTTTGGTCGGTTTCTACTATGAAATGTGCGCCTAGAAGGAATCTTTGTAGTTTGAGAATTGACCAAACCATAGCTAACAGCTCACGGTCTAAAACCGAATAATTCCTTTCTGCCGCATTAAGTTTTCTGGAAATATACATTACAGGATGCAGAGTTCCAGAGTACTCTTGCATTAGTGTCGCTCCAATCCCAGTGGATGAAGCATCACTACGAAGAACAAATGTCTTATCTTTAGTAGGTAACACTAAAATAGGTGGTGTTGAAAACAATGTTTTAATCTTATCCAAAGAGCATTGGCATTCCTGAGACCAGTGGACCATTTTAGGCGAACCTTTCTTTAAAAGTGTAGAAAGAGGTGCCATGATAGAGGATAGATTCTGAATGAATCTGCCATAAAATTGAATAAGACCTAACAGACTTCTCATCTGTTGTTTAGTCTTAGGGATAGAGATGTTAAGTATCTTACTAGTATTATGGTCCTCTGTCTTTAGGAAACCATGACCAACTCGGTGGCCTAGGAAAGAAATTTAGCTAAAACCAATATAGGCTTTAGAGGGTTTCGCTGTCAGGTTGTGCTCGCGCAAAGTAGACAGCAATTCATCTAACCCTGAATAGTGATCTTCCCAAGTATCGCTGAAAAGACAGATGTCGTCTAGATATGCAATGACATCTGACCGATAAGATAGGATTCGGCGCATCATGCGTACAAATGTAGCTGGTGCGTTCATAAGACCGAAAGGCATAAAATTCCATTGGAACAAACCTCTAGGTGTTGAAAAAGCCGTGAGAGGTTTGGCGCGTTCAGATAAAGGTACTTGCCAATATCCTTTAGACAAGTCAAGTTTAGTGAAAAAATGAGATTTGGAAAGTCGAGTAAGTAGCTCTTCCAGTAAAGGCATAGGTTCGGCATCGAACTTCGTTACTTGATTCAATTTGCGATAGTCAACGCAAAGACGTATGTTATTGTCTTTTTTTCGAACAATAACCATCGGCGAAGAATATGCAGAGGTGGATGGTTCGATTATTTTCAAATCTATCATCTCATCCAACTCTTTCTCGACCTGTGCTTGAAAATGTATAGGGATAGGATAAGGTCTAACCCTAATAGGAGTATGGTCAGTTAGAACAATGTGTTTGTCCAGGGATGTCAGTGAGTACATCCTGAAATGTTTGCAACATAGTTGAAACTTGTCGCTGTTCTCCTAGAGACAAATCAGGAGAGACAGTAACGTTCTTCCATGATTCACTAGAATGAAGTGGGATCATTGGAAGAGGAAGATTTACATCTGAAAAACTCGTTTCCTCATCCTGTATCACGGACAGTGATGAGTAATGACCATGTTGTACTGGAGAATCGTCCGTTGCTTGGAAAATGGGTTGTAAATAATCCGGACGTTCATGGAATTCCGTAAGCATATTGATGTGGAAGGTTTAAGCTTCCCATCAATATCGACAATATAGTCGACATCGGAAATTTTCGATATTATATCGTACGGACCTTTCCAAGAAATAAGTAGTCTGTTTTCCCTACAAGGTAGTAATACAAATGCTTTGTCCCCAGGACAAAGTTGTCGTAAGCATCTCTTCTTATTGGCAAATTGCCTTGCCTTCTGTTTCGCAAATTTAGAAGAAGAAGTTGCTAATTTGCATGCTTCGATAATCTTTTGTCTCAACGCGATGACATATTCGTAGGATGACTTTGTGTCATCGTCAATATTGTCAGCTGTTATGAGATCATGAAGCAATGACATAGGGCCGCGCGGTCGAGCCCCAAAGACAAGTTCAAAGGGAGAAAATCCTGTATGTTCATTGGGGACCTCTCTGTAAGCAAAGAGGGCCGCAGGTAAAACTCTGTCCCAGTCTTGAGGATGATCCTCAGTTATCTTCCCTAGTAAGTTTTTAAGTGTTCTATTAAGGCGTTCGACCATCCCGTTAGACATAGGATGGTAGATACTACTTAAAGATCTATCTATCTGCAGAGTAGACATTACTTGAGACATGGTATCTGATATTAGTTGGGTGCCATGGTCTGATAATATCTCTCCGGGGAAACCCAGACGAGAGAATATAAGCCAAAGAGCATCTGCAATATCAGCAGTAGTAATGCTCTTCAGAGGAATAGCCTCTGGCCAACGTGTGCACATATCAACACACGTCAAGATAAACTGATGTCCTCTGGCAGACTTGATCTTAAATGGACCAATAATGTCTATGGCCATTTTTTGAAACGGTCGAATAGGAATGTCTGCCGCCTGAATGGGTGCAGCATGGCGTGGACCTTTGGATTTAACTTCCTGACATACCTTACAAGATCGACAATAAATCCGTATGTCCTTGTTTACCAATGGCCAAAAGAAAGCCGCAAGAATTCTTGACTTAGTACGGGAAAAACCCATGTGTCCAGCACACTGAGAGTCGTGAGCGTGCTGCAAAATTTTAACTCTCAAATTCTTGGGAACCAGGATTTGAGAATGACTTGACGTAATGGAGTCTTGAACCATACGTACAAGTGCGCCATTCTTCTTTGTAATCCAAGATTTACGACTTGTGTCTTTATTCGGATCACCTTTAGTTGCAAGAATGAAGAATTTCTTCAGAGTGGGATCATCTTCTTGCTGTTTTATAAACGAGTCATGAGAGATTACCAAGGGATCATTTTGGTTATGCACTTCATTATCTTCAGTACATGAAGTTTGAGGCATATTAAGAGCTTGAGCTCTAGTGACTACAGCGTTAGCAATCTGCATGTTTTGCTTTTCCCACGCGGAAATTTGTTGCGGAGTGCATTCTTTGACTCCATGAATGCGACCGATGATGAGGTCAGCGATCGGATTCGGCAAAAGACATGCGTGTACATCTCTTGTAAAGAAAGGAGTAGCAATCCTAATGATAGCAGTAGAGTATTTCTCTAATGTGCCGCCAAATGTTACACATTTGACTACTTGTCCAGTGGCACGGGAAGGATCTACGAGTGACTGCCTAACACCAATTGTGGTGCATCCAGAATCAAATAGAACGGAGACTGGATTGTTATGTACTAAACCCTTATGCAGGACAAGAGAACCTCTTCCATCATGCGCGACTGATGCAGGAAGAGGATGGCCACAGCTTAAAGTAGACACTGTGGTTGGCTCAAATAATGTTTTGCATTATGGGCACTGAGATGCTCTCCCAAAATCAAAAGCGGAACATGCCATATTACTAGCGTCATTATTATCTTTACTCTGTTTATAGGCTTCATGAGACTCTTGCTGTGCAGAGTTTGCCTGAAAATGTGGTTTATGTCTTCTGTTTTGAGATCTACCTCGGTTATTATTACCTCTGTAGTTATTGTTACCTCTGTTGTAACCCCTATTTGGGTTTGAGTCATAGTTCTCTTGGTTACCATTATCATATTCATTATAATGAGTATCCCTGTAATTATGATCTTGTTGACTCCAAGACGGATACCTCGGATAGTTTCTATAATTACTTCCTCTATGGAAATTCCTATAATTATGACCACCCCTGTGTCGAGAGCTATGAGCTCGTCTCCAGTTCTTCGAAGAAGAACCCTGAAATGATTGGTTACCTTGGTTTTGATAACTATTATGGTTACCTTTTTTCAAATCTGTTTTGAGGTCCCTGAAATCTGTGTGAATAATTGGGATTGTATGGTGTTGCTGAAGCAACTGGCATACTCTCCTTAATCTTAGCATTGCCAAAAGTCACGTCGGGGTGTGCAGTGACATATTGGGAACAATATTCTTCCATTTCCTTTAGTGATTTGGGTTTACGCTCATGTATAAATTCAAGGAATGGTTTGTTAACACATGACATAATCTTATCTCTGAGCAACAAATCCATAAGTCCTTCATACGTTTTTTCTGTTTTGGAAAGCTCAATCCAACGATCAACTGTGAGACGTGCCTTTGCAATGAATTCTGAGAATTCTACACCTGTCTCAGGCACCATCGTCTTAAACAAAAGGCGATAGCCTTCCTCACTTAGCTGGTAATTTTTTTATCAAAGCCGCCCTAATGACATCATAATTATCCTTATCTGCTTCTCCTACAAGGCATAACCTAGTCAGAGATTCACCTTTCAAGTTTTCTGCTAATTGGTTAGCATATTGTGATTTATCCACATTATGAATACGACAAGAGCGTTCAAATCTATCCAGCCAGAATGTAATATCGTCACTGGACTGATTGAACGGTGGAACCTTAACCTTGTAAGTAGAAGGTTTACCATACCACTAGATGCCTGATTAACATTACTCATACTTGTCAATCTTAATGTCTCTAACTCAAATTCATGTTCTCTTATTGCTTTTTGTTCTTCAGCTTCTCTGTCTAATCTTTTTTGTTCAGCTTCTCTGTCTAATTTTTTTTGTTCAGCTTCACTGTCTAATCTTTTTTGTTCAGCAGCAGCTTCTCTTTCTAATTTTTTTTGTTCAGCTTCAAATCTCCTTTCCTCCACCTGCATCTGCAATTTCTTTTGTTCCGCAGCAGCAGTAGCTTCTCTGTCTAGTCTTTTTTCTTCAGCTGCTAATCTCCTCTCTTCAGCTGCTAATTTTTTCTCTTCAGCTAGAGCTTTTCTTTCCTCTGCAGCAGCAGCTAATGTCTTGTCATATTGAGCAACTGTCCATTCTTCTAATTGTTGACCAGTCTTATCAAGGGATTTCCCTTGTGCAATGAAGTATTCTAATGTAGACATGATGTCTAACAATAATACTAATTACTTGAAACAATAATAATACTATATATATTTCAAAGTAATGTAGCCCCAAGTTCTTAATAACTTGATTAACCAGCACACTATCCCAACCTCTATGGGTCACAAGCCTTAATAAGGTCTTGTATAATTTCTTGTATACCAGTAATAATAATAAAATACTGGTTTATACCATAATCCAAGTGCAGTGCACAAGCAATAGTGTCTTATGAAATATACCTATATAAAACATATGTCAACCAACAGCATACATAAAGTACAAATAAGACTGACAATACGAAAACGTTTGCAGAAATCAAATAAATCAAATAGGGAAATCAATGAAAATAATCACTGAATCTGCAAGGAATAACAACACAAATGACGTCACAGTATATGAATATAAATTGTGAATAGAACTGAAAGATAGAAAAGGATAGACCAACAAATTACAAACAAATCAAAACCAAACTAAAGAACAAAGAAATATTACAAAAATAACAATAATTACAGTCTTCACAGCTAACACAAATAGCAACTAGTTGTTGCAAGCAAATTTCCAATTAAGGGAATTGCACCTAAAGAAAACTCCCACAACGGACCCTCTATGACGTGGGATATTCTGTTGTGAGGACACCGCCCAACCTAAACACAACCCGCTGACTTATAAACTAATATACTGTACAAACAAATAACATGTAACATATCATAAATACATATATCATGTGTGTAATGTGTTGCAAAATAGGCTCAGTTTTACAGTAATGGCACAGTTATTCTAATGAAAATAAATAAACTGCCACTTTATTGGATTACAAATTCTGGCCTTAAATATTAAAGTTCAACACAATAGCAGAACATAAGAAGGTCCATCGATGAAATTTATACACTTATGTTCAACAATACTGCAACAATAGAACAGTTTATGGCCTTCAAAGTATCATCTCTGTACTGTGAAACTCTGTAATGTCTAAGCGTAAAAATGTCAACAACGCTGACCTAGATACTGCATTCACTTGATAGGTCACGTGACACAGTGTTGACAAAGAGCAAACTAATACTGCAAGTGTGTCGTATCAGCCACAGGAAACGGTCTGGTATCGGTAGTCTGTTGACTTCTCAACTTCTGCGAGGTCAAACCCAGAAAGCTGGCTCACCAGTGTTAAAAAGCGCTGTGTTGTTCTGTGCTCACACTGAAATCAACTATTTACAGGACCACAGTGTTAAGAGGTATGGTGATCTGTGGAGACTCCAGTGTTAAAGACTCGTTGTTGGCCCCAGTGTTGCTCGTGTATTTGAGTGTGGAATGTCAACTCGACCTACGCAGTGGTGTGTAGACATAGAGTGAGAGTATAATACGCGAATGATGAGAAGAGTTCGTAGAGTTGATAAATGTTCCTTTTCTTTCACTCATGTATGGCTGGAAGTCATCGACACCAACTACTGTGTACTTTCGTTACAGTTTAATTGGACGTACACACTCGACAGCACGGATACAGTGACAAATGGCAGGTTGGCATAATACATCATGGTACAGTTGATAAATGGGCTTGCAATGATACATGGGCACTCATGTTGAATAATAGCATAATGGACTGTCAGTAGACAAGCACTCAGTATTGCCCATATATATATATCATCTGACTTTACTGACCAAGCACGTCAGCTTATAAACAATATTCAAGATGGCTTCTAGACCTAACCTCGTCTAGCGAAGATTCCTTTAAATAATGTTCAGCACATATTTTTCATATAATCATATTGAACCGCTAGTAATGGGTTCTCATCTGTAGCAGTGATCTCTGGACTCATCAAGCGATAGTACGGGGCATCCCTTTTCTCTCTTGATAGTCACTAATTATGTGGATTTCAAAATGGCTTCTCTCGTGAGCTGTCACTCCCTTTTTTGGATAGAAACTAGGCAGTTGGATCAACACTGGTCATTCATTAAATGTTCTCATGGTTATGTAGATTCTATCATTGATACAATATAGTGCTGCTAGGAATGAATGTCATCTTCATTTGTTTAAATATTCCCTCAGACGTACAATCGTGCGTCTGCTTATCGAAAACGATGGCTTAGTAAGAGTTCATAAGAAATGCGTTTTCTTTATCTTAGTATCAGAAATATGATTCTGCCATTCCTTGGCAATAAGAATAAACACAGGGGTAAAGCATACATGATATGTCTAAACAACTATCACTTTCCCCACTAATATCTAGATCCCTTTTCCCGGCGACAAGCCGATACAGAAACATAACAGTGCCCATCAGGGCGAAGCCAAATCACACCTCTCTAGCCACACATCCGCTGAACAGCCTTTGACCTTTTTTAGCGACAAAGAACATATAGTTCGACTTAGATATGTAAAGATATACAGATATAAGACAGACTCGTCCTACCTAGACAAACACTACACATAAATTCAGGCCATAGATATTCTGAAGCAAGAACAATCTATTTCTACCCAAACAAAGAATAAATCGCAGTAAAACTGGATTCGTCCGCGGAGTTCGATCTGAGACTCCTTTCAATGGGAAGTAACTCAATATTGACTTTTCCTTAAGCAAAAGAGTTTCTATTTTGTTTACAAAATATTTGCGAACATAACAAGCATACAAATGTATAATATTGCAAGATATCAAAGACTGCACGTAACACATGTACTGCTACGTTTGAACCCGGAATTTTACCTCGAGAAGAAGGCGTTCCAACGACTCTAAATTTCATCTCTTGTAATACAGACATACATAATTTAAAACAACAATAAAACAAAACGCAAATCCTAATTCAGAAGGTAAGTATAAGAGTAGAAAAAAGAAGAGAGGTCTAGGATGGTTCAGTAAAATAGTGGACGAACCAGGATGCGCCCGAAACTACCAGAAACTGGAAATGATGAACTCGACAGATCAAAGTCTGTGGTTCTCTTAAATACAAAGACAAAAAAATACTTCCAATATCGTTACAAAGCTGGTCATAGGCTTGTAATTCAAATCAAAGGAAAAAAAAAACAGATTAAAAACAGTTCGCACTGTGAAGAAGTACAAGCATAATTACAGTTCCTGACTTTTGCATTGTTCCGTAATGAGTAAAAGTTACGCCCCATCCAGTGTAAAGCACCATTTAAAATACAATACCCGTTAGCTTCCAACGGAGCATAGGCCTTCAGCAAACACATGCCAAGTTATTCGGTCACGTGCCATCAGCTCATCTCCTTTCCATGTTTTCCTCATCATTTCCACTTCTTTATCTAGTTCTCTTCTTTATATGTTTTTGGTCTACCTCTGCCTGTCTTTCCCTGGGGATTTCAGAACAAAGACTGTTTTGTAATGGTATCAACAGGTTTTCTCAGTGTGTGTCCTATCCATCGCCAGCGTGACAATCCCATTTCTTGTTCCACAGGTACTTGTCTGGTTCTTGTCATCAATTCCACTTTTGAGATTGTCATGATTTGATTGGAAATGTCTGATACTTTGGTCTGAAGGGTCGGCCCTGCTTTGTTTTCTATTTCTTGTCTACGCCCTTTTTCCTGACTTTTAACTCTCATAACTCTAATTCTGTCTTTGATTATGTCGGTCTTGAATCGCCCAATCTAGTCCAACCCCTCTCTACGTGAAAGAGCGGAATTAAATTTAGCAACGCTTATTGGGAAAACGGCAAGTACCCTTTCTCTTTGTTAATTTTTACACGGGGAATTGTCTTCCCTTTTTATTTTATGCCGTTCTCGGTTTCATACCGAATGCAATTCGCTCGTAGATCGGGAACGCGTGGCTAATGTTACGTCGATTTCCATGTTTCAGGAGGCGGCCGATGACTCTCTCCCATAGTTCTTACGTTTGGAGTTTTTTCATCTCGAGCACGTGCGGAAGCCATATACGCCATGCAGACGTTTTCTCACTATTTAAGCTAAGAGTCCCTAACACCCTTTACCAATTGTTTCTAGAGTAATCCTTGCTGCCAGCACCGTGTTAGTAAGTTGAGAGCTTACAGCAATGGACTCTGATTTCTTAAATGTGGTGAGCGCTTTTACTTAGTTTATTTTTGGGTTTTTTTTCAAGCTTAATAATAAAGAGTCGAGATCC
This sequence comes from Oreohelix idahoensis, assembly GCA_024509875.1. NCBI lineage: Eukaryota > Metazoa > Mollusca > Gastropoda > Stylommatophora > Oreohelicidae > Oreohelix > Oreohelix idahoensis. The sequence continues at coordinate 152,658 of JAMPIV010012563.1, forward strand.
CATGTTACTTTATTTCATCTTTAATGTATTTCTATATATAGATATATATATATATATATATATATATATATATATATATATATATATATATATATATATATATATATAGTATTTTCGCAACGCAGCACACTCATAGAAGCAAATAATAATAAAAACTGTATGTCCAGAGGAAGATTGGTATCTCCCCTATCTATTAACAGTGGTTTCAGTACAATATAATGTTGCCTTCTCCAGCAAGGCAAGCCTGGATGCGGCGAGGCATACTTCCCACAAATGTTTGTAGGTAATTGAGAGTCAGACTGTCCCAGTATTTTTCAGCTACCTTCTTCAATTGTTCAACGTCTCTGAGTCCACTCTTTTTTAAATGATTCTTGAGTAGTGCCCAAACGTTTTCAATTGGGTTTTGATCGGGACTGTTGCTGGGCCACTTCAGCACTATCACATTCTTCTCTTGCAGCCATGCTTTGGGGGTATGAGCTGTATGATTTGGGTCATTGTCATGTTGAAATGTGCACCCATCGGAGTACATGACCTGCATAAATGGCAGAAGGTGTCCCTCTAGTATGTCGATGTACCTTTCTTTCGTGAGAATTCCTGTGAAAACACACAGTGGGGTGGCACCTCTTGCTGACACCCCTCCCCAAAGATGGAATTTCTAGGTATGTTTCGGTCGCTGGTACACAGGCGTTACAGAGCCTTTCGTCCAAATATTTATTTGAGCAGGATAAGACCAAAGAGAACAATTCATCTGAAAAAATCACATTGTCCCATGATAAATTTTGGTGTTCGTGGCACCAGTTCAAGCGCATCTGTTTGTGAGTCTCTGTGAGCAATGGTGACGAAATTACCCGCTTTTTTGTGTAATTCATCCTGTGTAGCTCCCGGTTGACAGTAGCATTAGATACCTCTGGGCTTCCCAACTCGATCATGCGCTGCCGTATGTTTTCTACACTCTTCATTGGCCCACCCCGAACGATTTGGGCGAGACACCGATGGTCCTTTGTGACCAAAATTCTTGGCCTCCCACTACCTTCTTTTCGCTCGATTCCATTACCTGCTTTTAATTTACTCACAACTCTGTAGACAGTCCGCTCAGGAATGTTCAAGGTTTTAGAAATGTTGGAACATGTTTGATTTCCTTCATTCCAAAGCTGTGAAATTAACATACACTTTGACTTTGTATCCATTTTCTGCCACTAGCATTAGAAATTGTCGTCTGCTCTTATATCAAGGGACGTTACTCTACGCTAATTTTTTTTTTTACTTTTGGTAGTGTTTGCTCACTTAAGTGAAGTGCAAATTTGGGGCAGAACATGCATATTTAATTAGATTTCAGCTTATTTAGCTGAGCAATATGACTGCCATTTTTTTGCAAAGTACTGTATATATATATATATATATATATATATATATATATATATATATATATATATATATATATATATATATATATATATATATATATATATATATATATATATATATATATATATATATATATATATATATATATATATATATACGATATGTATATATATATATATATATATATATATATATATATATATATATATATATATATATATATATATATATATATATATATATATATATATATATATATATATATATACGTGTATATATATATATATGTATATATATATATATATATATATATATATATATATATATATATATATATATATATATATATATACTAGCCTTAGTGAATTAAGAGCTAGCCTATAGGTATTGCAAGAGAGAAGTTGGGGTGTGGTTTGATCTAGTGGAATAACGCAAATTGTTTTGAAACATTTGAGATGGTTGTACGGTTGTTAAATATATTGTTGACTTGTTTGTATTTTTCAGAGCTTGGTCAAGCCAGTAACTTGTGCACTCTTACTTGTATTTTGAGTCACCTTACGTCGTCAAAGGCCCACCTGGCATTTTCTAGACAATTGTAACATGATAATTCTAGCTACTGCTGTAATATATAGCCAGAGACTTCGGACTTCTGCTGTCGCCATCCGTTCTTCGGGGGCCCTATAGTCAGACCCACTTACGTCCCGTCACCATGGAGTACATACTCACAACTTTTAGCAGGATATACATATCCAGCCAGACGAAATGCCATCTGTGCCATCAAAGCGTGTTGGCAACACTGTCAGACCCATCGACTGCTAGTAAACCGGAGTAGATTGGAGTATTGAGCTAAAAATCTCCACTTTTCCAGCAATATTCACCTGCGTGAATCTCAAGTCACCTTTACCCAACAAATAGACGAGCATCCCTTAGAGCCCTCATACATATTCTTTTGTGCTAGCAGTGATCATTATTGCTCTGATAACTGGTTTTAGCAGTAGGTGCAGTTATTGGAACTAGTGTTGTCTTTTTCACATACGCTCCTGAAAAGTGGGTGTGCTCTTGGATTTGTTTAACAGTTGGTCTACGGGGAGCATATCTCCACATAATTAGGATATTTGATCAGGAGGAACAGGGTTGAGTCCTTAGCGGTAAATTATTTTAGCTACCAAGAAGAAGGACTTTATAGGCTAGACCGTCTCGATCACAAGGAACTGGGGGGCCTACCCCATGTTGTTTAACTTAGTAGTGAGGAAGTATCTGGATGTTGGTGTGGGTATGAGGAGACGGTTGCTGTTGTGACTGAGTGAAGTGGTGTTAAATTTATTTGGGGTTGTGATGTGTTAGCCTTCAGAGATCGTGAAGGCCATTTCTTATTTTCTTTTATTAATGTTGTTTTTCATTTCGATAACAAACATATTTAAATTTAATCTGTGGTAAGAATCTCTTCTATTCTAACTGTCACTTGATGTTTGTTGTGTGTCCTTATTGTAGTAGATTATTCTGTTCTAGCATTGGAGGACGCGTAGGAGATTGACATCTTAAACATAGTCGCAGTGTGGTGGAGAATGTCCATTTTTACTTATTTTCCCAATACCAAACCTGCCCAGACATTAAGGCCATGAGACATTATCGGCACCCACTCTAGCTTTGAAGTCACTAAGGAGATGCAAGTTGTTCTTGCCTAGGTGTGCTTTTGATGGCTTCTAGATTCTCGTAGAACTCGTCTTTAGCTTCTCAGGCAAAGTACAGAGCAGGAGCCATACACACTGGCAAGAGTGATTGGACATGCATTAGTCTGCAGGCAGAATGTTATAAGTTCTGATCCATTTTCACCTGGTTCAACCATTTTAGTTAACGATTATTTTACCGCAAAACCTACTCCGTGTTCTCTAGTTTTATTAAGGTCTTTCCTTGCCAATAAAATGTGTAGTCTTTTTCGCTAACTTTTCCAGAGCCATCCAGGCGCGTTGCCTGAAGTGCAATTGTATTCAATTATAGTCGTTTAAGTTCGCCGTTGATTATGGATGTCTTCCTAGCATCATTTATGTCCTGCAGGTTTTCAGATAGTCAACGTAGTCCGAACTTTCCAGCATTCCAGTCTGATAGTTTCTTTCTTTCTTTTATTTCTTGTTTTATGATTATAGCTTAGTGCACAATTTTCTGTCCTTAGTACGGGGTCGACCCTAATCCCCATGCACCTAATGGGAAAGGCAGACAGTGGCGAGACAACTTCTAATTTGTTTGGGCTGCCCAGCTTGAAGCGGGCGCTAGCTGTCACGTGAGATCTTATAACCACTCACACTGTCGGAAGTAGCCCCTAGCGCCTTGCCCTACACCAATAGGGCAAGATGCATATAACCGGTACCTGATACTTTCTGTGTTGTGACGTCACCATAGGGTGAAGCTGGAGCATACTCTCTAGGGCGCGAGCTTGGGCACAGTTATATGGAGATTAAGCTGTTGCCCATGCTGCCTGTTCTCATTCTCTACGTAGCCGGTAGATCCAAAAGAACAACAGTAGCCAATAAAGTTTGGTACCAGCCCCGTCGTGGGAGTTGCCAGAATAATGTTGAATCAACATTAGAATGCCTTAGGGACACCGACTGCAGATTTATCATCAGGGTGTACTCCCCAAAACTTTCCCGTAAACGGATATTTTGGCAAGGCAGTGGTGATTCTGAATTCAGAGTTTTACCATATCTTAGATAGGCTACCGACCAAGGATCTACCCGAAGCTGCTGGTTTTAAGGCGCCAGTAGCTCCCCTTCGCCCCTTCTCCCGTCAGTAGAAAGTTCCACCGGGCTCAAATTCAGCAACACATGCAGGTCAGGAGCTGGGTACGGTGATATAGGCTATTTTAGGAGAGTACCGTAGAAACATTTATCTGGGGTGGCATATACTCTTAATATACGTGCACAAAACCCAAGTGTTTAAGCGTAGTTTCTATGATTATGTTTTTAGGTTGGGGTGTCCTTAAAACATTTATTATATTTTTCTAATTTTATACACCAGAGCAACGTGTTATACATCAAAATGTGCAAATTTTAAAGCGCTATTATAAAAGAACCAATATTTGTTTCTAAATGGAATAAAATACACAAATAGTATAAAAAATGTGAATAATTATGTTTGTATAATTAGAAAAAGAAGTTTTAACTTACCATCATTTGTAAAGCTGTGCACAAGTCTAGAACTCTTAAAATTATTTTCCTGTTATGTTATTTCCAATTATACACAACAGAGACACGTTTCTTGTGTTATTGATCATAATTATAAATAAACAGTTTGTGTCCTTTTGAAATGTTCAGGTCACGTAATGAAAAATTATGTCGAAAATAAACTGTGCACACAATTTTATACGCAGTTGATATTTACATTTACCAAAAACTATTTAATTTCATGATATTTAGCTAAACAGTTATTTGGATTTAGGTGGGGAATATTTGTGCATCTTTCACTAAACCAAAACAGACAAAAAATGTTTAATGATTATACCCAAAAGTTGTTACACAAAATGGCCGTAGTATGTACGGAAACTGTTTAAGATGCAGTAAACCCGCTGTGTGTTAGTTTACTAACTTTCTACGCTTGAGGAAGATTCATCGGACTTACGGAAATAAGATAATACTGACGTTTTATCCTTCTGTGACAGGGCTGGGTGTGGAAAGGCGAACGTATGTCGATGTGGCTACCTCACACCCAAGACCCATGCACTAAGAACATTTTATTAAGGATCGTTTGACAGGGGTTGCAATTATTGGTTGCTTGCAACCCTCTCAGCAGCGGACTTAGCAATTCAAGCAACACGAAGCCTTATACAGATCAACATTTAATACTACCGAACACCCAGACAGTGTTCGTAGACTTTCTGAAAAACAATATATAAAAACAATGTCTAAGTGAAAATCAATAACATAAATAATAACACTTACCATTTAGAAAACATGCGCCCACCACAGTCAGCCATGATCAATCAACTACATGTACCCATTCATACCATGCACTCTATGGTTACGCCATCTTGCGAGAAAAGCATACAGCCACACTAACAACCCAGCTAAGCTGCATGGTTGTACATTCTATAGTAACATTACATTATAATACTAAATATTATTGAAATAATAGCAATAATGGCTTTGCAAAGCTATTTAAAGCGGTACAGATAACAATAGAGATTTTACACTGTATTTTACACTAGGAAACTAAGAAAGCTAACACCAATTAGCTATAACCGATCTTACTATTACTTACACCCCATTATTAGTCTAACATTACTGAAGAAGCACAGGGCTTATTCTAGTAAGCTGTAACATATTAAATTGCAGCTCTCGCCACACTAAAATAAAATATTTTGGCATCAGCACCGTAATTAATAAATATAACAACCTAAATCACGCAACAATTAAATAGTATTCAAACCGACGACGTGTCGGATTTACATAAGATCATTGAAGGTTTCCTTAACCCCAAACAATATGGAAATACTTAACCATTAAATTTCATTTACACAAATCTTCTTCTTCTTTGATCCTTAGCCGCCGACCGTCAAAGCAGTCAGTGGCCATTACGCCTGGTGGCGTCTTGTAGGGCAACAACAAATTGATTCCACTTTGCTTGTTCGGTGGCCATCCTTTGTACAATGCCCCAACTTTGATTCATTCTTTGCAGCTCAGCCTCCACAGTCCTCCGCCAAGTTGTTTTTGGTCGGCCTCTCTTTCGTTTTCCTTCAGGGGTCCATAGCATAGCTGTTCTTGTGATGGCATCGGGGTCTCTTCTGAGGACATGGCCAACCCAGCTCCAGCGTCTGCCAGCTATGATGGTGTGCATGTCCTCTTGCTTGCTGTCACGAAGTGGATTTAAGTTTATAGAGTTTGCCTGAATGAAAGCAAGACCCTAGTATGAGAAAGTCTGAGAAGATAGAATTTAGATGAAAATGGACATGCCTGTGGACAGATGAGACTATTGGCTCAAGGGATAGAACCAGGATTTGACTCTCCCCTTGCCGCATCGTGACTTCAGAATGGCTATAATCTCACCCTCCTCTGACTACCTTTAAATACAAGGAGATAAGGTGTATAAACGACCACAGACACCACTATACAGACAACATAGAGTAAGTATAGTAAAGGGTAGAAGCTGATCCAGTATATATATATTTATTTACACAATCAAACATAAAATTTCATCATACATCAATCAAAGAAATAGCGTGCACTATTGCACGGCCTGAAAAAAACCTAAAATAACAATTAAATTGGTAGACACTAGAAAAAAACGCAAATCACATTCACTCTTTCTGTCACCCTGCTGAGGAACAATAAAATGATTAGTGATTTAAATAACTCTACTATGGTGGGGGCTGTCAACTTTAGCCTCCACTCCCTGATACAAATAATATTCTACTGTCTCAGTCCTGCTGACTCTTCCTCAACGAACGTCTACACCGCTTTCCACTTGTTAAGCGAAATGCGCCGCTAACTAACACCACTGGAGATGCTAAAATAATAGACTTGGAGTAACACAATGGCTCAGTGTCTATCCTTCAAATGGAGAATGAACAGACCCTTTTGGTCCTGTCTAGTTTCTCCCTCCTCTCTCTCTCTCTCTCTTGGTCTCAGTGTTTCTCTAACACTTGACGACTGATGATACGGCGTCTCCGTTACGCTCTTCTCTCGTTACTTTCAAGACCCAGGTATTGTAACCCTATCACCTGTTCCTGAATCTGGGTGATGATGATGAAGTTCGGGTGTCATGCATGTGGTCCTGGATTAGCTGTCGAAACTGCTCTGCTGCCGAATAGCTTTTATAACTTTCCCCTGATAACCCGCTCCGGAGTAAGAGGAAAAACCACAGCCTTGATTTCTGGCTGTAAGCAATTGAAACCAGTCTCGCTGCCACGTGTCGTTGCTGGAGACTATAATAGCGACGCTCTGGGCTGTATGATACATAAACCCCGTTCCAGCTGAAGCATATGGACTTCACTGCCAGAGACCCTCGGTTATTTTTCTTTTGCTTCTGATGATACCTCGAGTCCCCTGACCCCTGAGATATTTCCTTTTGCCGTGGATAATTTCTTGGCAAATTATGCTCCGCCACTATTTTGCCGTGACTCGCTGAAATAAAAGAAGATGCGTCTATTGTATAACAACTCTAACATAACGCATCTCTAACATCTATATATCTCACATAATCTTTACAAATCCCCTCACTAAATACATTACTCGTTGTGTACCACAATCCATAAATAATACTAGCCCACGTGTCTCAACTCTGTCTCACTCTCCTTCTCTCCTCCCTTTCCTCAATCTCTCTCTCTCTCTCTGCCAGGTAAGTAAACAAAGCCCAGACACCGTCTGACGCGTTACGCATGGCTAACCACGTGTCCAAACATTACAACTAGGGAACTCCTCGTTTGTCCGAAATTCAGTGGCCTCCTTTTTAACATTACCCATGAGGTTTCCCTAATTACTCCAACATTAAATTAAACCTCTTTATAGGGATACTTTACTCCTCTAAGCAGTATAATTCAATGATAACATAAATCTGTACTCTCCGACTACATTCCTCACATTTAAGGCTCAGAAAAATTAATGTACACACAATCGATTTCCTAATAAAATTACATTGGTAAATACACAGAAATAAATGGTGGTTTTACACAACATACTACAAATATGAACACACGTGTATCTCATAACTTCACACGCTCCTATCTACTGCCAAAATCCTAGAAAGACGTATACACACATTACTTTCACCTTATTCTACAAAGAAAGTAATGGATGGCGCTTCCATTTGAAACTTTAAAGTTAATGTCCCAGAAGAACTTAACTTACGGGCCGAGATTTCTCAAAAACCGACTAATAAGTAAAACAAGTAATAAAATTCCTACATACCGATTATCGCTGTTTTCCCGCAATGGAGACGATAAATCAAAGTCGACCGGCAGGCACTTATTTTTTCATATAGAGACAGAACCCCTCTAAAAGATTCTATATATACACCCAGGGAACCGCTCCCGCTGATCGCCTACGCATCGGCTAAGTTATCCACTCGAGCCAATGGAAACGCTTAGAAAAATAAACTAACTGCGACCTACGCCAATCAGATTTGGAAACAACGTGAATACCGCGTGTCCAAAAATTGCATCACGTCTACGTGCATTTCTGACGCGTCATACAGGGGTGCCCGAAAATAGCGATTTCCGTAAACAACGAAAATCGCGGAAAATCAAAAGAAAGTAAAACTGGTGGGAGTAAGAATTAACCCTACAGTCATAAAAGCACCCTATTTAATTACCTTCCCAAAAATACCAAACACGATATATATTCAAATGAGAAGAAACATGGCAACCACATATAATTAAAATAAGAAGAAGAAATGATGAGAATTCAAAATAAAACCACAGAATCGGGCCTGTTGAAAGACAGAATTACAGTGTAGCATCACACTTGCTCCGAGTAAGCAGATCTTGGTTGGTGATGGTATTCTGCCAAAAGATTCGGAGAATTTTTCTTAGGCATGTTGTGTGAAAAGAGGACAATTTCGACATTTCCTTCTCCGTAACTCTCCAGCTCTCCGCGCCATAGAGAAGCACAGAAAGCACACAGCTCTGATATAATCCTAATTTTGTGCTTATGCTGTACTGAGAGGACTTCCAGATGTTGTTTAGACTAAAAAAGGCTGTTCTTGCTTTGTTCATTCTGTTGTTGATGTCTCTGCTTGCTCCGCCGTCTGGTGTTACTATGCATCCTAGGTATGTGAAGGTATCTGTCTGTTAAAGTTGCTGATTCCTTACTGATGTGGGCTCAGGGTTGCTCACATTGAGCGCCATGACCTCTGTCTTCTTTAGGTTGATGTTCAAGCCCACCTGCTGGCTAAACTTATTAAGTCTATCCGTTTTTTCCTGGATGTGTTGATGTCAATGTGCTAGCAGTGCAATGTTATCTGCATATTCCAGATCGTCCAATGTAGAAAATGTAGTCCATCTTATTCTTCTTGGATTGCCCTCTGTTGTCTGGCTCATCACCCAGTCTATGACTGTTAAAAATAGAGTGGTTGATAAGGGGCATCCCTGACGTACTCCTGTCTTCACTTCAAAGGTTAGGTTGCTCTGCCCAATGATACACGTAAAGTTGGCATAGAGGCTTTTAATGATTGACACTATGCAGCTTGGAATTCCATAAGCCCTCAGTATTTTCCATAAACTGTCCCTATGTATACTGTCAATAGCCTTTTCAAAATAAACAAAATTAATGTACAGCTGTCTTTGCCATTCTGAGCACTGCTCTATACTGTTCCTGAGGGTAAATATATGATCTGCACATCTTCTGTTCTTTCTAAATCCTGCTTGTTCTTTCCTCAGTTTGTGGTCTACTGCTTTTGAGATTCTCTGTATAATTGTCCTGCCTAGTATTTTGCTGGGAACTGAGAGAAGAGTGATTCCTCTCCAATTATTGCAGTCTGCAAGATCTCCCTTCTTGGGCAATTTGACAATTATTCCTTTTCTCCACTCTGTTGGTGTTGTCCCTGTTTTCCAGACTTGTGCAAATAGTGGTTCTAATAGTTCTGCTGCTAGCTCTGGGTCTGTCTTAAATAGCTCTGCATTTAAGTTATCATGAAAAGGAGCTTTTCCATTTTTTAATCCTTTGATTGCTGTGATGATTTCTTCTTTTCGTGGGATGTCTGTATTAACATCTAGATCATTTTCAGCCTCAGGAACATTCAATTGTGTTTCTGGTTGTTCCTTATTCAGAGTGTCTCTGAAATGCTCTGCCCATCTTGTTTCCTGTCCCTCTACTGTCGTGATGAGATTTCCTTGCTTATCTCTTACTAATGTAATATTGTTTGCACCTCGTTTTCCACTGATGATTTTAGTTATTTTATATACTGTGCTTTGTTCCTTTCTCAGTGCTGCTTCTTCTGCCTGTCTTGCAAGGTCATCCAGAAATGTCCTTATGTTAGCACGGGTTTGACGTTTAACTTCCTTGTCCAGCTGACTGTACTGTTCACTATATATTGCCTTTAACCTTGGAGACTTAGCTTCTGTTTTCTTTCTTTTCATTTCTTTTCTCTTCGCTATGGTGTTTAGCGTATCTGGTGTTGTCCAGTCTTGGCTCTTTTTTTTCCTGGAATCCCAAGCATGACTTGCTGCTTTCCTTGTATATTGTTGAGATGGTGTTGAATCTCTGGTCAACATCATCGGTCTCTGTTATTTCCAGGCTTTTGATAATCTCTTATCTTCTCTTTACGTCGACCACAAAAGCTTTTTTGGTGAGGGGATCCTTCAGTTTCGTGATGTTGTATCTTTTTTGTTTGACTGCAACTGGTCCAGCAGCTCTGAGTTTCACTTTCAGTCTTGCTACTACTAGGTGATGATCACTTCCCACATCTGCGCCTCTTCTTACTTTCACGTCTTGTAGAGCATGTCTCCATATACCATTGATCATTATGTGATCTATCTGGTTTCTGTCTCGTCCGTTTGGTGATTCCCATGTTAACGTGTGCACTTCCTTGTGTGGAAAAAGTGTTCCTCCAATGACCAGGTTGTTAATACTGCAGAAGCTTATTAATTTGTCCCAATTCTCATTTGCTGTTCCACTGCCGCATTTCCCCATTACTCTTTCGTTATAATTATTGTGTGCCCCTACTTTCGCATTTAGGTCTCCCATTACTATAATGAGATCGTACCTGGGTGTAGTTTCCATTTCCTTTTGTATCTGTTGATAGAACTCGTCCTTGATCTCTTTATCGCTGTCATTTGTTGGTGCATAGCATTGTATAATTGTGGTGTTGGTGAACCTCCCTCTCAGTCTTGCTCTTATCAGTCTGTTGTTGATGGTTTCCATGCCAGTAAAGACCTTTCCATTCCTTTCTTCAGGATAATGGCTACACCTTCGTTGTGCTGACCATACTCTCTGCCAGAATAAAGTACTGTTTCCCCTGTAGCTGTTTTTATTCTCCCCTTACCCGTCCATCTGCTTTCGCTTATTCCCAGGATATGTATCTTGTAGTTCCTGATCTCTGCTGTGATTTGTCTCAGTTTTCCTGCCTCATTCATAGTTCTGACGTTCCAAAAACCAATTCTGGTTTCGTGTTTTGCGGTCGGGGCATCAGTTTTCATGCCAGTGGCTTCCTTTCGGCTTTCATCACTGTCAGTCATACGAGCCTGAGACTCTGGATGTCCGTCCCGCAGCAAAGTTTTTTCCATTTATTGTTTTTCCGTAACGTGCGATTTTTTTACATAGACAGGGGTGTCAGCCCTGTGCTAAAACCCCCAACCTGGATGACAAGAGTACCAGCTTTTGTCTGACCCCTACCCACGCAGACCAGTCCAGCTTGGTTGAACCTACCAGGAGTAAATCTCCCACTGGTATAGCTCTGAGGATTGTCAGGGTACACAAGCCGCCATACCGCTACAAGGTATAGGTACCATTGATGGCAGTTACACAAATGTAATAACTGAATATGCTAGTTCTAGTACCGGCCACGTGTTATATTTCCTGAACATGGACCCACGCCATGTCCGAATTGATTTAGATCTAGCATCAACCGCACGCGAAATAAATTCCCCAGAATTAAGCATATACTTTTTTAAAAATACTACGGCACAAAGATGGTGACACTATCTCCTTTCTAACACTATAAAGACTTTTAGAATGTTGGAGAATAATATATTTACTTACAAGTCTTAGGCATGTTCTTGCTTGGACTAGACTTCGGATCTCAATAGCATGTTCTCTCTCCGCGACAGACAGTAGGAATGATACATAATTTCCCTTGACGCGGTAGCCTGGACGCTTCTCGTCTCTGATTGGCTGCTACTTCATCAGCGGCATTACTAATGTAGCTAGTTTTAGAGGTAAAATAAAATTGGCTGCCACATACCAACAACATGGCGATGGACAACAGACGAGATGACTATGGCGCGACAAAATGGCGATGGCAACAGACGAGATGACTTTGGCGCTTTAACATATTCCCCGCCTGATTTTGTTGTCGTCCCGACAACTGCACTAAGCTAGGTGCTTCAGTCGTAATCTCTCAGAACGTCTCGGGGCAGGACTCTCTATCGGTTGCAGAGCATACCAGCCTGGTTCGGGCGTTACACCATGTGCGTCCTCCCCAGGGTCTGTCACCTCTGGCAAAGCTGGTGCTTCAGGTAGGCCGAGTGTCGTATCTACCAAATCTGGAGAATTATCTTTATCTTAACTTCGTCTCAGTTCGTTTTCGGTGACTCTAATGCTCGGACTCTCTCCATCTGTTTGTTGGATGACAAATGGACCCCGTGCCATTGTGGGCCACGAACAACAATGTACTCCTCTTCTGACCACATGACACGAATTTGGGATCTTTCAGCGTAATGCATTCTTTTCTTCACCAATTCTCCCACATGTAGTGGAATAGAACACGGCAACTTGTAATATCTCTCTTTCATGACTGTAGACAACCTCTGCAACTGTGCCTCTGCTCTTACGTGCGCCCCTCGTAGCCTGGAAACGTGTCGCTCAACGTGTTTTAGATGAGTCTTCTCCTCTAAATGTCGACCACTTTTCTTGGCGCCCTTAGGGTGACAGCTGTCTCGGCCATCTCTTGGCTTGCACCGTGACAGCAACCTTGAGGTGTCGGTACGCCTAGAGAGAGCGTTCTTTGAGGGACAAAGCGATGTGAAATGGCCTGGGGACTTACACTGAAAACATCGCTTCGGAAGCGGGCCCTGACGACACTTTGCTGCCATGTGGTCTAAAAAGTCTCCACAATTGTAGCATCTTATTTTCCTAGGCTTCCTCTGTGCCCTGGGTCGCCTCCTGCTACCCTTAAAATCCTGGCCGCCTTTGAGTTTCTTTTCTGCTTTCATTACTTTACATCTGGTCGGATACTACCCATCTTTATCTCTGAGTCATTCTGCTCCCCTTTTTTGACCTGACTCCCAGCCGTAGAGGGGGCTAGTTTAGTGCCTGTGGGCACCGATTCTGTACGTGGCCTAGTCCTCTGCATCTAAAACAGCGAACTGTCCTGGTACGTCTCCCATGCTCCTGAGACATTGTTTTAATTTTAGCATCTATTTGAGCCACTTGTGCTCTCAGCCGCTCCACTTCAGCGTTTAATGCATGTGTATCTGGTTCCGTCGCTGTATATACTAGGTCGACACTGGCAACGCCTACCCCGGAAGCGGGTTGGGTTTCTAAAAATTGTAGGGCATAGTCTTTCACGGACATGAACGATGCTGTTGGTTCTTTAATGAACATTTCCTTTACGAGCTTTCTTAGCAGATCATCTCTCAGACAAGCAGCAAACTGGTCCCAAAGGATGGATGGCTCCTAAGGAGTGATATCATTCTGGTTTTGTGCTTTTACATCACTATCGAATAACTCGTGGATGCGATGGGAGAATTCCCAAAGAGACTCCCTTGCACGTTGCCGGGTAGAGTAAAAAGTGGCCATTAGCTCTGAAATGCTTCGATGCTCCCCATACACCCTAAGGATGAAATGTAGCATTTCTTCCGGGTCATCGCCCTCAGTTTGAATCCTCAGCTCCCTGCGGACAATTGGGATCCCACTGTCAAGAATAACATCTGCCTGGTCCTCTTTACTAATCATCCTTACTCTCCAGGCAGCTCTCTCCTCTCTCAAATATTCCTCAGCAGCAGGGCCTTTGCGCTCCCCAAAGCACCGCACTTTCTTGTGGGTAGGTACCATGATGTACCGCACACGCCCTAGTTCCACTAACGGGGGAATCCACTTCAGCCACATCTTCGTTATCCAATCTACTAGTAGCACGTGTGTTGCGTTCCGCCATCTTGTTGTTAGTAGAGTTGACTAGACATAATGACAAGCTGGATGATCCTGTTCCATGCGTTGCACTGAACTGGGTATTCTATTGTTTCGGCTGTTGTTCCTCTGATTACTGAAGAGTTGCTTCACTGCGTGCTGTCTGTCCATCCTACCGACGACGCCACTTGTGACAGGAGCTAGGTGTGGTTGAGGCAAACGTATGTTGATGTGGCTACCTCACACCCAAGACCCGAAAATGTTATTAAGGATTATTTGACAGCAGGGGTTGCAATTATTGTTTGCTTGCAACCCTCTCAGCAGCAGACTTAGCAATTCAAGCAACACAAAGCCTTATACAGATCAACATTTAATACTACCGAACACCCAGACAGTGTTCGTAGACTTTCTGAAAAACAATATATAAAAACAATGTCTAAGTGAAAATCAATAGCATAAGTAATAACACTTATCATTCAGAAAACATGCGCCCACCACAGTCAGCCATGATCAATCAACTACATGTACCCATTCATACCACGCGCTCTATGGTTACGCCATCTTGCGAGAAAAGCATACAGCCACACTAACAACCCAGCTAAGCTGCATGGTTGTACATTCTATAGTAACATTACATTATAATACTAAATATTATAGAAATAATATCAATAATAGCTTTGCAAAGCTGTTTAAAGCGGTACAGATAACAATAGAGATTTTACACTGTATTTTACACTAGGAAACTAAGAAAGCTAACACCAATTAGCTATAGCCGATCTTACTATTACTTACACCCCATTATCAGTCTAATATTATTGAAGAAGCACATGGCTTATTCTAGTAAGCTGTAACATATTAAATTGCAGCTCTCGCGACACTAAAATAAACTATTTTGGCATCAGCACAGTAATTAATAAATATAACAATCTTAATCACGCCACAAATAAATAGTATTCAAGCCGACTACGTGTCGGATTTACATAAGATCATTGAATTTTTCCTTAACCCCAAAGAATATGGAAATACTTAACCATTAAATTTCATTTACACAAATGTAATAACTGAATATGCTATTTATAGTACCTGTCACGTGTTACATTTCCTGAACATGGACCCACGCCATGTCAGAATAGATTTAGATCTAGCAACAAAAAGTTAGTTGCTTATCCTTTACAGGACGTGGCAATCAACCCCAGCTTTTATTGGCTGTTTGTGATTTTTCTAGGCAATTTTTTTCATTCAGTAGTTTGCCATTGCTTTCTGAACTGTACGGCGCTTATACCATTGTTAAAAATCCACAAAAAGCGATCTGCTACCAAACCGCCTGCAGCAGGTTTCGAACCTGGTATATCTAGATTATGAAACTTCGCTCATATCCATTAGGCAGCTTCAAACGCACGCGAAATAAATACCCCAGAATTAAATATATACTTATTTAAAATACTGCGGCACAAAGATGGTGATCCTATCTCTTTTCTAACACTATAAAGACTTTTCAAATGTTGGAGAATAATATATTTACTTACAAGTGCTAGGCATGTTCTTGCTTGAACTAGACTGCAGATCTCAATAGCTTGTTCTCTCTCCGCGACAGGCGGTAAGAATGATACAGAATTTCACTTGACGCGGTAGCCTGGACGCTTCTTGTCTCTGATTGCCTGCTACTCCATCAGCGGCATTACTAATGTAGCTATTTTTAGATGTAAACTAAAATGCCTGCCACATACCGACAAAATGGCGATGGACAACAGACGAGATGACTATGGCGCGACGAAATGGCGATGGCAACAGACGAAATGACTTTGGCGCTGTCACACTTCTTTCTAATTTTAAAAGCTTCTCCTAGTCACGTGTTTCTGTCCTCAAATGGAATTCTTATCACTACTCCTCGTCTATCTGTCCGTAATTTCCTGACGAAGGTAAAGGATGCATTGAGGAAATCTTCAATATGCACTAGGTTGTACAACTGAATTATTGCCCACCAACAAATTATTGCCAACCAAGAAATGATTGCAAACAAACAAATAAAAGCCCACATACCCATTAGATTCCCACGGAGCATAGGGCTTCAACAAACAAATGCCAAGTTCTTTTGTCACGTGCCATCAGCTCATGTCCTTTCTTATTTTTGCTCATAATTTTCACTTCCGTATCTATTTCTCTTCTCCGTGTGTTTTTTTTTCTACCTCTGTCTTTCTTTCCATGGGGATTTCAGAACAAGGACCGGTTTGTAATACTGTCAACAGGTTTTCTCAGTCTGTGTCCTATCCATCGCCAGCGTGTTATTCTCATCTCTAGTTCCACAGGCATGTGTCTGGTTCGTGTCATTATCGTGGTTCTCTTAGGTGATTTTTAGTCTCAATTGTTTAGTTTAATATTCTAATTTCAAACCATCCCCGAGGAAAGGGGTCTTTAAATATCAATCCCACCACTGATTCTCAACATTATTGACAAGACCATACAAGGGTTTCGCCCCTTAAGTGTTATTTTACCAAAACTACCATAAAACACGAAATACCTTTAATTATTACATCAGATAATTTCTTCCACGGATTTTATCTCTTCCCATATTTGCTTATTACAACAAGATATCTGGTTTAAGGCTTTTAATGGCCTGTCGAAAATGATTACGTGATAAGCCTGATGGTGAGATTGTTACAGTCACTATAGCCATACGTTGAGCCATATTATTTGCACGTCGTTCTCACATCTCTTAAATGACAATCTATTTTACTACCATCAGACTCATTCCCCTGATGAGTGTAAGTAATGATATAATCTTCTGTGGGGATAGACAGCCTAATATATCTATTTCTGGCTCCTTATTATAAACAAGTCAAGGTGGCATTGTTCCCGTCTTCACAAAAAATGATAAACAGATCTGGAATGTGGCAATCCGGTAAAGTACACGGTGTCAACCCTAGAATAAGGTAATCCTGGGTAGATATAGGCGTAAACAAAAGCTAATGACAGGATAAGGATAAAAAGAAATGATCGAGTGAATACTGACCGAGAGCAGTGAAGAAAAGAAAACGTAAGAAATAGGACTTATTTCGTCACATTCGTTGACAATTAGAATGTTAGAACTGATGGAAGCAAGAACAAAGAAGCATGATTCAGGTATATAGTTTTATTAGGACCTTTCAGTGACGTGGGGATGGACTGAAAAAGACGACGTTTATATCTTGTGGTTTTCATTGTAGTCTAAATTTATAATGTCAGTGTCTGTGTTGCAGTTGAACGTCGTAAAGAGTAGGCTTATCTGGTAGCTGCCCTGACAACATTAAAAAAATTAAGAAACCTACGCACCACAAAAAATATGTATAGAATGTATGATTCCTATTCATTATATACACACACTGGGATTCTCGCCGGTGCTACGGAATTCGTGCACTGCGCTGAGATCGTCGTGTGAGCTAAGGGAGGAGATCGGAGCACTATGTCGTTGTCCGTGTGCAGTGAAGTTAGTCCTTAACAACCAAACCAAATGTCAGGGTATTTTAGCAACAGATGCACAGTTTAATTATTTTCCATCTATGAAGTGTACAGATGTAAATAGTGGTGACCTACCCGCCTAGAACTCTTGATCAGTGCTATAAGCATATTATATCTACCGACTCCACATAAGTAATTCATATCTTCCTTAAAGACATGTTTACTAACAACTGGCAGATGGCAAAATAACAGTTGGATTTCTGTAGCTGAGGTTCAAAGATGTGTGCAAGAGAGACATAAGGGCACTGGACATAAATCTAGCAACCTGGGAGGATGAAGCTGCCGATCGCACCAATTGACGACGCTTTCTACTGCGCCACCTCAGATTTGGCGAAAAGAAGCTCTCACAAGAAACAGAAGAGAAAAGAAAACGTCGAAAAGAATGCCAGTGCATCTGAAGTGAATCTGTCAGTTATGAATGAAGTGGCTATTATTACTATTATTAAAGACACTGGAATTGTTTGTTCAGTATATTATATTTACTTCCCATTTCACCATCCGCGCCAATACAAATTGAAAAACACAGTGACTGGAAGGAAGTTAACTAGACTGTAACTATGTGTATATAGTCTAATATGCAGCAGTTTTATTTGCATGTCGAATTTATTTGCGTACTTGTTTAAATTAAGTGCTAGTACGGGAGTTTGACTATGGACGTATTTAATCTTTGTTTGGTACGTTCATAAGAAGTTATTGAAATGTAAAACATTAATACTTACATAATGATAGTCAAAATCGTTTGACGATCTTTCCATGGGCCGAGCTACAATGTCCGCAAATGTTGGTATATCTTCAGAGTTGCTAACCAGCATTAAAGTCCTCTTAGATCTATCTGATAACTTAGAAGTTACCCATGAGGTAAAGTCACTTGAAAACCGTTTATTGGTTGGCGTTAATACAACCGTGTTAAAAACCAAACAAACATTAAAGAAGAAGGTAATGTACGTCGCATGCATTGTACTCAAACAGTTGTTTCAGAGGTTAGTTCTAAACGGTAAATATATTCCAAGAATTTGGAAACTATTAGGTCTTCTAGTTAGGATTATTCTAATACTCGTTCGCCGAAATGTAACACAATAATGCGGAGGTCCTGTCAAAATTTAGAATGCACCTTTTTCAAAGACAAATATCCAGGACGTCGAGAAAAGCATACAAGATTTTCTGACCCAGGCGTATTTTTCTGTCGTTACTGTTACCTGTTTTGAAAGTAAAACGAATACAGCTGAAACCAATTAACACAGCATGTTTCCGACTAAAGAGCATATGTGCAGTAAATACTAGAATTACATATTGCCATGAAAACAAAATGTACAGACTCAGTATAACATATCGTGATTATGTTTGAAAGCAGCATTCTAATAGAAGATTTTGACATCTCTTGTTATAGATGTCCACGTGCTATAAAACAAAACTGCATGATGTATTGTTATCAGGGCCGGATTAAGCTAGTACGGGGCCTGTAGCATATGTGAAGAAAAGGGCCCTATATTTAAAAAAAAAACAATAAAACAACACAAATATATTTGAACACATACATTTTTAATTTGCATAGTAATTATCATTATCAAAAGTAACAACACGGTCAACATTATTGTTTAAATATTAATGTTTCTACATTTAGCATGAGCAAATTTGTTGATGATATAGGATGTATCAATTTCACGCAGAAGTTTATGTTCAATGCTCATTAGTGTGAGATTGTTCAATCTCTTTTGACCCATGGTGCTTCTTAGTTCATTTTTAATAAGTTTCAGTTTTGAAAATGATCGTTCTCCACTGCAGTTGGTTACCATTAGTGACAAACAGATGCGCAAGGCGATTTCTACATTTGGAAAACAAGACTCGAAAGAATTGTCAATTATCAAACGGTAAAACTGTAACTCTACAAGGTCTAGAGTAGTGCCAATATGAGAAGCAAGATCAGTTTTCAACAGTTCTGTAAACTGCACAAGTTCTTCACAAAGACTTTCTTCCAGATCTTCCGGATATGATTTAATAAGATTCGATGATCTCGTTACCACCTCTTCAGGTGTAAACGACTGTAACTGACGAAGGAATCCAAATACATCATTCAACTTTTGATAAACTTTCTGGCGTTTTGACAAGGCAGAGAGCAAGCTATCAATAAGGACAAGAAATGTTCGGCTTTTAAACTGCTGAGAAGGCGTTTGAGATTCAACAAGTGGATCAAGTGTGCTGAAACCACTGAAATCATCATACTCTCGATTTCGTTTGTGTTTTCGAGTTTGTTCTTCATAATGTTCACACTCAGTCAGATCCTTTGCCTTTTGCTCTATGTCTGCAAAAGTAGACCGCATAGCTTGAATATACCACCGCAGCGATTCATAGAGTGCACAAGCTGTATTCAAATCTTGGTCAAAAGATTGCAAAGAAGCACTGGTCATTTGAAAACGCTGTAATACTTGATCCCACAGTATGATCATTATTCCTGTTTCTAACTTCATCATGGTTGAAAGTAGACCACGAGCCTGTTGACGACACTCTGCCTTCTGATCATTGTTATCTGAAATATCATCCAAGACTTGTTTTATTGCAGAAAAGCTGTGTAAAAGTGCTTTTATTGCATCTGCCCGAGCGGACCACCTGGTATCTGACAGTCGTTTCACAAAGGGCAAATGGGACTTATTATGAGTACCGCCAACACATAATGCAGTGGAAAGGAGACCCCAACGGTAGGTGGAAGCAGAAAAGAAGGTGTAAAGACTTTCAACAAATCCAAAGAAAATGACTGCTTCTTGACAACCTTCAGCAGCACATTTTCCAACCACATTTAGTGAATGTGCAAAACACGGAATGTAATGCGCAAACTTACTCATCTCTTTAATTCGTGCTTGTAATCCTATAAACTTGCCACTCATGTTGCTGGCGTTGTCATAACTTTGACCACGGCAGTCTTTAATATCAATGTCATTTGCCTTTAAAAAATTAAGTAGACTTCTAGTAAGCTGTTCAGCACTATGACCTTCCATATCCAAAAATGTCACAAATCTTTCAACTGGTCCAGATGGCAAAACATAGCGCAGAGTCAAAGTCAGCTGGTCCATATTAGATACATCTTGAGTAGAATCCAATGAAACGGAATAAGGGACCTCAAGACGCAGCAATAGATCCCGCAGTCAGCGACTCATAGCTTGACTGCCTGCGTCAGGACCAGCGAACCAGAGCTGGTCAAGACCGCACTCCACCTCCACGTGGTGGTCCTGGAAACAGTCTGCAGCTGTGCAGTCTGGCTGAGCGAGTGTGGATCGAAATGGGAAGGCAAACCCGGTCCTAAAAAATGCCGTGCAGAAGTCGGATGTGTCGACCGAAAGGTGCAGATGTCACAGCTTAGGCGTAAACAGACACAACGCAACCACCGTCCTTTTCAGGACGAACGAAGAAGAAGAAGAAGAAGAAACGGAATAATACTTGTATTTCTTCACTTCACAGAGAATGTGATCCAGTATGCTGGATCCAATCAGTTTGATGAATTTCTCACACGTTGTTTTAGATAGATATGATGTATGTCCAAATCCTTTGTTTGCATGAGTACTTATATGCTCTGCCAGAAAAGGGTCAAACTTGGCCAGTAATTCTAACAACCCTAAGTAATTTCCGTTATAAGGGGACCCAACAATTTCATCACTGCCACGAAATGAAAGGCCTCGTTCTGCTAAAAACTTCACAACTTCAATTATTCGCTCTAGAAGTTTGTGTCAATACTTTTCTTGAATGTCCATTTGTTTCACAAGTTGGGAATCGACACGTTCACCTTTGTTTTTACGCATCAACAGTGAAATTAAATCTTGTCTATGTGAGGAGCTTTCTTCATGTCGACGCAATAGATTGCTTGCATTTTTCCAGTCATTGAACCCTTCCACAGTAAACTTTGATGAACATTCTGAACTCATAAGCTTGCATGGGAAACAGAATAGGCGCCCTTTACTTTCTGAATAGCATAACCATTTTCTTGCATGTTGCTTGTTTGTAAGTTTATGAATATGTGGAAAATAAGACTTCTGACAGTATCGAGTTTTCTTTTCAGTGTCATACAATCGCACGGATGAAGAGAAGGCACTATCAACATGTTAACATTTTTCACTTCCCTTGGATATCCAATATTCACGCTCACAGTCGTCTATATTGTTCGGCCTGTCACCAATATCATTAGAGTACTTCTTCGTTTCACTTATTCTTTCACATTCAGACTCAGTGTATACTGGGTTTTGCTGTATGTTTTCTGCTGCACAGCCTGCACTAGTACTAGTTGTTCATGTACTTCCAGCTTCAGCGGTTAGAGTACCACCACCATGAACATCAAAATATTCTGTCAGCTTACGTGTTTTTGATATCACAAGTTGATCTCTTCTTTCTTTTTCTTCATTCGCTTTACGTTTTCCAATTCCAGAAGCATAATTACGTCCAAAATCTCTGTATCTACTGCTCATTTTTTGAGTTTTCTAACCTTACAAATCAAGAAATTTTAATCAAGATCGAAAGAGAGTGCGAGAACGCCGTATACATCAATTAAAACAGGAAGTTTCCATTTCCTTAATTCTAGTTTTTATTGTTAATGCAAATTCATTTCACAAAGAACGAAACAAAATTAGAGGGGCAGTCGCCTAGAGCGAAAAAAGTGGCTTCCTTCCAAACGTGACCAAATTTTCAACGCCACTTAAATGGCTTAAGTCCGCAAACAGTTAAGATAAAAATAACGAAGAGTCCCACTAAGGCACCCTCTTATGCTCTTTCTCTCACAATTTCGTGACACCAAATGAAAAGGCGCTAAAGATGGCATAAATCACAAGATCATTGGTTTAACGCTCGTATTAGAAGATGACCAAAAATTATGTACATATTTATTGGCGCGGGGCCCCTAAAAGCGCGGGGCCCGTAGCATATGCTACTTGTGCTACTACGTTAATCCGGCTCTGATTGTTATAACTGGTTCTAGACACCAGACGGAAGCTGGCTTGGAACTTCAGCAAATGGAAACAGTCACTCCCACCTTTTATCGGATCTCAGTGCCCAACAGTCCCAGCTTCTGCTTCCATTACGTTGTCTCACCGCCAACAACTTCCGTCTCTATTCTATGATACGCACCACTATCCACACACTGAACCGGAAGCTGCATGAGTACCTTTCCACAACTAAACATCTTAAACTATCCCGTCTCCTCCCTACCCTAATTCTGCCCCTCCATCCTCTACGCCATCCCGCTCTCATGTAGTCTGGATCCCCTCAGATCTGCCGCTCTCTGAGGGAGAGCGCTCTGTTGTCAGTAAGGGTATAAAATTTGTTCCACTTCGTCCGACCCTAGACCCCCCCCCCCCCTCGTCACCCCCCCCCCCCCCCCCCCCCCCCCCCCCCCCCCCCCCCCCCCCCCCCCCCCCCCCCCCCCCCCCATGAGGCTGAAGTTCCATTTTATACAGAAACACAGCACTCCGCAGTCTCAGGCTGAATCCGACATCTTCGCACGTTTTACTTACTCTACGAAACCGCCCTTTACACCTAAACCTGATGCTTCTCATGCCCTGGACCTGTATATCAAGAACCCCCCCCCATGACCCCCCCCCCCCCCCCCCCCCCACCCCCCCCCCCCCCCCAATCTCCCCCCCCCCCCCCCCCCCCCCCCCCCCCCCCCGTAGAGACAACCCAATCGCAGTGTACACAACACTATTAAACAGCTCATCACTAGTAATGCTCTTCCTCCCCACGTATCTCATCTTAGGATTCATGAAAGTTCTTTAGGCAAGCCTGTATTCTACATGCTTCCCAAAATTCATAAGATCGACAACCCTGGCAGACCTATTGTCTCAGCCTGTTCCTGTCCTACTGAATACATTTCTGATTTCCTCGATAGCAATTTCCAGCCTATCGTTGAGAATCTTCCCTTCTTTGTCAAAGACACTCATCATGCTCTTATAACTTTCTCCTCTATCCGACTCTCAGCAGACCGTCTTTTCTTATTAGACGTTGTAGTGGTTTTTGATGTTATTGTATGGTTGATATGTTACCTAGTGTACTGGATGAGGTCAGCTGTGAAGGGTCCTGAGATAAAAGCTTATGTGAGTTACAGAAGGCCCTTCTGCTACCACTTACGACCTCAAACAGACCTATTCTACTATAATGAATGTTAGCTACGTTAAAAGTCTATTAGTCCTGAACCAATTGTTTCTTTTGGTCAGAACTTATGAAATAATAAGTATTTATCAATGAAATGCATATATATATTGCATAATCAAATGTAATTTTTGTACATAAGTATATTATTACAATGGTTAATATTAATAATATTTATAATGTCTTGGAATAACTAGCACTGGATGGTTAGTTGGGGTGGCGTCATCATGTCCAATCTATGACTACAAAGTTCAGTGTCCTTGACATATGGACTGATATTAATGTTTATTTAACAAGATTTATTTCTTTAGTGATGGGGAAAATAGTTCATGAATCTCCAGCAGGCCAGGTTGCACTTTACTGGCCTGTAACGGTGTGGTACAAAATTCTCGTGGCCCACTCCTCTCAGTCATCATCTCATCTCAACCCATAACCCGTCATGGGTCGTAGGGGTGCCATGGTGGAAGCATCAGCAGACAGGGTCCTCCACTGCTCTCTATTCTCAGCAATGCGTACAAGTGTGGAGAAACCGTGTCCTGCCCATTCTTTGATGTTATCAGCCCAGGATTTTCTTTGCCTTCCTCTTCTCCGTTTAAGTTCGACTGTTCCCTGGAGGATCGTTTTCGAAAGGGAGTCATGACGAGTTACATGCCCAAACCAGGCAAGCTTTCGACGTTTCACTATTGACAAAAGTGGTTCTTGATGGCCTGCATAGGTGTTTATCTTCTCTCTAACATAGACATTTGTTTTGTGCTCTTTATAGCAAATGCGCAAAATTCTTCTATAACATTTATGCTCGAAAGCCTGAATCCTTCGCTCCGTATCTGCAGTGAGTGTCCAGCCCTCACACCCATACAAGAGAATAGATAATACAAGTGATTTGTATAATTTGATCTTCACAGGAAAACTGATGTTACTTTTCCAGATCACATTCAACCTTGTCATGGCAGCTGAGGCCATCTCAAGTCTTGTCTTGATTTCTTTATTTGATCTTCCATCACTACATATAGTGGACCCGAGATATTTAAAGGTGTTAACTTCTTCTAACGTTTGCCCATTTAACGTAATGTTGGTCGGAACATGTTTCTTATGGCTATTCACCAATATCTTGCTTTTTTCTATATTAATTTCCATCCCATATGTTCTTGTTACTTTCTCCAGTCTAGAGGTAAGGTCTTGAAGTTCTGATTCTGTTCCAGCTATCAAATCAATATCATCAGCAAAACGTAGATTACACAGAGGTCGGCCTCCAATCGATATGGTTGATTTATAATCGTAGAGAGCCTCCTGCATAATATGTTCTAGATAAATATTAAAGAGCACTGGTGACAGGATGCATCCCTGGCGAACTCCTACAGTTGTTTTGAAAAATTTTCCAATGTCATTGCTTGCAAAAACAGCACTGCTTGCGTCCTTGTATAGTGCTTCAATGATATCTATGATGTTGGTATCAAAATTGAATTTTCTCATTATTTGCCATAAGCCTTCATGCCAGACTCGATCGAAGGCTTTTGTGAAATCGATGAAGTTATGGTATAAATCATGTTGATGCTGGAGATGTTTTTCTATCAGTAATATCCACACCCGGTGACTTCCCTCCTTTCATCGAACATATAGCCTCTTCCACTTCTTCCCGTAGTATTGCTGCATTTCCGAGTTCTCTGTTTTCGCACTTAATGTTGTTTAATATGCCTAAGTCAGTGTCAAGTTTACAGTTATATAATTCTTTACAATATTCTGTCCACCTTCTCATTACAGCTGTTTTTTCATTGAGCAGAGCCCCATTGCTATCTTCTATGACAGTTACCCTCTCAGTAGCTGGAGTAAAATGTTAGGCTGCACATACACCCGCTCTTGTACTTCTACAAGAGTATCTGGCACAATCGTAGTGCCAGATCAGAAACTCTGAAATAAAATTTGTGCCATGTGTCAGTACTCTAAACACTGAGCCACTCTTACACACAACACCACAAACAACATTACACAGATTGAGTCAGATCTCTCTGACCAACGTAACACATCTCACCCAGTTGTTATCAATTAGTACCAGTTTCCCAAGACTGCATTGCATCCGAAATATGTTCAATAGTTTCCTCTTCTATTCAATAAGGTGGGTGATATGTTCCCACTGATGTCAATAATAGGTTCGCCTTCCATAGTCTTAGATAGGTTTTCATATATTATTTGGTTGTCTCTAGGCCCTGGACTGCTGCTGGGGACCTAGAGCAAGCACTCACTTGTCGTAATCATTTTTCATGATATGGCAGTATCAATCACTCAAAATATTAAAATAAACAAGATAAATGCTTTTTTCCTTACCACAATTCAGAATTGAGAACACAGTTACTTAGTACTAGCAAAACTCAGCTGAGCTGCTGGCTAGATTATGGCGTCCCACTGATTTTTATTTATTAATTCCGGGAAATCACCTCTAGCAGTCAAGAACTGTGTCAATGGACAGTCTACTATCAAATGGCAGAAGTGTGCGTCCCTTTCTCAATAATATGAATGCGTTTGTCCAATCACGGACTTCCCCTCTAACTTTTTTTAAATATTCAAACCAAAAGTCAAATTTCAGTTAGATCTCAGTCAAGTATGTATTATTTTCTGTTGGTCCGTCTGTCTCTACTTGGTTTTTCACAAAAATACACTTGTTTCTTGGACTAACTACATGCAAAAACTGCACAAACCTGCCTCCCTAAGTTATTTTTAGCTTCTATCCTCCGACTTTGCCCCTCTAGTTCATTGCAGTTTTATTTTATGCGTTCTAAGTCTCAAGGACGCCAAAATGTAACTTTAGTGAAGTATGCACAAAAAACTGTTCGCTAGTCTGATGTGAACAGTACAGTTTTTCGTCAATATCTTCCGTTTTATCTGTCCGTCTGTATAATTAAAAGTATATTATTTCTCTGCTCAAGATGGGCTATCAAACTAGCTAGGTTTTATTTTCATAACTTTATTATTAAAGAAAACCCTACTTTTCTCAAGGTTAGTTTTTGAAATTTGTTTTTTGAACCTTCGTCCACGCGTTTGCCGCTGTATTCAAACAAAAGAACTAAGTACGGTAAAACGTGCGTCTTTTTGCTTTTTAGATTCAAACACGTGTTCAGTCATATTTTTTCCCTTTTATCTCCGTTTCCCCCCGTCTAAAAGGGTAAACCGTTTCGTCTGCATGTCTAACTAGTTAGTTTCAATGGCGGTAGAAAGCGCTGGCGTAGGCGAGAATGTATCCTCGTATCTTACGTATAATTTTATCCCTACATGTTATGTTATCTTACTCGTTATCTTTATAATTGGAGATATTTTAACGTTGTATCACTGTATTTTTCATCACAGACGTCTGTTCTCTGTATACCTCAATTAACCACTCTGATGGTCTCCAAGCTCTTTGGTTTTTTTCTTGACTAGCGCACTTGCCCTTCTATATCCACTGACACTCTTCTCCGTCTTGCTGAACTGGTCCTTCAACTTAATTCCTTTGAATTCAATGGTCAGTTTTTTGACCAAATTAGTGGTGTTGCCATGAGAACGAAGATGGGTCATAGTTATGCCTGCCTGTTCATGAGCCACTAGGAGCATCAGATATTGCAACAATACTCCAGTCCTTTCACCGGGTTTTACGGCAGATATATCGATGATGGCAAAGATCTCACAGAGATGGCCGAGACTGATTTATCCCGCTTCATCGACTTTGTCAACCACTTCCACCCCACCATCAAGTTCACCTCCATCGTCTCCACAGTATCTGTCAACTATCTTGACATTACTATTACTATCACGCCCTCCGGCCTTAATACCTCAGTATACTTCAAACCGACAGATGCTCATAGCTACCTTCTGTATACCTCTTCTCATTTTCGGGCTTGTCGTGACTCCCTTCCATTTTCACAACTTCTCCGCCTCCGCCGTTTAAGCCTAGACGAAGATGACTTCCACTTCCGAGCCAATGAGATGTTGGATTTCTTCCATAGTAGACTTTATTCGGAACATATTCTCACCACTGCCCTCCAAGGTGTGCTCCCCCTCTCTCGTCAGGAGGCCTTCAAACCTCACTATAAATTCACTTCGGATAGAGTCAAATGTTGACCTATCACCCTCACTGTACTGAAGCCAAACAGATCCTTTTCCGCCACCTACCTATCCTCCAAGCAGATTCTGTGACCCAAGAAGCATTCGGTGAAGCACCTTTGGTGGCATATTTACGCGACCAGAACGTGAAGGATCTTCTTGTTCACAACCGTCTTCCAAAGGAGAATGCCACTCACTTTGGAGCACTACCCTATGGTCGGACACGACGCAACACGGGCAAGTATGTCATCCCAACCCACAAGGTGTCTTTTCCTGAGGCTACGTACACCATCACCAGTAGCTTCACGTGTAAGTGGCGCAATGTCATTTATACGATCATATATAAACGTTGCTGCAAAACCTATATTGGCCAAATAGGCAAACGACTTGGGGACAGATTCAGCCAGCACTTGAATGACATCTCTCAGCAAAAATCCACACCAGTCGCATTACACTTTAATGGTCCTGATCACCATGGTCCCATCGACATCCAGGTCACGGCGATCAGATCCTGCTCCTATGACACTGCTAGCCGAGAACAGCTTAATAACCGTCTTATCC
This sequence comes from Oreohelix idahoensis, assembly GCA_024509875.1. NCBI lineage: Eukaryota > Metazoa > Mollusca > Gastropoda > Stylommatophora > Oreohelicidae > Oreohelix > Oreohelix idahoensis. Next base: position 181,040 of record JAMPIV010012563.1, read on the forward strand.
ACCGCATGGGGTGTCTAAAACCAGCTGGTCTTAACACTCTACATACCTTTGTATGTTGTCTTTTGACTCTTTCTACTCTTATCCTATTTTTTCTATTTTTCGGCCGCCCTGTAATAATATGTATGAATATATAATACACTGTTTTTAATATGTCTTGATTTTGTATTTCATATTTATTTATCTCCAACTCATTCTGTCCTCTTCTATTTCAAGACCCCACTAATAGTAATATTACGTTTGAGTAGTTTATTGTTCAGTTTCGTTTTTTAGTTTCTTAGTATGTATTGTGTACATCCGGTGGTGGCAGTCATTTCCTTTTCCGGGCACGCCAGTCCGTTCGGGGACAACAAAAATGTTAGGACTTCAAAGCCTTTAGGGAAGTACCTAGGTTTTATTATTTTTATATTTATTGAGGTTCTTATGTGTATATATATATATATATATATATATATAAGAAAATGGTGCAATTTTCTTCTTCTGCTCTCCAACACACAGTTGCTTTAGTCTCGATGGCCTGACAATACGTTCATATACTCAAAAGAAGTATTTTACGTGTATCTAATCCTCAGCTTCTGATACTAGTAATCAACGCTGGACATCATCTACAACATACGGGTCTAGAGGAAACTCTAAGCTGTAAAATTTAAGGCAGTTACTCCTACAACGCAAGGAATGTACTCCAATCAAACCATTCGACTCTTGATTTTACATATCTGTCAACAGTAATCGTGAGTAATGGTTGTTATCTTCTGAAAACATATTCTCAAACTCGAATTTTTATTAAACATTCGTTGACCACTACTGCCGGAGCAAGGGAAACAACCCTCGACAACGCTACCCTCGACAATGCTACCCTCGACTTCCTGAACAATTATTAAATAATAGAGATTTGGTCTGTCATTTTTACTGTGCCTTTGCCTTCCTCTAGTGTCGTCCCTTGTGAAAGAGCTTTCCTCTTCCATTCCAATATGTGCGTTGTCAGTGACTGGTATTTTTGGCTGAGAGTGGTTGCCAGACTATACTCATGAATAGGCACAGTCACTCCCAATTAAACATGTTCATCTGATGGTACGACATGCCCAGCTTTCATGATGTGAGAGGTGAAGGGGAGTGGAACAACCAGTTGTTTTTCATTTCTCACTCTGCGATATAGAACACCATCTTCTTTGTGGAATGCTCCAGCCGATGTAAACGCTGTGATGTATGCTGTTTATCATGGCAGGTTACGTCTTCAGTCTGCGTCTTTTCAGCTCTGTTATTCTGAGGATTAGTGGTGAATAGATGTCTGAGCTCTCTATTGTTGGGAGTTGTGTACTCTGCTTCTTCTCAATCCTCAAAGATTAATGGTGGTTTTTCACAATTTTAGTTGACCACGCTATTGCAGTCCAAGCAAGCTTTCACGTGTTGTCAAGTTTCTCTTTGCATGCCCGGCCAAAACTATTTAAAGAAAACATCTAATTAAGGCCGTTGATACTCAACGGGGTTGTAAATTTGGTTTATGCAGCTGTTGCATAAGTGGGGTTTAATATGGGACTAGGATAGTTAAATGTCTCTTGTTCCCCACCTGTCTGTAGACTTAACGATTCTCCCTATAATATGGGACTAGGACAGTTAATTATCTCATGTTCCCCACCTGTCTGTAGACTAAACCATTCTCCCTATAATATGAGACTAGGACAGTTAATTGTCTCATGTTCCCGACCTGTCTGTAGACTAAACCACTCTCCCTATAATATGGGGCTAGTACAGTTAATTATCTCTTGTTCCCGACCGGTCTGTAGACTAAACCATTCTCCCTATAATATGACACTAGGACAGTTAATTGTCTCATGTTCCCGACTTGTCTGTAGACTAAACCATTCTCCCTATAATAGGGGACTAGGACAGTTAATTGTCTCATGTTCCCGACCTGTCTGTAGACTAAACCATTCTCCCTATAATATGAGACTAGGACAGTTAACTGTCTCATGTTCTCGACCTATCTGTAGACTAAACCATTATCCCTATAATATGGGTTTAGGACAGTTAATTGTCTCATGTTCCCTACCTGTCTGTAGACTAAACCATTCTCCCTATAATATGGGACTAGGACAGTTAATATTCTCTTGTTCCCGACCTGTCTGTAGACTAAACCATTCTCCCTATAATATGAGACTAGGACAGTTAATTGTCTCATGTTCCCGACCTGTCTGTAGACTAAACCATTCTCCCTATAATATGGGACTAGGACAGTTAATTGTCTCATGTTCCCGACCTGTCTGTAGACTAAACCATTCTCCCTATAATATCCTCCATGTGGAGCATGAGAGTAGTTGTCTTATAACTTTGTACAGCACCGGCTTTAGGGTTTTATCATCACTTTGGGCCTTCTTTAGCGCCGATATGTTCGGACTGATTAGGGGTTAGAGTTCAGGGACCACTTGGGCGTGTCCTCCATTCTCTCGAGCTTGGGTCATCCTCAGGTCCTTTGTGCGGTCCCCTAGGAGGTCATATTTCCTCCCTAGGTTATCTACAACTGCTGCTTTAATTTCCTGCTGTATAAATCGTGTTGAAACTTCAACTGCCGCAACATGAAGAATCATCGGTGCGACATCCTTCAGGGACTTCTGTATTTCTACAGTTTTACCAGATGGCGAGATTAGAGCTTCAAAATCAAGATCCTAGTCATAACGACAATAGAAAGACTGACTATTAACTGTCACTACTTCTTTGATGGTGGGATGATGGAGATTTTGTAAGCATATCATATGGGTATAGTTTTCTGTCGACCTTCCTGTTAAGGCCATCCACGGCAGTGGAAATCGAGTTTTAGGTACAAAATATCGATTTTTACTTTTGAGCTTATTTTATAAAATAATCATCGAGGAATCGATTGAGCTAGAATTTATGACATAAAATGTACATTTGATGTGTCTAAAAGCATATTTTCGGCACTATCCCCAAGCTATTATTTGAAAATGTGTGCCGAAAATGCAAGATTTGACGTTCAATAATACCTTAGTTACGCTGTTCATATCGTGGAGTATGTGGTAAAGATAAATATGGAATTTCGTTGTCCTCCGTATTATAGCGAATTCGAAATCAATATTATAAAGGCCAGTTTTCTGTCTCTTACATTTGGATGTGAAATGCGTGTTGGTTCTATGATTTACACCACCTCCTCCTGGTGCCCTAGAGTTGAGTGCTCTGTTTCTGCCTGGTATTATGTTGTGGTTGTATTGTATATTTTGTAGCTGGCGTATTCGTAAAGGGGCGATATGCCTGCTTAGGTTGATTATTGTGTCCGCACTTTCTGACAGGGTTAATTTATGCTTGCTCGTTTTGGTATATTTTTGCAAAGATAACCACCGGTTCAAGAGTTTCAGCCACGTAATCCGCCAGGAACATTTTCATGCCAGGAGTGAGCGACTCTTTGAACTGCACCGCGATAATTATCTCCTGCAGCCCTTCATAAGATTCTTCAAAATTACTGAACGATCCGCATTTCTCCATGTACGTCTCCAGTTGAGTAGTGAATCGCTTGAAGGATTTATCCTTGTGTCTCCTAGCTTCCCGCAATTAGCTTCGAAAAGTTAAACCACTGCTTGATGACAGATCAAACCCGCCTGTGCAAGGGCTCAACACAGGATTACATCTAAGTCCAAAAGCATAAGGATGTTTCCTCTATGTTGCCTCAACCTCCGTATTCCGATATCTCATTTGTGAGGTTTGGAGCTGGATTTTGTGGTCCTTCAGATATTGCTTTTACATTTACTTACCTAGGATGCATAGTAACACCTGACGGCGGAACAAGCAAGGACATTAACAACCGAATGAATAAAGCGATAACAGCCTTTGCTGTTCTCAAGAACACAAACACCAAATTAAGACTGTATGAGAGCTGTGTACTTTCTGTGCTTCTCTATGGTGCGGAATATTGGAGAGTAACAAAGAAGGAAATGTCGAAACTGTCCTCCCTCCACACAATCTGCCGAAGGAAAATTCTCCGAATCTTTTGGCCAAACACCATCAGCAACCAAGAACTACATATTCGGAGTAACCAGGAGCATGCACACCCTCATAGCTGGCAGACGCTGGTGTTGGGTTGGCCACGTCCTCAGAAGGGACCCTGATACCATCACAAGAACAGCTATGCTATGGACCCCCGAGGGAAAGCGAAATAGAGGCCGACCAAAAACAACTTGGCGGAGAACTGTGGAAGCTGAGATGCAAAGAATGAACCACAGTTGGGGCACTGTACGAAGGATGGCCGCCGACCGAGCAAAGTGGAATCAATTTGTTGTTGCCCTACAAGACGCCACCAGGCGTGATGGCCACTGACTGCTTTGACGGTTGGTGGTTATGGATCAAAGAAGAAGAAGATATTGCTTAATGTTTTCCTTGCAACGGACTCTGAATCGTCCTTGAGGTTTGGATTTCTGACTCTAAGTTTCACTTACTTGTCGTGCTAGACGATCTTCACCCAATCTGCAGACGTGACCAAACCATCTTAGTTGTGACTGTTCTACGTTCTATCGTCAATCACGCTTTTCAAGACTGTAACTGTAATATCAAAGTATTCATGTACTAGCTTCACTGCCTCTGTACTAGAATTCCACCGAGTTTCAGACTCAGATTTGACAACTATGGATATTATATCTGTCAGCTATTGCCAGCGAAGGGAAGAACGTGAAAGGAATGAATAAAATGACTCAAAATACACAACAAAAGCCATCACCAGTACACCATGGGTAGCTGTATGCACGTCAGTTAAATTGATAGAATGATTATCAAAGATTAAAAAAACAGTTTTGCTTGTCTTTTTTCAATATAACTCTGTTAAACACAACTTTTATAACCAGCCATAACTGCAGCATTGTTATAGCACTGAGACCAACAGTCTTCTAATAGGATGTGGGTGAAACAGTATCGCGGATTTTTTGTTTTTCATGAAAGCAAACCTTTGTGGAGTTTTCCAGGAATTTTCCTGCTCCAACGAAGACTGATTGGAAAACCAAAAAACAATATAAACAAAAGGCTGCCTTTTGTTTTAAGACTAAACAAGCCTGGAGAGTCATACGTCTTCTCCATTTCCATTTCTCAACTTTCTTTTAAACTATCTTTTTTTAATGGATCGATTTTTGTGCGAATAAAAGATCCTTCGATATTTTAAAAAGATTTCGAACTCAATTTGATCGTTTCTGTTGTCAGTGCATCTGATAAAATGACTTTCTTTTATGTCTCTTCACACCTCAAGAAAGCTATATCATGATACTGAATCGCATCTTCACTAACGTACGGTATCGTTTGGCCATATGTAAATTCTTCTGGTTCTTGAAAGACACTTAATTCTGCTACTAATATATTGGTGGGTTAGTCAACACTTACGGTATATATGATGCAGTTACTTCTGATGTACCAGCTTCTTGCTTTTCAAAAAAGAATAGAAAGAAAAATGCTTCATAAAGCCACTTGACTTTTTAACATCATGTATGTGTCATTACTTCCTGCCTTATGCTCAGCACAACATCTCTTTTCTTTTCTTTCCTTTTTTTTTTTTAGATGTTCGTTTCATGATAAGACATTGTGGAACAGGACACAAATAAAAAAGAATGATAACAGTATGGTGTTATGACCGTAGAGTAACACAACCGTATTCAGCCACAAAATAAACCCACACTGGAAACACAAATTAGGGAAACACGACAGAAAGACCATACGGCAATTCGACATCGATAAATCCCATCACTAATAACAATCTTTCAATGCGCCCAGAACATTTGTCCCTACATCTTAACTACACCTCATCTTGGCTTCCATTCCTCGTTATGCTGACATATACAACTTTACGTACTTTAAACTACTCACTTCCTTCAACCAATCCTTTTCTAACACACTCTCAACTAAGGCTTTTGCTCTTCTCTGCAGCACACCATCACCTGACTCTTTTTTCTGCAAATACACGTACCTACACATAAATGTGATGTGGGACAAATTAGATTGTCATAAAAGAGAGATGAAAGATGTGCTTTGTTAACCAAAGAATGACAGTGTTCCAGAGGTCACGGGTGAGTTTTGCCAATAATTACCAAAAGAAATGGAATGTACACCAAGGTATGATCTTATCACAGAAATGGAAGATCTCAGTGCTAAGGTTGGAACTCATAATATACACAACGAAAGAGCAATGGGAAGATGCTGCAGCGCAATAGTAAATGAAAATGGTGATAAATTAAAAGACATTTGTGGCATTACAAACCATGTTATTGGTGGAAAACTTTTTCCACACAAAGAAATTCACAAAATAGCGTGGGAGTCACCAAATAGCCGTGACAGAAACCTCATAAATCATATAATGACCAACGGCAGAAAGAGACATTCTCTGCAAGATGTAAAAGTAAGAAGAGGCACAGATGTGAGAGGTGATCCCCACCTAGTACTAGCAAGATTTGGGAGGTGATCCCCACCTAGTACTAGCAAGATGTGGGAGGTGATCACCACCTAGTACTGGCAAGATGTGGGAGGTGATCACCACCTAGTACTAACAAGACGTGGGAGGTGATCACCACATAGTACTAGCAAGATGTGGGAGGTGATCACCACATAGTACTAGCAAGATGTGGGAGGTGATCACCACATAGTACGAGCATGATGTGGGAAGGGATCATCACATAGTACTAGCAAGACGTGGGATGTGATCACCACCTAGTACTAGCAAGATGTGGGAGATGATCACCATCTAGTTCTAGCAAGATGTGAGAGGTGATCACCACATAGCACTAGCAAGACGGGGGAGGTGATCACCACATTGTACTAGCAAGATGTGGGAGGTGATCATTACATAATACTAGCAAGATGTGGGAGGTGATAACCACATAGTACTAGCATGATGTGGGAGGTGATAACCACATAGTACTAGCCATATGTGGGAGGAGATCCCCACCTAGTACTAGCAAGATGTAAAAGTAAGAAGAGGCGCAGATGTGGGAGGTGATCCCCACCTAGTACTAGCAAGATGTGGGAGGTGATCCCCACTTAGTACTAGGAAGATGTAAAAGCAAGAAGAGGCGCAGATGTGGGAGGTGATCCCCACCTAGTACTAGCAAGATGTGGGAGGTGATCACCACATAGTACTAGCAAGTTGTGGGAGGTGATCACCACATAGTACTAGCAAGATGTGGGAGGTGATCACCACATAGTACGAGCATGATGTGGGAAGTGATCATAACATAGTACTAGCAAGACGTGGGATGTGATCACCTCCTAGTGCTAGCAAGATGTGGGAGGTGTTCACCACATAGTACTAGCAAGATGTGGGAGGTGATCACCACATAGTACGAGCATGATGTGGGAAGTGATCATCACATAGTACTAGCAAGACGTGGGATGTGATCACCTCCTAGTACTAGCAAGATGTGGGAGGTAATCACCACCTAGTATTAGCAAGATGTGGGAGGTGATCACCACCTAGTTCTAACAAGATGTGGGAGGTGATCACCACATAGCACTAGCAAGACGGGGGAGGTGATCACCACATTGTACTAGCAAGATGTAAAAGTAAGAAGAGGCGCAGATGTGGGAGGTGATCCCTACCTAGTACTAGCAAGATGTAGGAGGCGTGATAAAGGTCTTTTGTGTATGCTTGGGTAAAGTGCCACTACATTGATAAGATGTAGTACTGGTAGTTGTTAGACATCACATTGATAAAGCTTTTGTTTCTCGCACCAGATTAGTATGGACTGGTTTTTTTGTCGTTAAAGCTCGTCCAGTCACAATGTTCGGTACATAGGTCAGGTTACCGACTGTTGGGGCCCTGACAAGGTGTACTGTTAAGTGCATATATACTGATGCAATGGGTGAGTGTGAACATCAATATAGACAAACGCGAATGGATGACAGTTCGACAGGAGCACAGGTCACTCACTCCAATCACAGGTGGAAGTCAAGGATGGCTGGACTACTGTGGTCGTTTCATATTAATGTTCTATTAAATGTCATGGAGCTGTACAAGTGGCGTCGTGTTATTCATACCCCTAGTGTTGTTTACCAAATACACATGCCACACTCATAATACAGAGCTCGTGACAACTTGGGGAGCTCGCAAAAGGAGTATTTTGGAAACCTGGGGCAGCTTTTTAGAGAATCAACCAACCCCCACTTCACACCATTGTGTGTCTGAAATCTATACCCGGTGCTGCAGTTTAGAAATCACAGAGTAATTCACGCAAAAAAATAAACGTCAAATTATAAAGATGATTGACAAAACGGCTGAGGACTGCATGTCAAGCTTTGTATTCAAATCAAGGAGCACGGTAACAGTTTTTTAAGTTTATTTTCAAGTAATTACAGAATTGGCTAGAGGGATATTTTACATCAGTGACACCGATAGACCTGACCCGGGGTAAGAGTTCATGATATCTCGTGCGAGTACTAAAATATTTCGGAGAGACGGATTGCAAAGTAACCAAGTATTGTCGGAGAACAGTTACAGTTTAGCTGTCAATTTTAAGTCACATCGGGTCAAGCAGAGGGAGAATTCGGTGTGATCGTGTATGCTGACCTTTCGTCCTGCAAGTGGGTGAGGCGTGTTACTACTGACTACTGCATTCAGTCGCTCACTGGTGAGGAAACTACAGTCTGCTAGGCCTAGAACTGGTTTATGACATCACGGACGAGTGATCTTTCAAGTACTGTGCTGGCTTCCAGTTTGTAATGTGTAATCTTCTACGTTTGACTGTCTTGGTGCTGTAAACTTGTGGCTGTTACATTATCATCGTGACAACTAGACATTATTTCTTCTGATCTGACGACGCAGTATAAGTGCTTCAAGAACCTTCAAAACTATAAGATATGTATTATTCTTTGTAATTTAGTAATGATGTCGGTGTATGCGTTTTCTTTGGTTATCGTCTGTGTACATTTCTTTGTGAAGTGTGTTTTCATCTGTTTGGCTCAGTTTGTTTATTTATTTATTTTTTTGGGGTGAATCTGTTGTTATCTTGAGTTTCTGCATTCTTTGCTGTGTTATTTGTACGTTTGTAAGTGTTGTTTGAGGTACATTATAACACTTGCCTTTACTTTTTCAGGTTTATGTAACTATAATAATAATAATCGCCTTTTCAGTCATAACTGACTATGGGAATGCGCCCCTGAGGTAGCAGCCCTCAGCTGCTTATTTTACTGGTGCTCCTTTCGACGTTTTTTCCTCACCTGTGCTTCTTGTGTGAGTGTCTCTTCGCCCAATCTGAGGTGGCGCCGTAAATAGCATCGCCACTTAGTGCGATCGGCAGCTTCATCCTCCCATGTTGCAGGATCCATGTCCAGTGCCCTCATATCTCTCTTGCACACTGACCTTTGAACCTCAGCTGTGGTCGCCCAACTGTTCTCTTGCCATCTGCTAATTGTCCGTAGAAGATATCTTTTGGGATGCGACCATCATCCATCCGGCGAACATGGCCAAGCCAGCGAAGTCTGCGCTGTCTAAGCAGCGTATACATACTTTGAAGGCCAGCACGTGACAACACCTCGACATTTGTCACTTTATCTTTCCACGAGATGCCGAGGATGCGGCGTAGACACCGCAAATGGAAGGTATTGAGCCTTCTTTCTTGCTTAGCATAGGTCGTCCAGGTCTCGCTGCCATATAGGAGTGTGCTGGTGACGCAGGCATTATATACCGCAGCTTTGGTCTTAATTGTGAGTTTAGAGTTTCCCGAAACACGCGATGTGAGGCGGGCAAAGGTAGCTGCAGCTTTGCCAATGCGGCTGTCGATTTCTGTATCCAGTGAGAGTTTGTCATTGATGGTAGACCCTAGGTATGTGAAGTGGTGCACCACTGCCAATTCATAGTTATCGATAGTGATAACTGGTGCAGCACCCACATCGTGACTCAACACATTCGTTTTCTTTAGACTTATTGTGAAGCCAAAGTCCTTGCATGCTTTAGTGAAGCGATTCATCAAGCTCTGAAGCTCCTGTTGGCTTTGAGTGACGACTGCAGTATCATCAGCGAACAACAAGTCTCTTATAGTGACCCTTCTGATTTTTGTTTTTGCCTTCAGCCTTGAAAGATTAAACAGACGGCCATCTGACCTAGTGTGAAGGCATATTCCTTCAGTTGCATCTCTGAATGCATGTTTCAAGAGTAAGGCAAAGAAGATTCCGAAGAGGATCGGAGCCAGAACACAGCCTTGTTTAACGCCACTTCGTATATCAAAGGGCTGTGATGTGCTTCCAGCATATTGGACTGTTCCCTTCATGTCATCATCGAATGACTTTATCATTTCCAGCATTTTAGAAGGGCAGCCTATTTTCAGGAGGATTTTAAAGACTCCATCCCTACTAACCAGGTCGAATGCTTTTGTGAGGTCTATAAAGGCGATATATAATGGTCTTTTCTGCTCTCTTGATTTTTCCTGAAGCTGGCGGAGAGAGAAGATCATGTCTGTTGTTGATCTGCCAGCTCGGAATCCACACTGTGCCTCTGGATATATGCGCTCAGCTAACTTGTGTAATCGCATTAAGATGACTTTGGCAAAAATCTTACCAACAATACTAAGAAGAGAGATGCCTCTGTAATTATTGCAATCACTTCTGTCTCCTTTATTTTTATACAGTGTTACAATCTTGGCATCTCGCATGTCTTGAGGAATAGTTGTCTCTTCCCAGCACTGGCACAGCATCCTATGCAGGGGATGTAATAGCGTGCTCTTACAGCATTTGATTAAATCAGGAGGAATCCCATCACTGCCTGGTGCTTTGCCAGAGGCCAAGCTATCAACGGCCTTGCTGAGTTCCTCTAATGTTGGTTCGGCATCCAGCTCCTCCATAGTTGGCAGACTATTGACAGCATCAAGGGCTGCAGGCGTAACGGTATTGTCTCTAGCGTAAAGCTCAGAATAGTGCTCGACCCACCTCTCCATCTGCTTACCCTTATCGGTTAGCTTCTCTCCGCTGATGGTTTTTAGCGGTGCCGTCTTACTTTTATGGGGGCCAAGTGCTTTCTTTATACCGTCATACATTTGTCTAATGTTGCCTATTTGCGCATCGATCTGGATGCTCTCACTGAGCTGGAGCCAATAGTCATTTGCGCAGCGTCGAGCAGTTTGTTGAACTTTGCTTCTCATAGCCCTCAGGATCTGTAGGGTTCTGGCACTCGGTGAACGTTTGTATTCATTCATAGCACTGCGCTTAGCTTCAATGACAGGTGCCATCACATCTGATGAAGCATCAAACCAGTCATTTGACTTTGCTGTTTTCTTACCAAAGGTGGAAAGTGCAGTACTTTAAATGGTGTTCCGTAGATGCTCCCAGTTCTCTGTAATAGTATCACCATGCTGAGGGCTACTGAGCACTTTCTTGAAGGTCGCAGTAAATTGAGAGATCGTGAAAGGGTCTGACATCTTGCTGGTATCAATGCGTGGTTTCCCTTCATGTCTGACACGATAGAGTGTTCTTGGTTGTGCTCTGATTTTGCAGCAAACCAAGGAGTGATCTGTATCACAGTCTGCACTATGGTACGAGTGTGTGGAGAGCACAGACCTGAGGAGTGGCCTTCTGACGAGAATCAGGTCAGGTTGGTGCCAATGCCTGGATTGTGGGTGTCTCCATGACACCTCATGCTGGGGTTTTGTCTGAAAGTAGGTGTTGGTCACGCAGAGGTCATGGTGGACGCACAACTCTAAGAGCCATTGTCCATTTTCATTCATCTTGCCAATACCAAACCTGCCCAGACATGAAGGCCATGAAACATTATCGGAACCCACTCTAGCGTTAAAGTCACCAAGGAGAACAAGCTGTTCTTGCCTAGGTATGCTTTTGATAACTGCTGTTAGATTCTCGTCGAACTCATCTTTAGCTTCTGATGCAGAGTACAGACTAGGAGCATACACACTGACAAGGGTGATGGGACCTGTTCTAGTTTGCAGGCGGGGCGTTAACAGGCGTTCTGATCCATTCTCGCCTGGTTCAACCATTTTAGTTAGCGATTTTTTGACCGCAAAACCTACTCGTGTTCTCTAGCTTTATTAAGATCTTTCCCTTGCCAATAAAATGTGTAGTCCTTCTCGCTCACCGTTACAGAGCCCGCCAGGCGCGTTTCCTGAATTGCAGCTATATCCACCTGAAGTCGTTTAAGCTCATCATTAATTATGGCTGTCTTCCTTACATCGTTTACATCCTGTAGGTTTTCGGATAGTCCAGTCAACATAGTCCGGACGTTCTAGCATCCCAATCTGAGAGTTTGCTTATTTCTATTTTTTCGATAATTGCTTGGTGCAAAATTTTCTATCCACAGTTCGGGTTTGACCCTAATCCCCATGCACCCAAGGGGGAAAGCAGACAGTGGCGGGACAACACCTTATTGACTGGGGGCTGCCCAGCTTGAAGCGGGCGGTAGCTGTCCAGTGAGATCCTAGAACCTCTCCCACTGTCGGAAGTAGCCGCTGGCGCCATGCCCTACGCCAATTGGGCAAAATGCTTATAACCGGTAACTGCTACTTCCCGTGTTTTACCGACACCTATAGGGTGAAGCTGGAGTGTCCTCTCCAGAGCGCGAGCTTGGGCACACTCAAATGGAGATCAGGCTGTTGCCCATGCAGCACAAAGAAATGTACACAGACGATAACCAAAGAAAACGCATACACCAACAATCATTACTAAATTACAAAGAATAATACATATCTTATAGTTTTGAAGGTTCTTGAAGCATTTATACTGCGTCGTCAGATTCGTAGAAATGATGTCTAGTTGTCACGATGATGATGTAACAGCCACAAGTTTACAGCACCAAGACAGTCAAACGTAGAAGATTACACATTACAAACTGGAAGCAGGCACAGTACTTGAAAGATCACTCGTCCGTGATGTCATAAACCAGTTCTAGGCCTAGCAGACTGTAGTTTCCTCACCAGTGAGCGACTGAATGCAGTAGTCAGTAGTAACACGCCTGACCCACTTGCAGGACGAAAGGTCAGCATACACGATCACACCGAATTCTCCCTCTCCTTGACCCGATGTGACTTAAAATTGACAGCTAAACTGTAACTGTTCTCCGACAATACTTGGTTACTTTGCAATCCGTCTTTCCGAAATATTTTAGTACTCGCACGAGATATCATGAACTCTTACCCCGGGTCAGGTCTATCGGTGTCACTGATGTAAAATATCCCTCTAGCCAATTCTGTAATTACTTGAAAATAAACTTAAAAAACTGTTACCGTGCTCCTTGATTTGAATACAAAGCTTGACATGCAGTCCTCAGCCGTTTTGTCAATCATCTTTATAATTTGACGTTTATTTTTTTGCGTGAATTACTCTGTGATTTCTAAACTGCAGCACCGGGTATAGATTTCAGACACACGATGGTGTGAAGTGGGGGTTGGTTGATTCTCTAAAAAGCTGCCCCAGGTTTTCAAAATACTCCTTTTGCGAGCTCCCCAAGTTGTCACGAGCTCTGTATTATGAGTGTGGCATGTGTAGTTGGTAAACAACACTAGGGGTATGAATAACACGACGCCACTTGTACAGCTCCATGACATTTAATAGAACATTCACATAAGTCCTTAACATCAATAATATCGTCACGCATGCATTACATCACACTCAGGCTGACACTGGCTGTAGGACATAACTCTTAACTATACTTCCACGGACTGGCTGACCGTCCATACACTAACAATACACACAACACGTTTCTATGTGCGGTATTCAATCCTCGCACGAATCCATTCACCATACAGGTGTAAATCACTTATCCCAAGTGACTGGTGGCATGCAACATTGCCATTTAAATTCTCCTCCAATATAGCTACAAGGCGGACAATATTCAACGCCTTACTCCACTGTAGCTCCAAAGGCGGGATCAACTCGTCACCTTAATATGTTCTCCATGAACATTACCCAAAGTTCCTCCAGAACACTCCTAGCCGGGAAGACATCGCCTCTACAACAATATGTCAGACATAATCACTATATTCATAATCACTATATCATTATCTCAACTGTCCCTAATACGAACACCCAGCTCGATCACAAATCACAGCCTCATGCACACAGCTCGGCTATCAAGCACAGACTCTTACTAGTCACATCCGGGTACTATCTCAGCCACCCAGACGTATTCACCAAACACGCTTTCTCCATGCGCACACCCAAAGTCACAACATGATGACATGAAGTCAGACATAAACTCAATGCCTGAGCTACAGTTAAATAATGACAACCTCAGTGACCCTTACTTCCACTCACTCCATCATCCACCCATGAAACTGCTCTTTGACAACCAGAACTGCCATGCTATGGACTCCAGCAGGAAAGAGAAAGCAAGGAGGGCCAAAAGCCGAACAAAAAAAAAAATTGAAATCAAAGTATTATTGAAATAAAAAGCTACAGTGTTGGCAACATGAACTTCAGAGGCTCACAACCTAGGTCCCGCTCAACGGTTGTTAGTGTATTTGGAGCCATAGGCTGAGAATAGTCAGGTTGGATGATCTGAAATTCAACTCAGTGAAAACACGTGAAGAAAAACACCAGCTTAAGTTACCACTTTTATGGTTTTTACCAAACCAGAAATACATTACGTCTTAATTTTTTAAACAATATGGCGAATTACTGATTAATGTGAACTAACCATCCACTGTTTTTTAATGCAATAGTTTGAGTGGACAGTTTGTTTCTTAATTTTTAGTTCATTGTGTAAACACAATAAAAGCTGTTTCTTTACATGATTTATTATTTTTACATCATAAGTGAATATTAGTTTTGAAGTAACGTAAATTCATCAGAAAAATATTTCTTTGACAAGCTCAAACATTTCATGCAAAGTCCACGTTAAATTAATCTTGACCAGACTGTGGATGAAACAAAAGACCTGCTGACTTAGCTTTTTGAAGAGACAAATTGATTTTATCAACAAATTAAAAAAAAAAATAATAAAAAGCAGATAAACTTTAGATTTGCTATCACAATCATCACTTGTGTCATGTATATTGACGACATGCTTCAAAGGACGGTCGGAGAAAGGACGTTGAAATGTAGATAATAAAATATAATTCTCTTTAAAAACAGCATGATGTTGCTTAGCATTTGTGTTAAGTGAAATCGTTCGTAGATATTAAACTCGTTTGACTGAAATTATATGGTAATGTTAAAGCCATATTTACTGAGAGTCTAAAGGAACACAAGGGAGACAAAAAAAGAAGCAGAAACATATCACTACAATGGTACATCATCCCCATAGTCAAATATGACGGGTTGAAGCTACCACTATTGAGTGAGTAATACTTGCTCAGACACATACTGGCACTTACGTTAGACACCTGTTTCTTGACCAGTATGATGGGCAGTGAGATACACGCGCTTGTCCGCAGTTTAATTTATTCCCAACAATTTAGCGGAGGTGAACCGGCACTTTTCAGGACAACCAATCAGGAACGCAGCAGAAAATCTATTTCACGTGGCGATTTGTTATCCGTCGCGTGGTCATTAAAATATATTGATTGTGGATGGAAAAACTGCCTGCTATTTTTTAACTAGCAATAACCACGCCTACCTTTTCCACTCAAACCAAGCTCCCTGGCTGCCTCATTGTAAACGACTGAATTTATCCATTTCTGCCTTGACATGCAGTCTGGTACGAGACAAAAAATATTGGTTATGGCACGCAAGCAATGTTCTTCGCCCAACACAAACAAGTAAATCTAATTATAGCTATCTGTGACTATTGCAAACCAGTTCCAATTAAAAAACAAATAGAATAACAATTCAAATTTACTTATCTAATTATGGGAAGTCAGTATGTAGCCGTAAAAACAGAATTATCTGGTTGATAAGAAAGCCATAAATGCATATATAGCACAGGCACGAATTAATATCAAAGGCTAATACAATCTCTTGTATAGGGACTATCTCTTTTCCTCAATCTCATCTGGGTGCAAAAATTCTTCAAGTATTATTAAACCATCTGTCACGTAATCACGTAAAGGCAGAATTGTCTGGTTTATAATAAAGTCATAAATGCATATACTGCATAGGCATGTATTTCTTTGACATAGGTAGCATAGTCACCTATTTATTATTAGCAGATATCCTCATCGCGTGTATCCTGAACGCTCATAGTTCCAGTATGAATATCATATTCAAGTCATGTATATATATATATATATATATATATATATATATATATATATATATATATATATATATATATATATATATATATATATATATATATATATATATATATATATATATATATATATATATATATATCCTGGTCGTGTGTATCCTTAACACATATCTCCTCAGTATGGGTATGGTAATCAGGGAGTATCTTCTTCGTGGATCTCTTATCTTATTGAACTTCCACAATTTTACATTCATATTACATCATCTGTCACGTGACTACGTAAAGACAGAAGTATTTAATGTATAACATTATCCAAGGGACAGTAATGACATATGCATTATGCGCTAACAGTGTTTTTACAATATCATGTGGTGTCCTATTATGGATGGCTTAGTCATCATGTGCAAATGGAAGTTGCACTGTCTCATGGGGTGTTACATTATGAATGGCTAAGTCATCAAGTGCCAACAATATCATGGGGT
Source organism: Oreohelix idahoensis (assembly GCA_024509875.1). Lineage (NCBI taxonomy): Eukaryota > Metazoa > Mollusca > Gastropoda > Stylommatophora > Oreohelicidae > Oreohelix > Oreohelix idahoensis. The sequence goes on from JAMPIV010012563.1 coordinate 197,627, forward strand.
GTTTCATTATTTTTTTAAAGTGTCATATCTATGTCAGCTGTGATGATAAAAATCAGTCAATACTCATGTGTGAAACAAACACGGGCGGGTTCAGTGGGGGATGAAATGATACTATGGAACACATGGGGATCAATAGGTGCAAAAAAACAAACAAACAGTCACATCTGTGTGGTCTCATGAACATGTGTGTGGGTGGTTCATGGATAATCAGCATCTGTAATTTATGTCAACACTCCTATCAATCTGTTTTCTGTACATTTCTTCTCCATATTCATTTATTTTGCGAAAATCAGTTAACAAACCAAAATAACAATAGGGCTACAATAACCATTTCTCTAAAAAAAAAAATTCCATCAGCATATGGACAAATCTGGGTTGTAATAAATTCCAATCAGTGGGGGCGACAAGAATAGTGAATTCAGAACACGAATAATGATAGTTAGTTTACTCTGTTGTCAGCAAGTTGTGAGGATAGTGTTCTGTAGTCTCGTCATGAACAGAAAGAAAACAGAAGGTCTCCAGATTACAACAAAATTGTAATTCAAGTTCATGAAGATAATTTGGAGAGAAATATTTATAAGTCCAGAATATTTTCTCAGAGAGAGAAAACGAAAACGAGTAAGATAGGGGTTGTGAGGGGTGGAGTGGAAAAAGAATTCTTGTTACAGTGGATTCAAATGTTGGGTGTACAATCATTGGAAGTAACTAATAGTTTGACATTAAAACCATACACAATGTTTTGTAAAAAAAATTACAAAGTGGTTTAATTTTACTATTTTTTTTTAAATTATACATGGCTATTGCATAAGCAGTATGAATTTTAATGATGGTGATAAAATATTAACAATACCCAAAAATGTGTGGTTTACACTCAAAATACATCTTTGTGGAGAAAAAATGGCATAGTATGACGATCATATTTATGAATTTCAATAACATGGTTCATGCACTCTGTTAAGGAATGTTATGATAGTATCACTGTAATAGATAAAAGTTACTGGCTTATGAGTGGATGGACTATATAGATCATAGGTAAGAGGATGCATCAATGATAATTTACAGAATGACAATCAGTGCATACTGCTAAGTGACCACGTGAATATGCAAAGACGCATGTGAACAGAACACGTTGATCTCTGGAACAGCAAGGAAAAAGAAAAAAATACTGTATGGGCGAAAGAGTGAAGAGTGATGAATTCTCAATGTGTCAATCATTAGCATTTAAAATTCATGTGCAATTTATGTAACTGGACTGTAGAGTTCTGAATTAGTGAAATGCAACATTAAAAACTATCTTTACCTAATAGCATTTAGGGCGGCTTTGAATAAAAATTACAGCTAAGTGAGAAGGCAACGCCTTTTATTATAAGAACGATGTACCTGAGACGGTGTAGTGTGGTTATGCAACTTATAAACTGCCATTTGTATTCAAATACATAATGTTTACTTCAATCTTAAATAATTTCTCATGTTTCAAATGAAAACAATAGTATGGCATATTCTGTGGCATAAAATATGGTAACATTTTCACTTGATACTCTTGTAATCTGTCCTAGATGCGGAGTCAAAACATGATGCATGAAAGTGAAAACATAGTTATAACAGGTGTTAGTAGTTTACATTACACAAAAAATACAACTTTCTGGTTCCATCTGGGGGTGATCTGATCATCAGCGGTTACTTCAACGTGAAAAAACTTGTACCAAGTGGGGCTGTGACATCTCAAACTAGAAGTGGGTCATCATAGAACTGTCATCTTCATGTAATCTGAAAATAAATTACGTCTGGATGACGTTTTTTCGCACCAAAAAAAAAAAAAAAGAGAGACTTTGTCACCAAAAAAGTATAAGAGTGTGACTTTCGTTGATCGGCCCAAAAAAAATCGTCATTCTTGCAACTAAAGGTGATCCGAATAAAGACACAAGTCGTAAATCGTGGATTACAAAGAGGAGGAATGGCGTACTTTAACGTAAAGTTTCAAGACTCCATTCGCAAATTCCTGGTTCCCCAAGAATTTGAGAGTTAAAAATCCCGACAAAGTCAAAGTCCTTGCGGCTTTCTTTAGGACATTGGTAAACAGGACATACGAATTTATTGTCCGAGCTGTAAAGTAATGTCAGTAAGTTAAATCGTTGGTAAAAAGAAAATATAAAACTTTTGCGGTGATTTTGCTTGGAGTGTGTCGTAAATTTATTTTGAGAAAAGTCTTAGAGAATAGTGGTTCCGTTCAGAGTGAAGAAATGATGGTGAAGGCTCCGTGGTAGTAACGGGTTTAGAGTAAATAGTTGATTCACAGAGTGCTGGGGAGAGTAAGGACAGACTCTTTTACGACAATCCTTTTCCTCAATCTACTCCTTAAAAACTCTCCTGGACATACAATTATTTGCCAGTTTCCAAACACACATGCGCTCACACCAATTTGATGCTTCAAACACACAGACGTACGTGAATACAAGCTATGTTAAACAAATAGGGGTAATTTGGGCTTGGGCTTTCCAACACAGTGATAAAAAGTTTTACGTGTTTATTTATCATTAAAATCAGTCACAACAGATATCAATTTTACAGGCAAAAATCATAGGTACAGAAAAATACAAATGACAAGTTGGGGGATGGGGGTGGGGTATGAAGAATGGTATTCAATATGCCCTTCCCTCTTGAAATAGACAAAGATAAACCCAGTCCAAAGATAGGTAGTTATGAGAAAAAATAGATAATGTAACCCAACAGTAAATTCAATTACTCTTGAAAAGAGGTGTTACAATACTAAGTAGGTGTGGTAGAAATAGTCCTGTTATTCTCAATTGTTTTTCACTTTACTAAGCAAATGAAAGGGGGGGGGGTAATAAACAGTTATAAAATCCCACTTACAGAAACAATACAGAGAATACAGTAAGTATTTACCAGATAGGCAAAAGAATCAAATGGTTGCAAAATAAATCTCATGTCATTCATGCACGCTCGTGATGGCCAACACTCATTTGCTCACACACACTTACCGATCGTAGAATCTGGCACTCCATAGAATTATACACAAACATCAATGAAACACTTGACACAGGTAGTGTCTTTCTTCAGTGTCCAGCCCCCGATTATCAGCACTATATTCCTGTAGAATGTTTATGCGTTAGTAAATTCCCGTAATCGCTGGACGGTGAACCTAAGTGTTCTTTGGTTATGTTGTTTTTAAGGAAAAGTTCCATTGGGAAGGCACAGTTTCAGATCCAGGTGGTGAAAATTGGGTGTGGTATCATTGATTTCACCGCTGCTGGGAATCTTCTTAATGCATGAGGACAACAACTGACCGGTGATGTATGGTTTTACTTCGAAGGTTTAAAATCCAGTGAAGAAAACATGCACTGTCAGTGTTCGGGAGATTTCTATTTTCTTTCGCAGTAGAGCAGTAAAATAATACAAATAGCTCTGGCACTGTTCTTCTCCAGTTAAGTTTAATTTAATTGATGATGTGGTTAATTCGTACTCGGGGTTGCTTTCTTTCTGGCGAAAATTTAGATAGCGGAATTCCAACAGAGAATCGCCACAAGACTAAAATTTAACTGTCTCATCAAATTCTGGAGGTTTTAAAATCCGAGTCGGTAGGACTCTATACAATGTAACTGTCTCATCAAATTCTGGAGGTTTTTTAAAATCCAGTCGGTTGGGACTCTTTTGCTGGGATCAAACGTTCTGATCACCCTATATAAAAGATAGAAAACATGTAATTCATACCGAAAATCAAATAACATTCTAAAGCGCGATAGATTTTACCGTTAAGACTATTATATACACTCGCGTATTTAATTGTATATTTGAAGAAAAAACTTCGCGAGTTTAATGGTTAAAACACACATCTATATATATATAGAACTTAACTTAATTCATTAGTTATAAATTCCTTCGCGACTTTAAAAGTTAATTAAAGCATCTAAGCATCTATTATCTTTGGAAATAATATAATAGATATATCATTAAATTTACAGCTGGAACTTTTGAGATAGGTTCAATTTAATAGATTTAAATCAACACAAATTCCAGTGAAATAAAAATGAATGAACTAGACCACTGATAACTTTAGAACAAATATATTATACCGTTTAGCACAGAATAGAATTCATTGCAAAATATAGCCCACAATCCAGGGGAAATCTAACAAAATTTTACTATAGGTAGTGCTTCTGTAGATGTCTGGCAAACGAGTGATAAAATGGCATTCTACATGGTCTGTATATATATATAAAATGGAATGTAAGATTAGTGGGACATGTTAGAATCTAACACCTTTCTTCAACTCAGGGTAAAATCGAGATTCTAGCCACCCGTTCCTCGTCCGATTACTCAATTCTCTGGCCACTTGGTCTTTCCCGTTCGCTCCGTCTTTCGAGCGGTTCTCTGGTTGGCACAGAGATGTGAAATGCCGCTGAGACGCTGCTTCGTCTGTCTTGTGGAACCACTACTGCCTTTGATCGTGTCCTGCTTAACTCGTTTGATTTAGGCAACGCCCCACTGGGCCGGCGTACTGACAAAGGTAATGAATTAACTGCTCTAGATTGCTATAGAGATAGCAGTGGGTGTGGTTTAACCTCTCCTTTAGACAATGCGCTCTGCTGAATGCACAGAAGATAAACTGTCTCCATATTAATTAGCAAACGAGGTGGCGAGTCCATTCAGCTCCGACACATATTAATGAGCCCAGGTGAAGTTCCTCGTTTCTGTTGTGCATAGCTAATGAGCCCAGGTGAAAGAATTCTCGTTGACGATAAAATGACAACAATATTCGGGGTACTGTCGGGGGTACTGATGTTATCCGAAGGGTCGTTACGAAGGGTCGTACCATATCATCCAACACTTCAGGGCCTTCACTTCTCATACTAATACGTACGTCACAGAGTGGCAAGCACAGGAAGACACAACTGGGTGTGATAAGAAAAGCCGTGTAAATTTTTCTGCCAGGTACAGCATTGCAATCTCTCTGCTTGATAGTCTGGTATCGTACTGTGTAGTGGGAACAGTGTGTGGCATGGCATTTACTGTTTGGTGGGAAGCTGAAGAAATCGTTGATGATTGAAATGTAGCTGGAGGGGGCGTTACTGGCGAGTCTTCTTTCTGTTTGCAAACCTGTCGACATTTTGTTCTGATCCTTCTTGTTACGTGTGCTTGTGGCAGTTTGACAAACTTAGTAACTGGAGGCGATTCGTCAGATTCAGGAAAGTATGGACGTTTTACAGTGGCGCGGACTTCTAAGGGTGGAGTGTTGTCCATGGATTCCACACTGCTATCTGGATCCAGCGTATCTATATCGGTCTCCTGTTGATATAAGTATGACATCGTGTCGCCGTTAGGTTCGTTTGGGTAATGTTGTGTTGCTGCATCAGGGTCAAAATGCTGCTCTGTATGCTTCGGAGTAGTATAATCAGGATCTATCTGTTCAAGAGGGACACCTGTTTGCATGCAGTGTATTAGTAGTTAGTTGTCACTGCTATTCCATTCTGAGCTGGGGCTATGGTGATTGACGGATGAATGTTCCCTACGTGAATAGGTTTGAGTGTGTAAAAAGGCGGATGTAGTATTTCCTTCTTGTGATGTCGGCAGCATGTTTGCCTCATTCTGTATGCGTGAGTCGCGGTATTGAAGACGTTGGCGTAGTTCTGTCGGGGGAATGTCATCTTCACTTTTCGAGGAATCTCTTTCACGTATTAGTTGTTGTATGGCATCTGTGGGTGGCATAGGTATGGGATCATATTGGTCGAATTCAGAGTCCGTCGTTTCTGAGTCTGTCGTTTCAGATGAAGTGGTACTAGAGGGGTTGGTAATGTAACGTGGCTGTTCTCACTAGTCAAGCAGATGTCGTCATGGGCGTAATGGGGCGGTGGTTATCATGCTGAAGTTGTTTCGCGTGTGCCTTTATGGTGATTCCTCTCTCCTCATGGCAAATGATATAATTGATGGGTGTTTTCTGTTTAATGATTTTGTATCCATCAATCCAACAGTTGTGAAATTTTGTGTTTCGGACAAGTTTCTTATAGCAGACCTTGTCATCAGTATACAGGATCATGGGTTGAGAAGTGTCCGGATGTCCAAGAAGTGGGATGGTGGTTAAGGCATTTTTTAAATAGTCGAATAATTTTTGGCACTCTGCAGTCCATCTAAAACGTGCATTTTTTCGGGTGAGGGCATTTAAAGGCTCAGCTGCTCTGGAGAAGGTGATAATGTGGCGTTTATAATATCCTAGACACCCAATATAAGATCTCACTTATCTGACTGTTTTAGGGCTGGGCATCTCTCTAATGGCCTTTACTTTATCCTCATCTGATCTAATGCCATCACGATTTATAACAAATCCTAAGTACTTCGTTTCTGCCTTCAAAACTTCACATGTCGCCAGCTTTAGTATGATTTAATGATCCTCAATAGTGCCTGCTGCGTGAATTAGTATGTCATCTATATATGCTAACGCAAATGGTTGCAATCCATTGAGAACTTCATCCATGAGTGACAAGTATGTCGCTGGACTACCTTTGAGACCAAAAGGCTTGACATTCTATGCTAAACTTCCAACATGAGTACAAAAAGTGGATTTCTGTTTTGCCTCTGGAGTCATCGGAATGCACCAAAAACACGACAGTGCATCAAGTGTGGTGAAGTAGGTAGACTTCCCCAATGTTGCTAGTAGATCATCAATTCTTGGTAGGGGATAAGAAATGATTTTTGTAATTTTGTTGAGAGCACGAAAGCCACAACAAAAACGGCTGGATCCATCTTTCTTGGAGACTATCACAGTTGGGGAGGACCATTGGGATCTGGACCTTTCAATAACCCCAACCGCCAACATCTCGTTTATGGATCTTTCTACAAGTTTCCTGTTTTTCAGTGGGATGTGGTATGGTTTTAAATGTACTGGTTCCTCTGTGATTGTTTGGATGTCCATTTTCACAGTATTTGTTCTGCCTAATTCCATATCATTCAAGGCAAAAACATCTTGATGCTTCGTGGCAAATTTCGTCAAACGTGGTTTATATTCGTCATTTGTGTTTAAAGTTTCTAGCAGCTGGAATAATCTATCCTGATATGTGCTGCCCGATCTCTCATAGAATTTATGAAGTGTGCTCTCTGCTCCACTGCGGCAATAATGGGGTGAGTTTTTCTCGTCCTGTTATAATTTCTGGGCACTGGATCCTGATATCTTTGAGATTTCTTTATTTGTGTAGCGGACTGTAGTCTTCTGGGATTTGAACTAGATATGGTCTGGACTGAGTAGTGTTGTCTCTGCCATGGTCTACGTGGGTTCTCGTGCATTACTGCATTAATCATGTGTCTATCCTTAATATACTGATGACTATTGTTATGGTTATGCAATTTCCTCTTGTTTTCAACATTGTAACTGCGCCTGTCCGCGTATGTTACTCTACGATTATCTGGCAAGCAATCGTCATCATGTTCTCCTGGGATGTAGGGTTGTCTTTTCCTACCAGGTGAAAGGTTTTCATTTCTTCTGTGCATGTTCTTAGTAGTGTAGTAACCTCCTGTTGTGGAGTTATACAAAAATTGTTCATGTTCAGTGGGACATACATTAGATATCTGTACTGCATAATACCCTCATTTAATCGAGTCATACATAAAATCATCTTGGGCTGTGGGATATGTATCAAACTTCTGTATTGTAGGATATACTCCTGGCAGACACGTTTCATTCTTCTTGTTAAAATTAGACGGGTGGCGCGGGGTGTAATTGTTGTGCGTTGTCCAGGTATTGACATAGCTAAAACTGTAGCTGTATTGTCTGTGCTGGGGAAATCGGTTTTGCAAGTGCATTGTCCGTTGTTCCATTTTAGTTATTTTATTCTGTTATTTAGTGGTTCACAGTGATCCTTTGCTCTCTGTAGATGGACTGGTCACGGGCATCATTGTTGTATTATGTAGCCGGTGTGTATATTATTGAGACTGAAACGGCATCAATTATCCAATATGTAACCGGGCTAATTCTAATGTTACATTTATTTAGAGACTGTTGCTTGTACTACGTGAGAGAGTTGGTTACTGGCTTAAAGGTCGCCAGAGGTCTTAATTTTCTCACACCCTATCTATTTAGTGCTGCTTTATGCATGTGAAACATGGACTGTATACAGGCGCCACGTAAAAAAGCTCAACCACTTCCATACAGTCTGTCTCAGGAAGATAATGAACATCAAATGGCAAGACAAGATCCCGGATACCGCCATTCTTGACAGAGCTGGTATCCCTAGCATCGATACTATTCTGATGCAGTCACAGATTCGCTGGGCAGGTCATGTAGTCCGCATGCCAGACCATCGACTGCCAAAGATACTCTTTTATGGTGAGATGCAGAAGGGTAGACGCTCCCATGGTGGCCAGAAAAAGCGCTTCAAAGACACGCTTAAGGCTTCATTAAAAACCTTTGATATAAACCCTGACACATGGGAAGCTGCTGCGCAAGACCGAACTGCTTGGCGCACATCTCTTCGTAAAGGTGCAGCAGCATGCGAATCATCCAGAAGAGCAGCAGCGGAACAGCGGAGACAAGCTAGAAAAGATCGTGAAATAAAACCTTCACATGAAGCAAACATTCCCTGCCCACACTGTCCGAGATCCTTCCAGGCCCTCATCGGGCTCATCAGTCACCTTCGTACTCATAGACTATCCTAACATCCTAATAATTGGATGAACAGAGTGGTCTTCATCACCTGTGATGGACGAACAACATCTAAGGGTTTAGGTATCGATCCATCCTTCTACTATTGGTGTTATTTTAGAGTTTGTTATAGTGGTTTCGAGTTAAAATGAGAACAGTACAGTGCATCAAACTTTTCCACCAATCTCAAAACATCCTCAAGAGCTGTATAAATTTTCATAACTTTTTATTTATATTTACAACTGAATTTCAAAGTGGCTTTGCGAGCAAGAAAGTCAAACATATGTACATGACATATTCAAATACCAAAGTTGTTCATTCATTTCTCCTGAGGTGCATTTTCTATGTCTACTGGCTTCACAAACAAAGGTTTATCAACAGTATTTATTATTATTCATATTCCTCAAATAATCTTCTGGATTTTACAAAATCTCCTGTTTATTTCCCTTCCTTGGGGTTACTTTATTTTGTCTGTTTCCTTGGATCAAACTCAAGCGTTCTCGTCTTATATTTGATCCATTTGATCTTTGAGTATGTGCAAAATGTCTGAAAATATAACAATGGCGAGGCAACACTCTACTTACATTTGGTAGAAATAAACACACACTTTCCTCGTGATCAATATCAAGTCAAGGAATTCTAATGCACAAAATGTTGAAGATATAACGAATGGACAACCGAACGAATCTTCACACGCCTATCTACGTGGCAATTTCTTCGGGACTGCTAGACTAATATATGTAGAATACTAGCAATATAACAAATATGCTTGAACCAATGTTCAAGACTGAATTACTAAAACACGTCTGTTTGCCTTTCAGACCATTGCTAAAACTGCCGGACTAATTATTCTTGCCGGGAAAAGCTTGGGTCAGCTTTTAGCTAGCCACGTTCTCGTTGGATAAAGATCACGTGACATCGCTATCTTTAACCTACATTCTTACCATTTCCATAACAACTGCAGGGTAGATAGCGTGTATTCTTACTATCGCTGACCTAAAAAAAATTTTTACCGCTATTTCCCCTTTTCTCAATACTTCGGGTTAATTTGTATTTAAGTTTAGAATCTATTTGTTTATTTCAACAAAATCGAAGTTTTACATTTTATTATTACAACTGGGCTCCAGCATGGATAAATGATGATGGTGGTGGGTTATACGGCCACATATACTCAGTTTTCCAACAGTTATGATAAAAGATATTCCCCATTCTCACATTATTATTTGTTCTCATCAAGTGTCTACATCATTCACGGATTCTAAATAACAAAATGACTGAACACTCTTTAAAAAAATTACCTGATTGACTACAGAATAAAAGTAAATGTAAAAACCAACGTAAAATTAATTCTATTTTTCAGTTTGTTCTGACGTCATAAGACATTGATCACTGATTGGAAAGATTAATTTTATTTTTGGCAGCCTGCTTAAAATGAAGCGGCGGAATACGTCAAGCCTAAAGGGTTATTTTGCTCACCCCTACTCCAGAGGTATAGTACACATTAGGGAATAGGTATTGGTTCAGGGGATGTAGAATAAAGTGAGAGGTAGTACCTCACGGTGAGAGACAGCCATAACGTTAATGGATAGTCAAGATCCTTTTTGGTTCCTCTCTCTTTATCTAGCTCATGTATGGCTCCATGAATACCGCTTGTGTACGGTGGTGGCCACATCCCGGGCAACAGTCTTGGCTGACTGGCTAAACTACATGAGTGAAGTAGGAGTAATCTTACTCAAGGTAATGTCCATCCCTAGTTCACAAAGACTGAGACGGTGAGTGAGGCGGAGGAGTCTAAAAAAGATCAGCGGCTCACATAGTAAAACAGCAAAGTATGTGGAGCACTAAAGAAACGTAGAACATTTTTAAAAAACAACGGCTAGCCACCGTGGAAGAGATTGGGGCCTTACCACGTACGTCTTAAATAATGTAATGCAATCGCAACAAAAATATAAGAAACGATATAGAACACTTGCTCCCTTGGGGATAAATCTACTGTACATAACAACAGGGAAGAGGCAACTCCTCTAAGGAGTAAGGAAGTACATAATGACGAGTGTTCCTCACATTCTTTTGAGAAAAAAAAAACTAAAAACGAGTGGGAGGAGCCTAAACATAGGAATATGCAACTTTAGAACTCTAAATGGAGGAGGAAATCTAGATAATCTAATTTTAGAGGCAACACATTTGAAACTTGATTTACTGGGAGTTGCAGAGGCAAGATTATTGGATACAGGATACATAAAAAGAGACCAATACACACTTATTTACTCAGGAGGAGAAAAACACTAAAGAGGAGCAGAAATGATAATAAAGAAGACATATATGGATACTGGACAAACAATGACAGAATGATGTTACTGACAATGAGAGCAAAGCCATTTGACATACCAATCTTACAAACATATGCGCCAACTAATGAACACAGCGTAGAAGAAATAGAGGAATACTATGAAGAGCGACAACACACTTAAACCACTAAAATCTACAGATGTGTTGATAGTAATGGGTGGTATGAATGCAAAAATAGGAAAATTAAAATACATGGATAAAGTAAGACAGTATGGACTAGGGAAAAGAAATGATAGAGGAGACAGATTTATCCAGTTCTGTGAAGAAAACCAGCTGGTTCTATGTAACTTCTTTATAAACACAAAACAAAGAAACTATAGACATGCAAAAGCCTAGAGATGTAATGAGAAATCAAACTGAATTTATCTTAATGAAACTTAGATTTAAGAACAGTGTTACAAGCGCAAAGACACAACCTGGCGCTGACACAAATTCAGATCAATATCCGGTCCTCATCATCATTATCATATGACGTAAGTAGTATAGTAGGGCGGTTACGGATCGCATTCAGGCGGTAGAGCGTGACTTTTATATAAGGAAATATACCGATCGATTCAGGTGGTGGAGCGGACTTTTATATAAGAGAATGCAACCCGTAACCGCCCTACTATACTACTGACGTATTTTCTCCAAAACTTTGTCTCCATTACAGCTTCTCTGAACGCATCACGCTTTTGAGCAAGTCGGCTAGAATCATCCAACGATAAGTTCAGACTCTCTGTGATGCCCTGGATCCATTATCGTCTAGGTCGTTCTCTTTCCCTTTTTCCAGGAACCATTACTAATTTTTCCAGACTTTTTAGCTTCTTTATTTCGATGTTAATTAGGAGCCAAATTTACTCTACATTTAGTGAGTGCAGTACTTCTCTGTTGGTCTTTTTTTCTGTCCAGAGTGTACTCAACATCTTTCTGTAGCATGTCATTTCGAATGATATAACCTTTTTTGCAACTGTGTTATTAAGTGTCCATGCCTTACAGCCGTATGTTGCTACTGGGAATATACATGCTCTGATCGGTTGTAACTTTGTTTCGTTGCTTGTGCCTTGCCATAGGTCGTCATCAAACTAAATTGAGCGGGAAATAGAAGAAAGGAGGAACCCCAGATAGAAATATCAGCCCTGAAACAAACAAATATGATACAAAAATATCTTGTCGATGTCAAAAATAAGTCTGAATAGTTACTGGCAGAAAGCATGGAACAGTACAGAAGAGAAGACCCAGAGGAAAAACATAGCCGCAAAATGGGAATGTTTAACAACAAACATGCAATCAATAAATGTAAATTTAGGACCCTAGGCAAAACATTGTCTCTCTTGTTCCGCTATTCCGTAGACGTATGTACATATGCTTCATTGACTATAAGAAGGCTTTGGACAGAGTCCATCATGTGAAAATAACTGAATGTCTCGAAGACATCCTCATAGGTATTGATGAAAAAAGAAGCCTAACAAAAATCAAAGTTGGATGACAGATGACATCTTGATAAAAATGACAAAAAGATCGAGAGCAAACAACACTCCATAATATAAAACAATAGATAATGAAATATACATACTTTGTGTAGACATGCAAAAGAGCGGTGGATAAAAAGAAAATGCAAGGAAATAGAAGACATGGAAGCAAAGCACATGACAAGAGATATGCATGAAGAAATAAAGAAATTATCAAATAGATCGCCGTTTGCCGAAGTAGGAGGCTGTTTCAAGACTAAAAAAGATGTTATCTTACTTGATGAGAAAGACATATCAAACAGATGGGCAGAGTATATAAAAGAACAATTCGAGGACAACAGAGGTAAAAAAACAATTACCAGATTCTAATGAAGGCCCAAACATTCTGAGATCAGAAGTAGAGAATGCAATACATATGATACAAAACAGAAAATCAGTTGGCATGGACAACATAGAAATTGAAATGATAGCAGCCCTGCAGAGCTTTGGCATAGATACAATCACAGATCTATGCAACGATATATACAATACAGGATATATACCACATGACATGAAGACATCAGTCTTTATAACATTGCCCAGTAAGCCTAATGCAACAGAATGTTCAGACTCCAGAAAAATCAGCTTAATGAGTCAGGCAATTAAAATACTGCTCCAAATCATAAATGAAAGAATAACAAGTAAAGTAGACAGCGAAATCCAAAATTAACAATTTGGTTTTAGACGGAATAGCGGAACAAGAGAGACAATGTTTTGCCTAGGGTCCTAAAACGTATGTACATATGCTTCATTGACTATAAGAAGGCTTTGGACAGAGTCCATCATGAGAAAATCACTGAATGTCTCGAAGACATCCACATAGGTATTGATGAAAAAGATATAAGAATACTCAGTAACCTTTATTGAGAGCAACCGGCCTCAGTAAGGTCTGGAAGGAATTACCCACTATACATAGACATGAAAAGAGTTGTCAGACAAGGTTATGTGCTGTTCCCCTGCCTACGTAATTTTTACACAGAAAAAAAAATCAAGTAGATACAGGAAATGCTAGGACTGAACATTGGTGGAACGTCAATGAACAACTTTAAATATGCAGATGATACTGTGTTGTTGGCTGAAAGTGAACATGATTTACAAGAACTAGTGACGCAACTGAACAGTATAAGTCATGAATATGGATTGGACATTGATGCCTCCTTTATTGTATTCTAAACACTCACGGGTGGTCATCAGGTTATACTTCGGTTGAGTGAGTACGCACCAACTTATGTTGATGCTAGTTTTTATAAATGTCTTCTGTCACGCACGAATATGCACAATTTGGTGTAGGGGGAATTCGTGCGCGCTTGTGTCCAAGCAAGGCAGATGACGTCAGAGGTTAAGAAAAATGAAAGCCAGCATCTCAAGCCAGACATTGAGTCTGTTGCCTATATTCCTATATATACCCAGTGTGTTGGGTTAGTTATTCTTCTGGTACAATGACTTCTTGGTAGACGTCATTGTCGGATTACACTACACGTAAGTCCGAACCAGTTTTTGGTAAGAAGTGAATTGTTTACTTGAACTTTCGTGTCACCATCCTTTGTTGGCATCTAGCTAGCACCTTTCTGCAAAGGGGTGCTATAATGGATCAACGGGGAATTTCACTGAAAGTATTTTAATATTATAAAGGATTCAAGGCTTCATCCTTTACGGTTTATTGGATTGTAATGATATATGGATTGCCGTCGTACGAGTCACGGCGACGAAGAGAGGTTAGCCAAGCACTAGGACATAACCTTCGTTGTTTATATTAGATGCAAGTATGTATGGATCTGCCAGGTCAGGGGTACCAAGCTACTAAAGTACCCGACCAGAATTGTAGGACAGAATCAATATATTTATTCCAAGATCTTTAATGGTTGAATAGTCCTAACGGTCATGACATTGACGCAAGGTCAAACCCTGATCTTATGTGAGGAAGTTATTATGCCTGTACCATGCCTATATATATATATATGCTACATGTACGTTTACTGTGGAATCCATGTTGGAGCACTGTAACCTGTTGTCGTCAACGTATTTTTCGTCCTAAATAAAGTATGATGTTAGTAAACCTAACGAGTTCGTCCCTATACACATTGGCACTCGTTGACGTGCCTGCTTGTTATTGAAGTCCTTCCTTCACGTTCCAAGAAAGAAACATTCGCGTTTTTTATTGTCAAGTCCAAATAGCATCGCCCGTGTTGGACCGTTGTCATTACGACACCATCAACATCCTTTAGACAGCGGTTCACACCCCAGAAGAAGCGAGGCTACAACTATGGCGGCGCAGTGTGGTCTGAAAATGTCCATTTTTTCAGTTACGGAATCGAACTCAATCCAACTCGGTTGAAAAGAAAAATGCAGTCTTTCAAGGCGACAACATCCTGGACTGGTTATAAAATCTAACGGCTACTCAAGGTCAAGATGGACTCAACTGCTTCTATCATTTGCGGACTCTACCAGGTGCTACGTAAGCTTCCTCGGTGATACAGCGCCGGAGTGCAAGACTCTGCAATCCTAGAAATTGCATTTTATCACGAAATGATAAGTATTACTCTGTTCGTTGTCACCGTCTTATGTTAGCTGAGCCGCTTTTTAATATGTCCATTGTAGTATTTCTTGTGATACATGTTTTATGTTCCATGTTTGTTCTGGGAGGTAGGGAGGTCGATCTGTCGAACGAGATCCATCTCGAAGCCAATTCGGGCTCTTCTTCAGACGTTCTGTAGGGCTCCTTTTGTAAGTTTCAATTGAGCGATAATCCCGGTACAAGGCTAGAAACCTTGCCGACGTTCAGATCGCTAGTTGCTCCTTATAATAGTATCTGTTTAGCTGTTGCGTCACGTTTACTTGTTGTTTTTATCAGTTATTTTTACTCGTATTTTGTTTTATGATGAATTTTGTTTGTATTATGCGTCCGTCTAATCTTCCTGTCGTTCAGTTTTTTTACAAAACCTATGTTTTTACACTGTGTTGTCAATTGTCTTGTGTAAGTTTTTTATCGCAGTTATCATCGTAAATTTTTACGACATTCTATTTTAGTTTCACATTTTAATTTTGTTGACCTCTGCGATCGTTTTCTTCGTCTTTGATTATCTCGTCTTGTCATTGTTGTTGCTATTGTCTTTGGCTCTTGTCTGTTCTTAATATTTCATTGTATAAATTATTTTAATTGATTAATAATATTTAGTATATTTAAGTGATAATTAGGTACCGTTCTTAGACAAGAACGTATTGCACACACTTAAAGTAAATTAATTGATAATTATTTGAGTAAATCAAAATGTCGTCGCTTGAATATTTTATGAAACAGGCAAAATCCGTTGGGATGGCTCCTGACGAGGCGAAAGCATTCGCACTAACGGAATACAAAAAGGCTCAAGAGATAGAAGCTGAACAGAGGAAATTAGAACTTCTGAAACAAGAAAATGTGAGATTTGAAGCAGAGGAAAATGAAAAGAAGAGGATATTTGAGTCTCAGGAAAATGAGAAACGATTTCAGCGTGAGGCGGAACATAAGAAACTTCAGATTGAGGCAGACAACAAAAGACTTCAATTGGAAGCAGATCAGAAAAAATTGGAGGCAGATCAGAAAAGATTGGAGGCTGAAGAAAAATATAAACTTGAAATGGAAAAGACTAGAATGGAATTGGAAAGTAAACAAAAAGAAACAGAAGAAAGGAGATTGTTAGCTGAAGAAAATACAAGAAAATATCAACTTCAAATTCAACATGAAAAAGAAATGAAGGAATTAGAATTTAATCAGTTTCGATTAACTCAGGAGGCTATTGCTCAAAAGTCTCAGGAGGGCCAAAATTCATCTAAACAAGGGAATATTAAAAATTTTCATTTAATATTGCCAAAATTTAATCCACCATCGGACGATGTGATTCATTATCTACATAGGTTCGAGGCAACATGCGAGGCCTATCACGTGGAAAAATCTCAATACTGTGTAAAATTATCAGAACTACTTACAGGTGAAGCGATGTCAGTATATCATATTGCAACTACTGCTGATAAAAATAACTATGAGGCTCTCAGAACTGCTTTACTTGTTAAATATCAAATGACAGCGAATGAATATCGTTTGAAATTCAAATCTATGCTCCCACAAACTGGAAAACATTTTAACGATTTTATTGATCAAATAGCACTTACTTTGGATAGATGGATCGAATTATCCAAGACGGATAAAACTTTTGACGCATTGAGAGATTTATTATTACGCGATAAAGTTTTGTCCTCGGTTAACCCAGCTTTTCTTGCTTTTTTGCACGAACATAAACATTCAAGCATAAATGAAATGCAGCAAACCTGTGTACAATACTGTACTGCACACCCAAACTTGAATTTTGGGAATACTCAGGTTAAAGATGAATTTCCCGTTGCTTTTGCTATACAACAAGATTATCGCAGACGCCATCGCTCTTTAAGTAATGACAGAAACTACAAAAAGGGAAATAACGAGAATTTCAATTCTTGTAATTTTTATAAGGGGAAACAATTTCAGCATTCTTCTCCATATAACAATTCTTGGGGTCAATTTCACAAATCAAGAGTTTGGGATAACAATAATTGTGGAAATTATCAAGTAGGTACTTATAAACAAAATTGGCGATCTAAATCTCAGAATCCTAACAATAGACAAGATTCTCGTAATAGATTTTATGGTCAAAGCCATAACAGTGATAGCGCTAACTATCATTCAAATCAATACGGTAACACAAGCAGAAATGATAATAATGGCAATTTTAGAAATGATGGTCGATCGCGACGTAGAGATAGGTCGTCTAGCAGAGGGCCACGCCATCAAACTAATGTAGCTATTGTTGACACACATGTTAACAAAGAGAATAATACAAATAATAACACTCATAATGCAATGTCTTGTTCTATTGATTATGAACAGATAAAGTGTTGCCAAGAATGTAAAACCCTGTTCCAGCCCAAGGCGATCACGACACTCCGTTGCGGACATGTGTTACCCAGTTTACCAGCTGTGTGTACGGCTACTTCAGCCCACAATGGAGAAGGAAGACTTAATTTCAATCGTGGTTTTATAAATTCTATTCCATGCTCTGTCCTTTTCGATTCAGGTTGCTCTACTATCGGCGTCAGAAGCTCTTTGGTCAACCCATCCTGTGCCACTGGAAGGACCATTAAATGCCGCACGTTTGGAGGAACTGTAGAAACATTTCCCACAGCTATAATTAATATTCACACTCCATTTTTTTTCAGGAAATGTACATGCATGTCTCCTCCCGTCACCAATTTGTGACATAATACTTGGTCGGATACATGGCATTAAAGAGTGTACCCCACAGCAAATTGCTAATTGGGAAAAGCGACATATACATACTGCTAATGCAGTTGTAACTAGAGCACAAGCTCATGATATGTTGCAAGATACACCTACTATACCTACTGTCCAAGGTAATAATGATGATGTTAACACTCCTATTTCACGGGAGTCATTTATGACATTACAAAAGAATGATGCTTCTTTGAAAAAATTTTTTCATTTCTCTAATAACACTGGTAATACTCCTTATACAGGATCTAAACATAGATTTGCTTTAAAGAATGGGATATTAGTGAGAGTGATACGAGATGCTGATTCATCCGTACGTTCTCAGATCTTGGTACCTACGACAATGAGAGGTCGTATATTACACCATGCGCACGACACTCAATGTGCGGGCCATATGGGGTTCTCCAGAACCAAATCTAGAGTGCTATCTGCATTCTATTGGCCAGGCGTCCATAGGGATGTCAATATTTACTGCCGCTCTTGTACAACATGTCAGGAGGTTAAAGTACGTGGTCCATACCACGCAGCTCCGATTCAGGCTGCGGACATTCCGATTCGGCCGTTTGAGAAAATGTCAATTGACATAATTGGTCCTATGCAACCATCAGCTAGAGGTCATACACATATACTCACTTGTATTGACATGTGTACTCGTTGGCCAGAGGCCATACCTCTTAAGAATACTTCTTCTGCCAGTGTTGCAGATGCATTGTGGTTGATTTTCTCACGTTTAGGTTTTCCTAGAAAGATCTTATCGGACCATGGAGTCCAATTCATATCGGAATCTATGTCCCAAGTTATGAAGTTATTAGGCATAGATAGATCGCTCAGTGCTATCTACCATCCGATGTCGAATGGATTAATTGAGAGGCAGAATAGGACGCTTAAACAGTTGTTGGGAAAGATAACTCAGGACCATCCTGAAAATTGGGACAGAGTCCTCCCCGCGGCGCTTTTTGCGTATCGCGAAGTACAGAATGAGGCTACCGGATATTCTCCTTTTCAATTGGTCTTTGGAGTTCAACCGCGCGGTCCTATGTCGTTACTACACGACTTACTTATTGAAGATAATATCACTGATGAAACTCAATCTTCTTACGAGTACGTGATTTCTTTAAGAGAAAGAATAATAGATGCGTGTAGATTAGCTACCACATCATCAGAACAAGCTAAAGAAAATGCTCGACTTTTTGCCAACAGATATAGACGTCTCCGCCAACTTCTTCCTGGCGATGAGGCATATGTCTTATTGCCTTGTAAAGACAATCGTCTCCTTATTACTTGGAGAGGTCCTTTTAAAATAATATCTAGGATCTCCGATGTTGATTATATTGTCGATGTCATGGGAAAGCATAAGACTTTCCATATCAACATGTTGAAGGAATATTACACTCGTCCTGACTATCTTCAGTCAGTGTTTCAGGCAACCGATGAGCCTACACCACCTATCCAACACTATTCTTCTTTATCCGTCATTCAAGAAGAAGAATCTTCTTTTCATGACGTACCTTTACCTTTACCTGTGGTACCACTCCATCCTAATGAAAGTTGGAATGACGTTACTATTTCTACTGATCTGTCGGTGGATCAACATCAGCAAGTTTCCGCTGTTCTTAGATCTTTTCAAGATGTTCTCACTGACATCCCAGGTCGTACGTCAGTTATTCAACATGACATTCTATTAACGGACGATACACCTATTCGAGTCCGTCCATATCCTATACCTCTGCACTTTCGTTCTCAGGTTGATAAGGAATTGGATGAGATGCAAAAGTTAAAAATAATTGAACCATCTACATCACCTTATTCTAGTTCTATGGTCATAATTAGAAAAAAAGATAACAATATCCGTCTCTGTGTGGATTATAGGAAGTTGAACAAACTTACCCAGTTTGACGCGGAACCATTGCCATTGTTAGAAGATTTATTGGGTAAACTGTCTAACTCTACTTTCTTTACAAAACTTGACCTCTCAAAGGGATATTGGCAAGTCCCATTGACAGAAAGGGCAAAGCCACTTACTGCTTTTTCTACTCCACGGGGGTTATTCCAATATAATTTCATGCCATTTGGTTTAGTAAATGCACCGGCTACATTTGTACGCATGATGCGTCGCGTACTTTCTCATCGTCCCGATGTCATTACATATATTGACGACATTTGTCTCTTTAATGACACATGGGATGAGCACATTATTGGATTGAAAACATTACTGTCTACTTTACGGTCATGTAATTTAACGGCTAAGCCTTCTAAAGCTTTCGTGGGTTTTCACGAAATTTCATTTTTAGGCCACCGCGTTGGTCACGGTCGGTTATATACTGAAGACATTACTGTCTCTAAGATCCTCAACATTTCTACTCCCAAAACTAAGAAACAAGTGAGATCACTATTGGGTCTTGTTCAGTTCTACGCTAAGTTCATACCTCATCTGTCCACTATTACTGCACCTTTCTCTTCGTTATTAAAAAAGGGCGCGGCTAACGTGATTCGGTGGTCGGAGGAACACCAAATCGCGTTGGACACCATTAAGGCATTCTTTTCTAAACCTCCTATGTTACAATTGCCTAATGCGAACCTTCCTTTCATCTTGCGCAGTGACGCCTCTGCCTACGGTATTGGAAGCGTGTTACTACAGGAGTACGCGGGCACCTTGCACCCAGTACTGTTCGTTTCAAGGAAACTTACGTCGGCCGAACAAAAGTACTCCGTTCTCGATAGGGAACTTTTGTCTCTCGTGTGGTCTATAACAAAACTCCAACGTTATCTTCTTGGATCACATTTCTTTGTAGAGACGGATCAGAAAGCACTTACTGCATTAAACACCAAAGACGTCAGATCTGCAAAGTCCACCAGATATGCAATTTCTTTGCAACCCTACTGTTTCACAATCCGGGCAATACCTGGATCACAGAACGTTTTCGCTGATATTTTGTCCCGCTGCCCGAGTGAATCATGCGACTTGGTACGCCCTACAAATGTGGATGCCTCTACACATACTACATCACATTTGTAAACATGACGTTCTTTGAACTTTACTTTGTGAATCAGTGACAATTTTTTTTTGTACATACTTAGTCAAGTGAATAAAGTTGTAACATTCCGTTGAATTACTTGAAGCGGAAAATAGAAAATAGAACAGTGAATTATATATATATAACAGTGAGGATCACATAACTTTTAGTATTTATGACATTATCTGCATAAAGATACATTGTGTATTTAGATAAACATTAGTATATCGTGAACTATTTAACAATATTTTGTGGAATCTTTGGTATTTCAACATACTAAAACTTTTAGGGATCTTCGTGTTTATGAACTGTTTTGAAGTTAACTTAGAATCTTCAAGAACTAATTGAACTTGTAGCAGTGTAATGAACTGAAACATTATTCAGTACATTGTGATTAATGAACATATTTAATTAGTTTAATATAATTAACTATAAATATTTTAATCCTAATGATTACATCGAGTAACTATCACTCATTTTAGATAGTGATACGTCATTGGTAGTTATTTAATGATACTACTCATCCTTAGACACGGTTAGGTGTGTTGATGACTTCAAGTGTTGTATTCGTATTCTTTGATTTTTGCCACTTCTCATTTTTTAATTTTTATGCATTTTCATCTTTTCCTTTAAATTCATGTATTACCATATCTCTTTATTTCTTATTGCATTTGGTTTCAATTAATCATCCTTTATGCTTTGATTTTCTTTCATCTCTTCCACAATGTTCCAAAGGTGGTCAATTGTGATGATATGCTTTTATGCATATTTGTTGTTGAGTTGAGTTGAATTTGATTTTGTTCGTTCACTCTCCTCTTATTGATTAATATGCCTCTCTTGCATTATTAGTATTATTAGTATATAATACATATTTGTAAGCTTGTTTCACCTCTCCGCGTTAATTAAAGGAAAAAAATTTAATAGAATTAAATTTTTTTGCGGACGGTGTGAAGGAAGCTGATGCCTCCTTTATTGTATTCTAAACACTCACGGGTGGTCATCAGGTTATACTTCGGTTGAGTGAGTACGCACCAACTTATGTTGATGCTAGTTTTTATAAATGTCTTCTGTCACGCACGAATATGCACAATTTGGTGTAGGGGGAATTCGTGCGCGCTTGTGTCCAAGCAAGGCAGATGACGTCAGAGGTTAAGAAAAATGAAAGCCAGCATCTCAAGCCAGACATTGAGTCTGTTGCCTATATTCCTATATATACCCAGTGTGTTGGGTTAGTTATTCTTCTGGTACAATGACTTCTTGGTAGACGTCATTGTCGGATTACACTACACGTAAGTCCGAACCAGTTTTTGGTAAGAAGTGAATTGTTTACTTGAACTTTCGTGTCACCATCCTTTGTTGGCATCTAGCTAGCACCTTTCTGCAAAGGGGTGCTATAATGGATCAACGGGGAATTTCACTGAAAGTATTTTAATATTATAAAGGATTCAAGGCTTCATCCTTTACGGTTTATTGGATTGTAATGATATATGGATTGCCGTCGTACGAGTCACGGCGACGAAGAGAGGTTAGCCAAGCACTAGGACATAACCTTCGTTGTTTATATTAGATGCAAGTATGTATGGATCTGCCAGGTCAGGGGTACCAAGCTACTAAAGTACCCGACCAGAATTGTAGGACAGAATCAATATATTTATTCCAAGATCTTTAATGGTTGAATAGTCCTAACGGTCATGACATTGACGCAAGGTCAAACCCTGATCTTATGTGAGGAAGTTATTATGCCTGTACCATGCCTATATATATGCTACATGTACGTTTACTGTGGAATCCATGTTGGAGCACTGTAACCTGTTGTCGTCAACGTATTTTTCGTCCTAAATAAAGTATGATGTTAGTAAACCTAACGAGTTCGTCCCTATACACATTGGCACTCGTTGACGTGCCTGCTTGTTATTGAAGTCCTTCCTTCACGTTCCAAGAAAGAAACATTCGCGTTTTTATTGTCAAGTCCAAATAGCATCGCCCGTGTTGGACCGTTGTCATTACGACACCATCAACATCCTTTAGACAGCGGTCTAAACAGTTGACTCACAAATTAAGACTGGGAATCATAAACTGTTATATATTATGCACTACTGTATGGTGTAGAAACATGGACGATGAATAAGCATTTGGAAGAAAGAATTGAGGCTCTTGAAATGTGGATATATAGAAGAATGGGGCACATCTCATGGAAAAGGAAGAAAACAAATAAGGAGGTCCTACAAGATCTAGGTATGAAAAGAGAACAAATGAGGGAGAGCAAAGTTCGGCAGCTAAAATACTTTGGCCACATTAAAAAGGCATAACACCTTGCAAGAAAACCATAATAGAAGGGTGAGTTGAAGGCAAACATACAAAGGGGAAGACAGCGCTATAAGTGTGAAGATAACATCAAAAGATGGACAGGATAGAAACTAGCAGAGTGCACCACCAAGACAAGAGACAGAAGACGTCGAGGATCCATTACAGCCAACCTTCGTAGTGGAGATGGCAGCTGATGATGATGATGATTGGTTCAGAGTAAGAAATACTCTCGGGGTAATGACCACTAATTGACGCGCCAATTTATGAATAGGTAATTATGAAATGTGAATACCATTATTAAGTGTACCTAAACTCTCTCGATAAGTACAGAAGGCAACTTATTTGTGATTGGAGGAGAAACAGAGAAGGACAATGCTCTCCACTAAGCAGTAATATCTAATGAATATAGAAAAGCTATTATGTATCTACTGTTTAAAATATATCGCTGAAGATTAGTCACCAAACTCCTCAATCTTCTTCTTCTTCTTCCTCGTTCGCCCTGAAAAGGACATTGGTTTACATCAACGCTGCGATATCTGCACCTTTCGGCCGACATATCCAACTTCAGCACGGCATTTTTGGGGACCGGGTTTGCCTTCCCTCTTCGATCCCTACTCTCTCAGCCAGACTGCAGTGATGCAGCCTGTTTCCAGGACCACCACGTGGAGGTGGAGTAGGGTCTTAGTGAGCTCTAGTTCGCTGACCATGACGCAAGCTTTCAAGGTATATGTCGCTGACGACGGCATTCTCTATTGCTGTATCTTTGGGTCCTAAACTCCTCAATCAAGAGGTTTTATTACATGTAAACAATTAGCAAAGACATACTAATAATAATAGCCCATCCAGCAATTACTGACTATTTGAATGCGCCCCTGAGGTGACAGATATCAGCTGCTTATTTTCCTGGTGTTCTTTCGTTGTTTTGTCCTCTCCTCTGTTTGCTTCGATAGCTTCTTTTCGCCCAATCTGAGGTTGTGCCGTACATAGCATCGCCACTTAAAATTTGACTTAATATACACATAGGGGGGGGGGGGGCTCTTGGGTAGTGTGAGAGTGAGGCCAACTTAAAATTATAAAAGAACCACATCCACCCACCCAAGATAAACCCATAAAACGAAGAAATAGAAACGTTGAAAGTAGAACGTTGAAAGTAAAACGTTGAAAGTAAAACATTAAAAGTAAAACGTTGAAAGTAACACATTGAAAGTAAAACATTGAAAGTAAAACGTTGAAAGTTAAACGTTATTTGCTCATATGAAACTGATCGTTATTTTATTTGGCTTAGATTGTTCCTTTCAAAACAGGATTGGTTTATTATGTTTTCATAAAGTGCTACAGTCAGCATTATTTGTCTTGGATTGTTCCTCTCAAAACATGATTGATTTATTATGTTTTTGTAATGTGCTACAGTCATTATTATGTGTTTTAGATTGTTCATTTTAAAACATGATTGGTTTATTGTGTTTTTGTAATGTGCAACAGTCAACATTATTTGTCTTAGATTGTTCCTTTCAAAACAGAATTGGTTCATTATGTTTTTGTAATGTGCTACAGTCAACATTATTTGTGTTAGATTGGTTCATTATGTTTTTGTAATGTGCTACAGTCAACATTATTTGTCTTAGATTGGTTCATTATGTTTTTGTAATGTGCTACAGTCAACATTATTTGCAGAATTTTCAATATGATCCAGCATGAGACTGAGTCTCGTAAGAGTATATACATTACTCCACTGGGAGGGGTGTGGTATGGGAGCCATCGTCACGAGACTGAGTCTCGTAAAAGTATATACAATACTCCACTGATAGGGGGTGTGGGGTGGGAGCCATCGTCATGAGACTGAGTCTCGTAAGAGTATACACAATTATCCAGTGGGAGGGGGTGTGGTGTGGGAGCCATCTTCACGAGACTGAGTCTCGTAAGAGTATACACAGTACTCCACTGGGAGGGGGGGGGGGGGTATGAGAGTCATTGTCACAAGACCTCGCAACACTTTGAAAAGTTCCAGAGGCCGGCTTAGTATATAAGGGCGCAAAAATTAATAGTCTATGCAAAGTGAAACGGTCTTTACTGACCATGGAAACCAGACGACACGAAATTCTTCTTTCTCAGAGGATCACGCAGATACATTTTTCGTTCTCTCCATTCTTTGATAAGGTGGACTATCGGGATCCGTGAGAACATCTATTTGCGTATCAAAATTCTTGAGATGATTTATGTTTCAATAACTCATGCATTAAAGTTGATTGTTGATCAGAACTGACGTCGATGCACCTCAAAGGTTAGGTTGCTCTGCCCAACACTACACGTAAAGTTTGCATAGAGGCTTTTTATGATTGACACTATGCAGCTTGGAAGTCCATAAGCCCTCAGTATTTTCCATAAACTGTCCCTATGTATGCTGTCAAAAGCGTTTTGTCATGTTATATATATATATATATATATATATATATATATATATATATATATATATATATATATATATATATATATATATATATATATATATATATATATATATATATATATATATATATATATATATATATATATATATATTTTTGAAAAAGGAAATTGAATGCGGATTCTGAGTATGTTCAGTTTATAAATTTAAAATTATTTTATGAATATAAATTAATTAGAGACGAAGCACAAAACAATTTTACTAAACCCAAAAAAAAAAAAAAATATCAGACTTACCAATTGAAGTTCATCCATCAGTTGTGTTTTCCAAGATATAAATTACTGTAAACTACAACTATTTTGGAAATATTTTTATACTCCAACTACTTTCCATGTGTCATTTAGAAAATAGAAATACGCTCTACTGTCTATGCCGTAACAAATTTAGAGTATAACATTTGAACGAAGGGCTCTTTCTTGTTTTTCCATTCTGCGAAAGGCTCACAAATGGGCAGTATAGGTTGCAACATAGATAAAAATCTGTCTCTCTCCATCATCTGTGAATAAAATGGAGTGTGAAACATAGTCTCTTTTGATGAGAAATAATCTTTTATACTTGACCTTTTTTCGATACCCATTGCTTGAAGCAGAGCAAAACATTTTAGAAGCTCATAGTCATTTATTGGGATCCACCTAGTATATCTTGGGGTAGATGATTCATTTAGGCCTAAATTTGATGACACACCCACTGCTCTTCCATCTTTGGGTTGATGTTAAGGTATTATTATGTATATTACATGTTGGCCTCATTTAGATTTGTTACCAGTTTAAATTTACGCGCTAACATCTTTATCTAAAGTCAACGTGATGTATTTTACACTATATGATATTGATAGTGAACGCGATTATGTGTAGACGTCACTAGAGAGGATGACGTAATGAGGTGCTGTGCTAATGCATGCAAACGGTCGTTCAGGGCCTTTTGTCGTTTGAATCCGTCTAAGCAAGACGTGGATTATTACTGCTCCCAAAGTTATTGAAGTTTATAGATCTCCTATCTGGTTTATAATGAAACTAATGTCGCCACTTTAATTCTACATGATGCAGTATTTGAACATCTTATATTGATGAGCATTTTTGAAGAAGAAGGAAGTTCAGGGAGTATAATTAAAATATTGTCATCGCCAGCTGTCGGTTATCACTACTTCAATGAATCCGCTTGTTGGCATTGCTAGTATACAGGCCTGACATGTGACGATGAAGCACTGCATATAGGAGACTGATTTAATGTATGAATAAGATGATTGCCATGAACTTGATGTAATGCCTCGTCATTAAATGTATTTGTCCGTGGACCCAACCACGAATAGCGTTGTGAAGTTCGATCAAGTTGAAAACATTGTTGTTGGACACCCACATTGCAAGAAACATCAATTAGCACGATACTCCAGTAAAACTCTCAAATCCCTTTTGTAACAGAGACAACATTGCGGCCCAGTGTGATGGGGAACGATTTTGTCCAGAATATACAACAATCAAATATGAAAAACTGTAAAGAAAAAAGATTTTTATTTACAAGAACTTTACAAGTTGTTCAGACTGTTGGAAAAATCTGCATCAATATCAGCGTACGGCGCATGCGTGCCAGTAGTCATGAAAAAAAAAAAAAAAATCTCAGCAAGATGTCCGGTCGAGTGAAACCTTCTTTCAGTTCACACATTTTTTGTCAAGTCTGCAATGGTCTCAATTGATCAAAGAAACTGCGCTTATGATGCCTTAAGCCTGATTCAAGTCACCAGTTCGTTCCTGACGTTGACTTGTGGTGTATACGAGCATCTCCGAAGATTTTTATTCGGCTGCGTCAGTTAATTACCATTTTTGGGCTTGTAAAACTTTTAGCCAGGTTATCTTGCAGGAAGTCCCTCTCACAATATCTATTCGTTTATGCATGTTTTAAGTATTTATATGTATAGTTGTAGTCCATCTAAGGGGGAGGATGCAGGGAACTTTGGATCTCTCTAATGTCGCTTTGGCTGACCATAGAAATCCAAGGTCGTTCTTAGGGACCGTTTGAATATTTTCAGCTTGCAAAAGATCAACTCAGCAAATCTCGTTGTATACTCTGTTTGCTCCTGAATTTATTCAATATTATATATTTAGGTGTAACGTTTTGTATATATATATAAATATAAATATATATATATATATATATATATATATATATATATATACATATATATATATATATATATATATATATATATATATATATATATATATATATATATATATAATAATAATAAATTCTTTAAGCGCCAAACACGGCGCATAAGGCAGAAACCAGTGCTCTCCAGGTTGTTCGTTGTGACGCCACTCCTCTTAGCTCTTGCACATTATTTAGGCCCAACGTTCTTCCTTCTCTTATTATTGTTCTTCTGAGTGTTTCTTTTGGTCTTCCTTTTTTCCGCTTACCCTCAGGACCCCAAGTGAGCGCCTGTAGTGGTATTCTGTTGTTTTGCATTCGTAGGACATGACCGATATATGACCATCGTCTTTTCCTTATATAGTCGGAGACATATTTCTGCCTAGAGTCTTCTCTTATTTGTCGATTAGTCTTGAATTCTTTCAACTGATCATAATATGATTTCATGAGTTTTCTAAGACATTTGTTCTCGAATGTATTCAGCTTGTTCTCCAATGATTTTGTTATTTTCCAACTCTCACAGCCGTATGTTAACACTGAGATAACATTTGAATTAAACAGACGAAGCTTGGTATGTATATTCAATGATCGTAATTTCCACATGTTAGATAATCTATTGAAGGCGCTAGCTGCCAAAGCAATTCTAGTATGGATTTCTCTTGTTGTTTCACCATCCTGAGTCATTTTACTGCCTAAATAATTGAAACTTTCAACTTTCTGTAGTTTTTCCCCGTTCAAGATGATATCAAAGGTCTCGTTAGAAAAGTTCATAGCTTGAAATTTTAGAGGCATTTACAGGAAGAGACCAATTTTAACCGAGAGATGACACAAATTATTTATTGCTTCTTGGGATTGAACTTGGTTTTTCAAAGGGTTGGGAATGCACATCCCTGCGAAATCCAGGTCCCCCAGGAATTTTCCATTTGTCCATTTTATACCCAATTGTTCATTGTGGGTATAGTTTCTCATAACCCAATCAATAGCTATTCCAAAAGTAGTGGTGACATAATACAGCCTTGTTTCACCCCTGTTTCTACTGTAAACCATTCTGTATTCCCTTTATTTGTTCTAACACAACATCTTGCATTGTCATATAGCGCTTTGATTATATTCACATATTTTGTTGGAAAAACCATAGATTGTAAGTATCTTCCACAATGATGAATAGGGCGGTGTAGACTATCAAAGGCTTTTTGAAAATCGACGAAGGTGATAATAAGTGGCGATTGCCTTTCCACTGATTCTTCTATAATTGTTCTTAGTGTGAATATTTGATCAATACATGATCGTTTCGGCCTGAAACCCGCTTGTTCTTCTCTGATCTTTTCGTCAGCATGCAATTTAAGTCTTTCTAACATCATGCAACATAATAATTTTCCAGGTACTGATAATAGAGATATACCACGCCAGTTCTTACAGTCTGATAGATCACCTTTCTTCGGTAACTTTACAATAATACTGTCTTTCCATTGTTGTGGTGGTTGTTCTTCTCTCCATACTTCATTTATAATATCTAAAATTCTCAAGAGGTTGTTGTCATTAACTGCTTTAATCATTTCCCCTGAAATTTCGTCAACTCCAGCAGCTTTAAAATTTTTTAATCTTTTAACGGCTTGTTTGATCTCGTCCAGCGTGAATTCATCGCAAGTTATTGGCAAGGTGGTTGTGGATGTTTCATTATTAAAATCAGGTGTTACTGTTGGTGGTGGTCTGTTTAGCACCTCCATGAAGTGCTCAGCCCATCTCTTCATTTGTTCTTTTTCTGTTGGTATTGAATTCCCTAATTTACCTTTAACAGGTGTTTCCATAGCAGTAGGCTGGTGACATAGTTGTTTTGTAATTTGATAAAGGCACCTACTATTACCAGTTCTTGCAGCATTTTCAGCTTCTACGGCCAGTTCATTGATGAAATGTCTTTTATCTCTTCGAGTTTTTTGTCTTCACTTCTTTATTTAACAAGTTATAAGTTAGTTTGCAAGATTCAACTGCATTATGTGTACTTGCCGCTAGTAGTTTAAGTTTTGCTGTTTTCCTTTCTTGTATTTTGTCCCAAGTATCTTCTCTCATCCATTTTTTCTTTTTATGTACTAGGTATCCGGTGGTCGCTACAGCTGCTTCTGTCATTGCTGTTCTCAGTTGTTCCCATTTAGTATCGATTGTCTTGGTGGTGATATCGTTGTCAATTTGCCTAAAGCATCGAAATAGTTGTTCATTTTGACATTATATTCCTTCTTTATATCATTTGATTGCAGTCTGTGTACATCTATTCTTCTATTTTTATTCGGTTGGTATAACTTCTTCAGTTTAATTCTCATTTTAGCTATGCAGAGGTTATGATCGCTTCCGATCTCTGCACCTCTGTATGCTCTGACGTCTTGAACTGATGAGCGAAATTTAGCGCTTATGCAGAAGTGATCTATCTGGTTCTTAGTTCTGCCATCAGGTGAATTCCATGTTATCTTGTGGATATTCTTATGTGGAAAGATGGTGTCTGCCACAACGAGGTTTGATATTTCACAAAGTTCTAGAAGTCTTTCGCCATTTTGATTCATACAGCCTATGCCATGAGTACCGAGATATCTTTGTACTCCATCGTTGTACATATATATATATATATATATATATATATATATATATATATATATATATATATATATATATATATATATATATATATATATATATATATGCGTTGAATTTTTATTGTCCTCAGTTTCATTTTACTTAGTTTTGTCATTTGTTCGTCATATATCGTAAATCTAATCTAGCTATCTTCCAGTTAAAAAAAATGTCAGCTGTTTTGCATTGTGGGTCCTTTTCATGTCTCATTTTAGATTTTTCTTGTCCTGTGGTTTGACCTAGTTTCAGGTTTTGTAGATTTTGTCAATTGTAGAATTTTATTCAGTTCTTATAATCATTTTGCTGTTTGTAATTCGATCTTGTGGTGTGATATTGTTTGTGTAATCCTTTTGTTTACCGCTTCTGTTCTATTTTCTTCATTACTGTTTCATAATATGATATTAACATTGGTTACATACATATTTGTGCAAAAATATTATATGACTGCAATAATTTAATTGCATTGCACTAGTAGGCCATTAGCCAGTAGTTGTTCGCTTGAGTAGGGCATAGCTATATAAAATATTATAAAAATTATTTTGTGCTTACAAATAATTTGTAAAGCAACTTGCCTGTTATCTGGTTGACTAAGTGAGTACATTAGTTGGTTAACGTGGCGACTTTCGAAACTTTTATAAAAATGGGGAGAGAATTTTCCTACAAAGGGGAGGCACTTAGAGAATTTGCTTTGGCTGAATTAGCGAAAGAAGATAAGATGAGAGTTGAACTGGAAGCTAAAGAAGAGAAAAGGAGAGCTGAAATGAAATAGGAATTAGCTGAACAGGAAGCTAAAGAAGAGAAGAAGAGAGCTGAACAGGAAGTTAAAGAGAGCAGAAGAGAGCTGTAATGAAGCGTGAATTAGCAGAACAAGTGGCCAAGGATGAAATAAGACGTATTGAGGAAGAGAAAAAAATGCAACAAGAAGAAATGTTAATGCTTCTTCAGGTGGAAGAATTGAAATTAAAAGCTCAATTTGCAAATAATGGCAATGGTAGTGATTCACATACTACTTCTTCAATGGGACATACTAGAGGCAATGATAGGTTTAAACTACCTATATTTAACCAAACTGTTGATGGCGTAGCATGCTACCTATCAAGGTTTGAAGATGTATGTGTAGCAAATAAACTTGATAAATCCTTATGGGTTACAAAACTGAGAGAGTTTTCGAATGGTGAGCCAATGGCTGTCATTGATACTATGGATGAGGCAGTTAGAAAAAACTATGAAGCTGCTAGGGTAGTACTGTTTAAACGTTTTCAACTTAACGAAGAAGGTTATAGAGTCAAATTTAAAACAATGATTCCAGATTCGAGCAAAGGTTTCTCTGAATTTATTGCTGCAATAAGGATTATTCTTAATAGATGGATTGAACTTTCAGGTATTAATAAATCCTATGATAAGCTTGTAGATTTAATGCTCAGGGATAAAGTGTTATCTTCAGTAAGCAAACCATTTTGGTCGTTCTTACAGGAACGTAAACCACCAACTTTATCTGCTCTGGAAGAAATAGCAGTCCAATTCTGCACTGCACATCCCGGATCATGCATTGCAAACACTCAATTAAGAGAAGCTTTACCAGTTGCTTCTGTTGCAATGTGGAATAATCACAATAGAGCAAGATCTCATAGTCTAGACAGAAATTTTATACATAAAAGAAATAATGACAACAATTACTATAGGAATAATAACTTTAACAAAAATGATAATTTCAGTAGAGGTCGACAACAGTTTAGAAACCAGTCACCTCAATATAGCAATAACAGCAATTTTCAACAGGGATCAAACTGGAAGAAACAAAATAATTTCATTCCTCATAATAATAATAATTGGGTAAATATAAATCAATATTATAGAACCCGAAACAATAGTCAAAATGGTAGACACCAAAATAATTCTGTTGATCGCCATAGACAGCGATCAAATTCAGGTGGACCACAGAGGTTCGAACATAATGCGTGGGCGGCACTGACTAGCAGTGTACCCTTGGGTAGTCAAGACTCTAATAACCAGGTGCATTCGTCTGCATGTTGTTCATTTGACTTTGATGTGGCAAATAGTTGCCCAGAATGTCTAACTATATTTCAGAAGGACGGCACTACAGTTCTGAAGTGTGAACACCCTCTTCCAGTTGTTAGTCTCTCCTCTAATGACGGTACACGGACTTTGATATTTAACAGAGGATTGGTTAATGGTAATATGGTATCAGTTTTAAGGGATTCAGTTTCCACAACCATCAGCATTAGACAGCCTCTTGTTCACCCTAGTTGTTCAACGGGTAAAAGTGTTAAATGTATTACGTTTGTAGGTACAATTTAGTACTATCCCACTGCCATTATTGATGTTCACACACCATTATTTTCAGAGAATGTTACTGTATGTTTATTATAGAATCCATTCTCTGACCTCACAGTTGGGCTCATCCATGGGAGTAAAGACTGCTCACCAGAGGCAATTGAGGATTGGGAAAGAAAACATTTGTTTATTGCCAATGCTGCTTCAACACGAGCCCAGGCTCAAGCATTGGAGAAAGAACATATTTCAGAGCCTGACACAGTTACTCATAATGACACTGAAGTCCAGTCGGTGATAGATAGAGTGTCTTTCGCCACAAAATAAAGAGAAGATAACTCATTAAAAGTTTTTTTGCTTTGGTCAGAAATAATGAGGATGTTGAGTTCAATACCAGTCGTAAACATTGGTTTACTATTAACAATGACATTTTACTTAGAAACTATATGGATCACTCTGATATAAAACAACAGGTCATGGTACCTCTTACATAGAGACAATATATCTTAAGACCTGCACATGACTCACACTGCGCGGGTCATATGGGATACACTCGGACACGTTCTAGAGTGTTATCTTCATTCTTTTGGCCAGGTGTTTCCCGAGACGTATCGTTAAACGTACGTTCATGCGTTATCTGCCAGGAAGTCAAGTCTCGAAGAGCGTTCCATACTGCTCCAATCCAGGCATGTGACATATCGGTCCATCCTTTTGACAAGATGGCCATTGACATTATTGGTCATCTACTACCTTCTGCCAGAAGTCACAGATTTGTCCTTACGTGCATTGATTTGTGATTTCGGAGGCCAGAAGCTATCCCTCTTAAGCATACCTCTACATTTGACGTAGCGGATGTACTTCTTCTGATCTATTTAAGAATATGTTTTCATAGGAAACTACTTTCTGATCATGGGTTTCAATTCGTCTCTGACACCATGACATCTATCATGAAGACTCTTAATATAGGTAAAAGTCTAAGTAGCATATATCACCCTATGAGCAATGGTTCTGTGGAGAGGCTCAACAGAACTCTCAAACAACTGTTGCACGATGTTACGATTAAGTATCCTCGGGATTGGGACCGGGTCCTACCGGCTGTGCTGTTTGCATATCGAGAGGTGCCACATGAACAGTCCGGCTTTCTCCATTTGAACTCGTGTTTGGTGCTCCACCAAGGGGTCCAATGGGTCTGATAAAGGATCTCCTTGTTGACTCTGAGATGACTTATGACATACAGTCATCTTATTAGGAAATGTACTCACCACAAAAATATGTATATAAAGTTTAGTATAATACGAGTATATAGTAATTGTGAATGTAAAGGTCTGATGATGTTCTTATAATACATTTGATTTACTACAAATGAAAGTTATTTAAATATCCAACTAAAAGCATCAGGACTTTACCCCCCCCCCCCCCCCCCGGCTTGTTTTTATTTGTGTTCGGTGTTTTGTGTTTGCCTCTGATTTGTTCACCAGAGATGGAACAGGATTTTTCTCATCACCAAACTGAAAACATTCTACGCTTGACTTATGAGATGCATCATCTATCCAATGTTTTTAACACACCCATGTAATTGAATCTATTGCCCTGATTTAAAACTTTCCTTTTAAGTTGATAGTGCATACAGAAGAATATTAACAAGAAAACCGCGCCATTTCAGGAGTGATGCAATTTAGTGCAATGGCCAGAAACTCATCACTTTTACGTAATTTCCAGACTGCAATTATGGTGAGAAAAATTTAATCCTGGCCTTTTTCAGGGATATAATTTATGCCTTGTCAAAAGGAAACAATCAAGCGGGAATAATCAAATAACAATAATAATAAATTATATTGTAGACTTTTGACACTTTACTTTGTAGTTTCTGTTTAGTATTTAAAATATAAAACTGAAAATTTGATGCCAGTGTGTACACCGATGGGTGCGAATGGTTGCGACAAGAATGAAAAACATCAATAGAATCCTCAAATCTTGAAGAACAGGTGAGGGTTTACTGTCCTAGTCATGCAGGGGAACGTGGTAATGATAGAGCTGACAGACCGGCATCGAGAGCACCCATAGTGGGGACACTGGACATGGATAAGGGAAAGATACTAAACGCTATTAATGATCACCTGCTGGATAACGACACTGGAATGGGTGAATCAACAAGGCTGAGGCTGTTGGAGTTTGCCATCAAACGTGGGACTAGCAGAAATGGACGAGAGAAAAGCTACATCTTACGTATGTACAACTAGCATGCTACAAGTACAATTAGCATTCATACTCTCCAACATTTGCTTAGAGAGATTGAGCACTTATGAGTTTGCCAGGAGGGCAGTGAGGTCGATTCTGAATAACAATTACACTGGTGGATTTGTGTTACAAGTTGTTTTATACAACTACAGTTTGGTTCTTATGAGAAGCAACGATAGGCTCTATTAAAGGTACTTTTTACAGAATCACACCATAAAGGGATATGACGTAATAGAGATATGCGTTTAGGAGCAGAAGTAGGAATAACTGAGCAGAAGTGTGAACATCGTCTGCTAGTGGACTTCTCCTGTGTGTTTGATGGTGTGATGACGTGTTTTTAAGATGCTCCAGATATTGAAGTGTCCGTACAAATTTTATTCTTCTATGCCATCAAGAGTCTTCTATGAGATGTCCATATGATTTGCGAATGAACAGGAAGTAGTTTTTATATATTTTGTGTCGTGGTGTTACAATAAAGAAGTCGAAATGAGACGGCGTTTGACAAGATCACCTGGAGCTAACTTTGGAACTGCTTGGCAAGGAAAAACATTCCAGCACCTCTGATTAAGCGATACATAGCTTCTACAAATCTTGCAGAAATTATGTGAGGACAGCAACACATAAATCAGAAGAGTTCAGGACGATCACTCGTGTAAGACAAGGGGATACCCTGTCACCTTATCTTTTCATACTCCTCATGGATGATGTCATCAAGGCATATAAGGAGAGGACAGGGGTACCAGAAGATGAGACAGGTCTGTATTTCAGAACTGGCATTAGCTGATGCTGTTGCGTTAATTGTAAAATTAGAGACATGTCTTCAATCCAACCTGCAAGTCTGGAAGGAAAAGCTGGAGAAGAGAACGAACGAACGAACGAACTTTATTTTCAAAAGGTTGAGAATTGGGCACGCTGGCCCGTCTGACATTGTGTACTTCCTTTCTCTCACCTTTCATACTGAATTCATTTATTGCCATATGCATTTTACATATCATTGGTACATACGATTGTATGAATATTGACTGAGTTGTTTCTTAGGTTATGTGGAAGACAATTCCATAGATTCGCAACAGAGTACGAATAAGCTTTTCTTGAATAAGTCAAGCTTAGACTTGGGCACTTGCAATTTGTTAAAGCGTTGACTGCGTCTTTCGTTGTATTTGAACATTGGCCACAGATATGCTGGAACATTATCTGGCAGTAATTTGTGAAACATTTTTTTTTGTTAAACAGAAGGCTCTTTCTTAAGGGCAGTATTTGAAGATTGTTAAATAGATCTACACACTGAGTTAGGCAGTTGTCAGAGACAAGACGCACTGCACTTTTTTGTAGTGAACGGAGTATCTTTGTGTTGGACATTGACCAACCATCCCAGATTGTGGAGCATTAGTCACGGTTTGCTTGTATGTGAGATATATAGAACAATTTTCGTGCTTCTTCATCTAGGAAATGTTTGATTTTATCTAATTGGTAAACTTTTTGTGCCGTTTGCTTGGTCAGTGCATGTGCATGTGAGTTCCAATTTAGATGCTGGTCGACGATTATACATAGAGTTGTATGTGCATTAACGTTTTCAATTAGTGAGGTACCAATATAGAACTGAAATGTTGTTTTTTCTGAATTTTGTAATATTTGTGTAGTTGATATTAACATGCATTTTGTTTTAATGATATTTATTAACATGCAATTTCCGTTGCACCATTTAATCAGATTATCTGTATGTCACTGCTTGTTTTCTTTAGTAACACTTTCAGTCGTAGATATTCGATCCAACTTGACTATAAACCACCAACTGATAAGAAGCTGCCAGTTTGTGAGGGTGGGATTGCGTAGGTGTGCCGTCGTATCTGTGTTAGGTATGTATTAGTGAGTGTGTGCTAGAACAGTCACTCACAACACAGGTACGCACATAGAAGTCATAGATGGTTGTAAACGGTGGTGACATTTAACAATGGTTTATTAAGTCACAGCACATCATCACGTAGACATAAGACGAATACACCGTTACAACAAAAGGTACGAATTATCGCTGCACTCAACAGACTGTACACTAGGCAGTTAACAATAATATCAGCGCTATAATGTCCTCACGACTCTTAAGACTGCACTCACGGCAGTTAATAATAATATCAGCGCTATAATGTCCTCACGACTCATAAGACTGCACTCACGGCAGTTAATAATAATATCAGCGCTACAATGTCATCACGACTCATAAGACTGCACTCACGGCAGTTAATAATAATATCATAATGTCATCACGTGGAATATTGGCCTTAGTATTCAAAATACTGCCTACACTGCAGTTTACAAATAACTCATAATGTCATTACGTGAAATATTGGCCATAGTACTCCCAATACTTCAATATCCATAAACTCTACCTCCGCGGGAAATAATGGCCTCTTAAATCATATCTTCACAAAAATATCCTCTACTAGGAAATACTGCCTGTACATATTAAGGAATCTAACATCTTCGCATTAAATATCCACTTATCCAAAAAACACAGCGAAAACCATCGCTAGACATATTCCTAGTGCTCTGCGCAGACACACACTTATAGGCTGACTCCCTCAGTCAACGCCCAGGACACAATGCTCTCTCGTACACACCCAGGGCACACACTGTGAACTCCCTGTCACGAGACTCGACTGTTAGAAACCCCACTCAGTCAAAATACATGCAGGTTAGCCACGAGCTAATCACAGCTCAATACAACTCAGGGATAAATTCCTCACTTAACGCTGTGAGTAGCGATCATCGCTCTGTTCTCGATCATACGAGAAGATATTATTCCTATCCCAAATTTAAACAAGCATCAGCTTAATCGGGCATTCAAGC
This sequence comes from Oreohelix idahoensis, assembly GCA_024509875.1. Taxonomy (NCBI): domain Eukaryota; kingdom Metazoa; phylum Mollusca; class Gastropoda; order Stylommatophora; family Oreohelicidae; genus Oreohelix; species Oreohelix idahoensis. The sequence continues at coordinate 235,332 of JAMPIV010012563.1, forward strand.
GCCACAACCCATAATATAACTTATCAAAAAAACATTCCAAAGATCACTTCCCTTCCATAGGATCTACTCGTAACAGTTTCCCACACACCCGGGGGAAAAAATGATTCTATCATTTTTTTTAAAATGAAACTCCCATAATTTCGAAAATAAAAAAGCTCTAACATATACCTACAAAAACGTTATCTTATGATAAACCAAAATAGTACATATCAAAAATATCAGCAGTAAATGTAAAAATGATGTGTCCTACAAAATCAAAGAAGAATACTAAAATTAATCTTATACAAAACCAAGCTAAGTATGTTCAAAACAGACTAAACAGGAAACAACCAATAGTAAAAGAAAAGACAAGATCAAAAAACGAAATATGATTCGTAATGGAGGAAAATGTGAAATCAAAATATGAGAAAAATAAAATAAAATCTCAAGATAACAATCAAGTTATACAATTCCTTAAATGTAAATAAATACAATTATTATCTTAAGTTATATTTAATCTAACAATACAAAGAATGAAAGTATAACAAACGTAACGAGAAAAAGTATACGAGAAGCATGAAGTGAACGTAAGTGAAGCACAGAAGTATAAACGAAATATGAAAAGATACTGAAAAGACAATAGAAAAGATGTAAAGTAATGATGAATAGTCAACAAAGACTGATGGAAAGTAAAGATGAAAATGTAGAGAACAATAGTAACAATACATTATAATAACTATCTAAATTAAAGAATGTATTGTCTAAATAATTACAATCATAATCGAAAATTACAACACAAAATGACAAAGTGTATCTAACACCACAAAAGAAAGCTTATGACAAAACTAAGCATAATAAGTAATGTAACTAAATTATAAAACTTATACCTAACTAAAATAAATTATACTTAATATCAAAGCTATCAAAAATTTCGCACTGATGGACAGTCACGCGCTAAATACAGAAAAAATACATCAAAACATCAAAACAATTTCAAAGAACTAATGTCACTTACACATTACTAACTATAATATACAGTCTAGCGCTTGTGCAAAAAAAAGAATATCACAATGTCCAAAAAAAAAAATACATTTTCCCCAAAAAAATAAAATACCAAAATGTTTCACAACGCTAAATTCCAAAGAGAGAAAAAATAGTATTACATTTGCAAACAATTCAAAGTTATAATTAATAAACTAATCAATGAAATCAACTTTAAGAAAAATGAAGGAGATATAAACAATCTATCTCTAAACAGACACACATCAACGAATGTAAGATTAATTTAACCTTTAAATTCTTTCAGTAGACAATTACGTTGAGCTCAGCTACAATGTTAATTGGCTATAATATTACGTCTTACTCAACTTGGTATGATATACCCTATAAATAAATCTACAATCTGTTGCTACTGAAAAAATCAAAAAAGGTCCTATAAAATTATCTGCAAAAAATTTTCAAAACAAATAAATTATTTATCAACTAATCTGCTAAGAAAATGCTGCATGCATGAATGGCAAGAAAATCAAGTTCTGGAAAAATCAAAGTTTCACAATATGTTAACATATCCAAATACAAAATCATTTCAGATACATACAAGCTATTTTCAAAATTCCATTTCACAACATAACAGATAATTCATATCTTCTCTGTATGTCTTAATGTATTAATTAAACATGGCATCAAAACATGACAACAACAACAACAACAAAAATTAAATTAAGTGAATAACAACCACTCAGAATTATCTAAAAGTTACCACTACATCAACACAGTAAATGAGTTTGTGCATAGGGCTGGCAAACTCATCACGTACAAAAACTAACCTAACAATCACAGTTACAAAAATTCAAAGTACGATATAGGAGTATAAAGATAAATGAATGTGATCCAAGTCAGCATGGATTTGTGACTAGCGTGTATAAATATAACCGCTTATAGGATTCATCAAAAATTACAGTCATTTAAATAACAATAAAACAAAAAAGATTATGGCAATCAAATGATGCATCATAATATCACAACGAAATTACGTGTTATTCTAAAAATAACAACATATCATGTACGATATCATAGAATACAAAAAATATTTACTGTCTAAAAAAAATCAGACGTAAACACCCCCACTTTCTTTAGAACGTGCTTGACCCTCAGCAAGTAACACATCAGACGATAGTTGGACGCTGTCTGGTTTCGCTTGAACAAACACCCGAGCGCAAAGTTGACCTACATATTTGACCGATACTGTAAACAGGAGCGTTGACTCATTTATCGCGAAGTCGCTTCTGTCAAAAAATACAAATGAAAATTTCCATTTTACTCAATGGTAGAATTTAATGTGGAAAAAATACGTAAAAGTTAAATTGACAATTACCCAGCACTGTGGTTTGTGTAAAGTACTGGTCTCTTCACGATGTCATCAACTCTTTCCTTGACACACAGTAGACAACACAGAATGCTTAGGCTCAACTTGACCATAACTGAAGGTCGCCACTGCTGTATTCTGCAATAAAGTTTTACACCTAACACAATGAGATGCTCTCTCGACATCAAAATTAGAACAAGCAGTATCATTCAATAGACCATTATTATTCTTATTACCTTGCTTATAAAAAATCTTAGGCCTTCGTTGAGGAAAGTCACTCTGGTGATGTGAAGTAAAATTTGGGATTTATTATGTCTATAGAAATTATTGTTAATTCCTCTATCATGACAATTGTTATGCCTATCACTCAAGTTAGCATGGTTGTGAAAAAACTCTTTTCCTTGAAAACAATATTTATCAGATGTGTTTCGTTTTCCTTCCGAAAAATTACCGCAAAATTGGTACCCTTTGGTGTAATTATTTCTATCATACTTTCCAATATTCTTATCATCAAAACTTTGAGATCTGTTAAATTGTTTACAGTTCCCTGGAGAAGAAAAATTATTATTTACTGATCTCTCTTGGTACTGTTTAATCCTGGGATTATGTCTTTTCTCAAAACTGTTTTTATTTTTCTCTGTTGGAATATGCTTACTAATTGTGTCAAACTGTCTGAGCTGAGTTTGACAAGCAATAGGGCTGAAAATATCTTTATTGTTTTGCACGAAATAGTTCTCCTCTTTAGGACGGATACTAATAGTTTTATCCCCTTTCTTTTCATAATTAACAGACCTGGCTGTTACACCAGAATCTTTGTTAGTCTGACGCCAAGAATTATTATCACAAGCAATGGTGTCATAAATTCGTGTAAAATTATATTTACCACGAAAGGATCTTCACCATGTCTGCCATTTCTTTCAGCAAAAAGTGTATGAATCTGACTTTTAGCTTTAGTGCTCTGATGATAAGCACTTTTCTGTCTATCACTGTCAACATTGACAGAAGACCACATTTTGTTTTTCAAAACCATATCTAGTAAGCCATATATTCTTTCCCTTGCTTCCGCAATTTCATTATCTTTAAGTGAAATCTCATCACTTAACCTTTTATTTAACTCCTTAACAGCCAAAACTTTGTCGCTTTCTTCTGCTAGTAATTTCTCAACCTTAATCAATTTGTCTTTCTCCACCATTAACTCTTCCACTCTCTCTTTATCATCCCTCTCAATCTCACTATCATGGTCATTCGTAAGCCTATCAACCTTTTCTGGTAATACCGCATTCTTTTCTTTAAGTTGGCGACCGAGGACCATGTTATAATTTAATAGACCAACAAGTGTTCTATTATAGGACTTTTCACGCTCCTTGGTCTGAATTTCCAGCTTCTCATACATCTGTTTCTTTTCTTGAAGTTCCTGCATGAGATTCCTAACTTCCCCATGTTTGTCTTCTATGTGAGCTTCTAACTGTTTGATCCTCAATAATGCTGAATCCCAACTTGGTTGAACAATAGCAAGTTCCGAGTTTGTCTTAGGCAAATCACTCGTAAGTCTCGAGACTGTTTCATGTAGCTTACTCTCTTCAGCAGTACATTCCAAGAAGTTTTTCCTTTGTTGTTTTTTCGTTCTTAATTCCTCATCTTCTAACCTCTTTTCCTGCTCCTCTGAAATGCCGTAGAAAATTATCCTGTGTATTTTCCTCACTATATGATCATGTTTAACATCAGTATAGTTGTACACGAATGAACGAAGGTAACGTAATAATTCTGCCAAATCCTTGACTATCCTATATGAGAAACAGAACGAAAATTCTCCTCAACAAAATAGTTTAGGGCTCTTGGCGCATTAATCAAAAATTCGTCCATTACTTCTGCTTCAAGGGCTGGGCCTTGCAATCCATCATCATCTCTACCTTTCTTCAATAAATATCCCAATATAGACATCATATTATCAGGATCCCTATCCTCATCATCCATCGTGACTTACTTATTTGGTTCACTGTATATGTATCAATCAACTTTCCAACACTCACAGTTAAATAACTATACAACAAATTGCAACTATTCCTAATTAATGTCTTATCAATTTCTATTCAAGAACCTTTATATGGTCATATCCATATCAGTGAGGTCCACTGTTGCGTGATAAATTCTCGCAACATCGTTTTATTACAATATATATTTTGTAACGCAAGGGCAACAACTGCTTGAAATTTATAGTCACTTTTCTCGGTAAGCAGTTGTCTCCTCGCGTTGGTATTGAATGCAGTTAAGTTTGCTATGCTAGGCCGTTTTCTCAGAAAACGGTTGGCAACCTGTTGGGTTATCCTTTTAAGGTAATCATTCTTACGCTGGTTCGTAGTAAAGGTCCTAGCGTCTTAAGTTCTGAGCTGTGGTCATTTTGCGCTGGACTGCGCATGACTGGTCTTGCTTCTTGGTCGATCGATTTCCGCCCACGAGTCAGTGAGCGATTTTTAATAGCTAGGAAGATGCCTCGCTGAGAGGGGATCTCCGCTATTTTTTTGTTCTGTCAAGAATGTGAAGTCCTCTTAATGGATATTTCGTTTATTCGAGATAATACCTCTAGTGTATTTCCACATGCCGGGAGGCGTAATATTTCTGTGTATTTCCTGAAGGCAAGGTAAATTAACTTTTCATTAACTCTATCGATTTTTGGTCGTGAGCGATTTTTGATTCATAGCCTGTCTTCGAAAGTCGTCGTCACGAGATGTTTTCCCAGCTCACATGTCGCTGTATTGTACTGCATCGGTTGATGCATGTCCCAGGGACCATTACTTGCTACTTTGTTACATGAACTAGGTTTGGAAAACCTTTGTTATCTAGAGGATACTTTTGAGGACATTATTTATACTTCGGCGGACGTGTCTGTCTTGCTGAAGTCAGATTAAGGAGAGTGAACTGATCTCATACATCTGGTTATCTCCTGGCTGTTATAGAAAAAGGATGGAGTTTTTCACCTGACTACATTTACAGCACTATGAAATATAACATGCATCTGACTCATCATTGTAATGCTGTCTACCGTCCATTGCTGTATTGAATGTTGCTGTGATAATGACTGTTTGATGTGCCTACATATTCGCGTAACCATTTTGTCACTGTGGCGTCCACAATAAATAATGAAGAAAAACGTCATCGGCTGTTACAAGAATCATTGACTTTATACGTCGTGAGTTTACTGACGTCCTAATGTGGATTGCCCTGTTATTTTTGTATGAACATTGTTTGACTGAACACATCTGCACACTACACAAAACCAGACATGCGGATACCATCCATCATCATATGGCATCACGCATCATTTGGTGGCCATAAACTGGTTTGATTCTGGTACCAGCAAACACGGGGTCCCTTACCCACTTCATTTTCAACAAGAATTCATCAGCATCCTTCAAGAAATTAACATTCTTCAATACAGTCAACATCTTCAAAATTTTCAAAGTACTCGGCGTTGCCCGGTAAAAGTCAAAATTTGCAATTTTTGACGGAAACAAGAATTTGACAGTACCCGGCGTTGTTACATGTTGCCGGATAACTCGGACTGCTGTTATCTTTTACGCAAGTCAAGCAAGTTGCTGCTGTCAAGGTTCCAGTGCTGTCGTTTTTGTGAAGGTCAAGTGCCGGTTGAAACGGGTTGTTTTCTGAAGAAGGCCAAGTACCGATTTCCATCAACTTACTTTTGGATTAGAAGGTCAAGTGCTGAAACAACTCAACACACAGTATTTCAGAAGCTCTTGTACCATCGTGTTAGCAGTGGAAGCAGTTCAGATGTGCCATCATCGTTGGAGCTTCGCTCTTTAGGACGTTGATTGACATCTGTTTTTTCTGCTGTTCTACGATTGGAAGCCTATAAGTTAAGTGGCCTGTTTGTATGTAAACTGTGCCCTTATACTTCTGCTGAGTCTTCTGTGTATCATCTCATTCTATATGTTATATGTTTATATGTTATTTGTATATTTATATGTTTATATTTCAGCGGGTTCTCGGTTGGGTGGTGTCTCCCTTAGATCATGCCACGTCATAGAGGTCGTCTATTGTGAGCGTTTTCTGTAGAGTGAGCAAATTTCCGATACTGGAATTTGCTAAGCGACATCTGTTGCTATTTATGTTAGTTGTGATGACATGTTTTAATATTGTTTTCGTTATATTTCGCATTCTTTAGTTTTGTTTTGATTTGTTTGTATTTGTTAGCCTACTCTTGTCTATAATTTAGTTTCATACAACATTTTTGTTTATACACTGTGGTGTCATGTATTTTGTTTAATTCTATCGCAGATATCGTCACATTTTTTGTGATATTTCATTAATTTCTGCTTTATTTTTAGTTGATTTCTGCGAACGTTTTTGTATTGTTGCTGATCTTTGTTATTGTTTACATTGTTATTGTTTACATTGTTTACATTGTTTACATTTTCAATGTTTACATTCTGCATGTGTTTACATAGTCATTGTTTACAGTTATAGTAATTAGTTAATGGGCTATGCTAATGCACTGTTACTACTACACTGATGATAAATGAATGATGAATAGTGTCGTGCACTATTGAATGAGAAGTGCACTTATGATCAAGAATTGATTGTTGACATTTCATATACAAGTTCTTTGATTGGAGACTTGTTTCCCACAGAGACTGGGATAATATAATGTGATGTGAATATACAAGTGCTTAATTAAGACTTGTTACACTTAGGTTTGAAATAAATTAGTTAATTATTTCAGGTTTTGAACTCATATTATTACTCATCATGTCTACATTTGAGCACTTTATTGAGCAGGGTAAATTGCTTGGGAAGACTGGTGATAAGTTAGAAGAATTTGCAACTGCTCGATATGATAAAGCAATGGAAGCTGAACAAAAGAAACTGCAGATGCAGGTGGATGAAAAAAGATTCCAAATGGAAATGGAAAAACAAAAAAGGGAATCAGAAGCTGAGGAGAGAAAACTCCAGCTACAACTAGAAGCTGAAAGACTTCAAAAAGAGGCTGAAAATAAAAGACTTGAGAAAGAAGCTGAAAATAAAAGACTTGAAAAAGAAGCTGAAAATAAGGCTGAGGAAAGAAGATTACAGAGAGAGTCTGATGACAGGAAAGCAAAAATGGAACATGAAGAAAAGCTCTTAGCTTTAGAGTTGGAGAAGTTGAAATTGACGAGCATGAGTAATGCTAATGATGCAAACAAGGGTTCATCTTCTGATAAGGCTAATAATGATACTTTTAAGATTAAGTTACCAACATTTAGTCCTTCCAATGATGACATAATGTTCTATCTGGACAGATTTGAACAAGCATGTAAAGCTCATAACATAGACAAAGCAAAATATGTTTATCAGTTATCAGGGATACTGACAGGTAAAGCTCTAAGTATATTAAATATGGTGGATGAACCTGACAAGAACAATTATGAGGTTGTCAGGGCCGCTTTGTTAAAGAAATATCAGCTTAACGAAGACGGCTATCGTCTACAATTTAAAAACATGTTACCTGAATATGGAGTTGAATTCTCCGAGTTTATTGCAAGAATACGCATTACTTTCTCACGATGGGTTGAACTATCTAAGACGGAAAAAACTTATGAAGGACTTATGGACTTAATACTTAGAGACAAAGTCATATCGTCTGTCAATGAGTCTTTCCTTGCTTTCCTTCATGAACGTAAACCTAAAACAATAAAAGAAATGGAAGATTTCTGTTGCCAATACGTAACTGCGCACCCACACATAACCATGGGTAACTCTAAGGTGAAAGAAGGTTTACCAGTTGCTTCGGCAGCACCGTATGGTCAAAACTTTGCTCGTAGATCCCAACAAAATTTTGATAGAAAGAGCAGCGGTAATTTCTGTCAAAATCATGGAAATCAATTTCATGGTGATTCTTCTTCGAAGAATTGGAGACAACCTGATAGTGCTCGTTACTATCACCCTAATAATTATAGGCATTTCAAAAGAGGATATGGTAATAGAGGTTATTCCTGCCGAAGACCTCAGAACCAAACAAATAGATGTTCGCATCAATGTGAACATGATAGTAATCGGGGAAACTGGAATTCGAACCAGGATAACAATTACAATAGAGACAATAATAACTGCAGAGATAATAATAACTCTGATAACTTCAGAGGTAATAATAGTCGGGGTAGATCTCAACACAAAAAAAAGAGATATCAGCAGGCTAATTCTGTACAACAGGAAACTGAGGGAGCCTGTAATCATGTTGTTGATAATAAAAACTTTGACGCTGTCACTGGTTCTGCTTTTGACTTTGAGAGAGCAAACAAATGCCCCCAATGCAGTACTTTATTCGAACCGGGTACCATAACTACTTTGAGTTGTGGTCACCCACTTCCCGCTCTTCCTGCTGCTGTTGCGCATGACGGGAGGGGTTCTTTAATCCTACATAAGGGTCTTGTTAATGATACTCCGGTCTCACTACTTTTCGATTCCGGATGCACCACTATTGGTGTTAGACAATCGCTTGTAGATCCATCTTGTGCTACAGGAAAGGTTATTAAATGTGTCACATTTGGCGGCACTCTAGAAAAATATCCTACTGCTGTAATTCGCATTGCCACTCCTTTCTTTACTGGAGATGTGCATGCTTGTCTCTTACCTAATCCTATTGCGGACCGTATTATTGGTCGTATTCACGGAGTTAGGGAGTGTACCCCACAGCAGATTGCTGCTTGGGAAGATAATAACATGCAAGCTACAAATGCAGTGGTTACAAGAGCACAAGCTCTACAAACACCCGAAACTTCACTGAATAGTGATAATGAAGTTGATAGCCAAGATAGTCACTTAGTAATCACTCGTGACTCTTTCATAAAATTGCAAGAAGAAGATCCTTCTTTAAAAAAATTCTTCGTTCTTGCGAAGAAAGGTGATCCGAATCAGGATACAAATAGAAAATCTTGGATTGCAATGAGAAACGGCGTACTTGTACGTATGGTACAAGATTCGACTACGTCGGCACATTCGCAAATTCTTGTTCCCAAGAGCATGAGAGTGCAAATATTGCAACATGCTCATGACTCGCAATGTGCTGGACATATGGGTTTTTCCCGTACGAAGTCGAGAGTCCTTGCGGCTTTCTTTTGGCCTTTTGTCAACAAGGACATTCGTATTTACTGCCGATCATGCAAGGTATGTCAGGAGGTCAAATCTAGAGGACCACGACATGCTGCGCCTATCCTGGCTGCTGACATTCCTATTCGGCCGTTTCAGAAAATGGCCATAGATATTATTGGCCCTTTTAAGGTCAAGTCGGCCAGAGGACATCAGTTTATCCTTACATGTGTCGATATGTGCACACGTTGGCCAGAGGCTATTCCTCTTAAGAGCATATCTACTACAGATATCGCAGATGCTCTTTGGCTGATATTTTCTCGCTTGGGGTTCCCCAGAGAAATATTGTCAGACCATGGCACTCAACTCATATCTGACACTATGTCACAGGTAATGTCTACCTTACATATTGAACGATCTCTCAGTAGTATCTACCATCCTATGTCTAATGGGTTAGTTGAGCGTCTGAATAGAACGCTCAAGACTTTGCTTGGTAAGATAACTGAAGATCATCCTCAAGATTGGGACAGGGTTTTACCCGCGGCTCTCTTTGCCTATAGAGAAGTCCCTAATGAAACACACAGGATTTTCTCCCTTCGAACTTGTCTTTGGCGCGCGTCCACGCGGCCCTATGTCTTTATTACACGATCTCATCACTGCCGATGATATTAGCGATGAAACTCAATCCTCATATGAGTATGTCATTGCTCTTAGACAAAAGATCATTGAGGCATGTAAGCTAGCAACTGCTTCATCAGAAATTGCTAAAGAGAAGGCAAGGCAGTTTGCTAACAAGAATAGATGTCTACGACAACTTTGTCCAGGTGACAAAGCATTCGTCCTACTCCCCAGTAGGGAAAATAGACTTCTTATTGCATGGAAAGGTCCGTATGCAATAGTCCTCGGATTTCCGATGTTGACTATGTGGTCGATATTGATGGAAAGCATAAAACTTTCCACATAAACATGCTTTCGGAATTTCACGAACGTCCGGACTATTTGCTGCCTATTTTCCAGGCAACGGATGATGCTCCTGCACCTCACGGTCATTATTCATCCCTGTCTGTCATACAGGATGAGGAAGCTACCTTCTCTGATGTCAACCTTCCCCTTCCAGTGGTTCCATTACATTCCACGGAATCTTGGAAAAAAAACGTTTCTGTTTCTCCTAATCTTTCTGGTGACGAACATCGACGAGACTTGTCGATGTTACAAACATTTCAGGATGTTCTCACTGACATTCCTGGACACACAGATGTCATAGAACATGACATAATTCTTACCGACAATAATCCAATTAGGGTTAGGCCTTATCCTATTCCTATACACTTTCAGTCGCAAGTGGAAAAGAATTGGATGAAATGATTCAATTAAATATAATTGAACCATCGACTTCACCATATTCTTCTTCCATGGTTATTGTCCGGAAGAAGGATAAGAACATACGAATTTGTGTTGATTATCGCAAATTGAATCAGGTCACAAAGTTCGATGCTGAACCGATGCCTTTGTTAGAAGATCTACTGATTAGACTTTCTAATTCTAGATTCTTCACTAAACTTGACTTGTCTAAAGGTTATTGGCAAGTGCCTTTAGCAGAGCATGCCAAACCTCTTACTGCTTTTTCTACACCTAGGGGTCTATTTCAATGGAATGTTATGCCTTTTGGTCTCATGAACGCCCCTGCTACTTTCGTTCGCATGATGCGTCGAATTCTGTCACATCGTTCGGATGTCATCGCATACTTAGATGACATCTGTCTCTTCAGTGATACCTGGGAAGATCACTATTTAGGGTTATATGACTTACTGTCCACTCTACGTGAGAATAATTTGACAGCAAAACCTTCTAAAGCTTTTGTTGGTTTTGGTGAAATCTCTTTCCTGGGTCATCGTGTTGGTCATGGTCTCTTGAAGACAGAAGACCACAATACTTCCAAAATACTGAACATCTCTGTTCCTAAAACGAAGAAACAAGTTAGGAGTCTCTTAGGTTTAATTCAATTTTATGGGAGATTTATTCCAAATTTATCTTCGATTATGGCACCTCTCTCAACATTGTTGAAGAAAGGTTCGCCTAATCTGGTCCGTTGGTCTGAAGAATGCCAATCTTCACTAGACCAAATCAAGAATATATTTTCTTCTCCTCCCATCTTAAGATTACCTACTCTTGATAGGACTTTTGTTCTTCGGAGTGATGCTTCATCCACTGGGATTGGAGCGGCACTGATGCAAGAATATGCAAATACTCTGCATCCTGTTATGTACATTTCTAGAAAACTAAATGCGGCAGAGAGGAACTACTCGGTTTTAGACCGTGAGTTGTTAGCGATGGTTTGATCAATTCTAAAACTACAAAGATTCCTCCTGGGCGCACATTTCATTCTAGAGACTGATCAGAAAGCTCTTACAGCTATTCAGACTAAGAATTTGAAGAGTTCGAGATCCACTCGATATGCTATAGCTCTTCAACCTTTTCACTTCACGGTACGAGCTATCCGTGGTGCGGATAATGTGATGGCTGACATTTTGTCTAGATGCCCACATGACTCCAACTAATACTTCTGTCCTATATTTCCATATATTACAGAGTCATAACACACCTATATTACTACAATAGATTAGCACATCTGTACTCACTTTATATGTACACACTATCGTGCTTTGTTATCATCTTCTTCTGTTCGTTTTTTAAGATGATAGAGGAGGACTGAGTAGTTAATATAAGGGCCGTTAGTTTACTAAACAGCCACAATTATTAATAATGTATTGTACCTTATGAAGCATATTAGTTATTAATTAGCATTATATTGCATGTACTTTCTCAGAATGTCATTGTTGAGCTGAGGACTTACCGTACTATTATCAAGCATGACGAGTTCTAGATTGTGTACTTACCCTCGGAATGCCAGAGGATATGTCCTGGATCGTCATGTAGTTTAACTTTACTATGTACTTATGTCATTACATGTCAAATAATGTACTATTTAAATTTTCCTATCAGATTTGTACATCCATTTTTAAAGACAATATTAGAGTATGCTATTTAATGATGATTATGGTAACTTGCATACGTATATTGTGTTTACATGCTAACGTGATGTGTCTTGGTGACACCTCCCCGATGTGAATATTTTTTGAGACATATTTATTTTTCTGTTGAGGTATATCCTCACCAGACACTCTATATTTAGCCTCATGTTAGGCAATTTAATTAATTATCAGCGCATAATTCGTGCGTTTTGAGCTGCTTATCGCATGCTCTTTGATATTTAAAAAAAAAAAATATGTTCCACATTTTTTCTTTTATCGGGAGGAGGTGGTGATATGTTGCGTGATAAATTCTCGCAACATCGTTTTATTACAATATATATTTTGTAACGCAAGGGCAACAACTGCTTGAAATTTATAGTCACTTTTCTCGGTAAGCAGTTGTCTCCTCGCGTTGGTATTGAATGCAGTTAAGTTTGCTATGCTAGGCCGTTTTTCTGAGAAAACGGTTGGCAACCTGTTGGGTTATCCTTTTAAGGTAATCATTCTTACGCTGGTTCGTAGTAAAGGTCCTTGCGTCTTAAGTTCTGAGCTGTGGTCATTTTGCGCTGGACTGCGCATGACTGGTCTTGCTTCTTGGTCGATCGATTTCCGCCCACGAGTCAGTGAGCGATTTTTAATAGCTAGGAAGATGCCTCGCTGAGAGGGGATCTCCGCTATTTTTTTGTTCTGTCAGGAATGTGAAGTCCTCTTAATGGATATTTCGTTTATTCGAGATAATACCTCTAGTGTATTTCCACATGCCGGGAGGCGTAATATTTCTGTGTATTTCCTGAAGGCAAGGTAAATTAACTTTTCATTAACTCTATCGATTTTTGGTCGTGAGCGATTTTTGATTCATAGCCTGTCTTCGAAAGTCGTCGTCACGAGATGTTTTCCCAGCTCACATGTCGCTGTATTGTACTGCATCGGTTGATGCATGTCCCAGGGACCATTACTTGCTACTTTGTTACATGAACTAGGTTTGGAAAACCTTTGTTATCTAGAGGATACTTTTGAGGACATTATTTATACTTCGGCGGACGTGTCTGTCTTGCTGAAGTCAGATTAAAGAGAGTGAACTGATCTCATACATCTGGTTATCTCCTGGCTGTTATAGAAAAGGATGGAGTTTTTCACCTGACTACATTTACAGCACTATGAAATATAACATGCATCTGACTCATCATTGTAATGCTGTCTACCGTCCATTGCTGTATTGAATGTTGCTGTGATAATGACTGTTTGATGTGCCTACATATTCGCGTAACCATTTTGTCACTGTGGCGTCCACAATAAATAATGAAGAAAAACGTCATCGGCTGTTAAAAGAATCATTGACTTTATACGTCGTGAGTTTACTGACGTCCTAATGTGGATTGCCCTGTTATTTTGTATGATCATTGTTTGACTGAACACATCTACACACTACACAAAAACCAGACATGCGGATACCATCCATCATCATATGGCATCACGCATCATCCACATATGTCATTAGCCATAACTTACTTATACATCAAATTCTAATGATATATCCCTATAGACATAAACAACAAAACAACAGAATAGTAATGTATAGAATTGAAAGTCTCGATGACATGCATGAAATGACACAATTTACACCACAAAAGCCACTTATCTGTCCAAAATCCCGCTCCTTTCCGCTAACACACTGGATATCACAAAGTTCTGAGGCTAAAATAGTCCACCGCAGAAAAGGTACTGGAACTCGACACGTTTCCCTTCAGGTACTTGCTTGAAAATGATATGTGCTTGACCAATGCACACAACGACAGGTACCGTTATACTGCAATGCTGCAACACTTGACTTGTATTTTACGTGTACAAGGGCTGGAACTGACTTGAATTGTAAGTGTACAAGGGCTGGAACTGCCGCACATCTGTTCGTACTTGAAGTTAATAACTAGAACAGATGATCTTACCAATCTTATCTTGTGGCACACGTGTAGAAGGATTGGAAATAGCGCTTCCATACATTTAAACTTGTATTCAATAACTAGATCAGTTACTGGAATCCGTTGTCAACTCTGATAATGACCACTGTAACAGCAGTGGTGTGTAGAATTCAAGTGTAGAATATGTTGAAAATGTCTTGCCACAAACGTCCACAAGCCCTCAACGCGAATATCGTTGCGCCGCACAGGCAGATTGTAAATAGGTCGAAGTTCACTCAAACTCCTGTTACGCGAATGTCATATGTATTCGTTCCAAGTTGAATACTGGCCCACCAGATATGTTACTGCTTGTTTTCTTTAGTAACACTTTCAGTCGTAGATATTCGATCCAACTTGACTATAAACCACCAACTGATAAGAAGCTGCCAGTTTGTGAGGGTGGGATTGCGTAGGTGTTCCGTCGTATCTGTGTTAGGTATGTATTAGTGAGTGTGTGCTAGAACAGTCACTCACAACACAGGTACGCACATAGAAGTCATAGATGGTTGTAAACGGTGGTGACATTTAACAATGGTTTATTAAGTCACAGCACATCATCACGCAGACATAAGACGAATAAACCGTTACAACAAAAGGTACGAATTATCGCTGCACTCAACAGACTGCACACTCGGCAGTTAACAATAATATCAGCGCTATAATGTCCTCACGACTCATAAGACTGCACTCACGGCAGTTAATAATAATATCAGCGCTATAATGTCATCACGACTCATAAGACTGCACTCACGGCAGTTAACAATAATATCAGCGCTATAATGTCCTCACGACTCATAAGACTGCACTCACGGCAGTTAATAATAATATCATCACGTGGAATATTGGCCTTAGTACTCAAAATACTGCCTACACTGCAGTTTAAAAATAACTCATAATGTCATCACGTGAAATATTGGCCATAGTACTCAAAATACTTCAATATCCATAAACTCTACCTCCGCGGGAAATAATGGCCTCTTAAATCATATCTTCACAAAAATATCCTCTACTAGGAAATACTGGCCTGTACATATTAATGCCTCTAACATCTTCGCATTAAATATCCACTTATCCAAAAAACACAGCGAAAACCATCGCTAGACATATTCCTAGTGCTCTGCGCAGACACACACTTATAGGCTGACTCCCTCAGTCAACGCCCAGGACACAATGCTCTCTCGTACACACCCAGGGCACACACTGTGAACTCCCTGTCACGAGACTCGACTGTTAGAAACCCCACTCAGTCAAAATACATGCAGGCTAGCCGCGAGCTAATCACAGCTCAATACAACTCAGGGATAAATTCCTCACAGGCGTGACTTAACGCTGTGAGTAGTGATCATCGCTCTGTTCTCGATCATACGAGAAGATATTATTCCTATCCCAAATTTAAACAAGCATCAGCTTAATCGGCCATTCAAGCGCCACAACCCATAATTTAACTTGTCCAAAAAACATTCCAAAGATCACTTTCATTCCATAGGATCTACTCGTAACACTGTATCTTTTTTAACAGTAGTTTGAGTGATTACAATTGTTATCACTCGTGTAAACAGTACAGTCGCCTGTAAACAGGACATAGGATGAGTGCATGATGTGTAGTGGAAGGTCATAAATATATACGGCAAAAAGTAGACGACCAAATACAGATCCCTGAGGACGCCTATATTTATCACTGCTTAGTTTGAATATGGGTTATTGTAAGAAACTACACGTTTTCTGTCTGACAGGAATGATTTAATTGTTGCCCCTAGTTGAAAGTTTACTTTGATGTTACTAGTTTTTTTTAATTAAAATAGCGTGTTCTGTCATATTAAATGCCTTTTTAAATTCTACAAAGACTGCCCCACACATGTTGTCGTTTTCAAAATGTTGGTGCCAGTTGTCTATCATCTTTTTTAGAGCAGTGTTTCATGAATGTTTAGGTGTAAACTCCGACTGACTATCAATGAGCAAGTCGTTGTTAACTAGGTGTTGTAGCGTTTTTATATGTATATGTTTTTCCAGTGGTTTAATAGTGATGATATTAGAGAGATTGGCCTATAGTTACCAAAGTTACAATTATCGGAGAAACCAGGTTTGAAAAGAGGATGCGATACATAGATTGTATTTGTATGTTAGTGAATCGCTAATAACTGGCGCAGCTTAGCGCAGTATTCGATTACTGATTCCGTCAATTCCTGATGAGTCATTCTCTTTAAGGCCTAGAAGATAGTTAAATACTTCATTAACTGTCATAAACGAAATTTCGGATGGGATTGTGTTGGTACATTTGTTCTCACAGAATATAACAGTTGACCTAGGTCAAAAGTTGAATCTGGTATCGTAGATTTAAGACTGGTTATTTCTGCCTGAAAGTAATTGCTGAAGTCTGTACAAGCAAATGAGGTATTAAGGTTAACGAGTCTGGCGAATTTCGTTTGTTTACTAATGTGGTGTTTGCTTTCAACATATCTTTACTGTTTGTTTTGTTCTGAACTAAGTTTTTAAAGTGTGTTTTCTTTTTCTACGTATTAAATATTGTACCTTGTTTCTTTGTGCTCTGTATGTGTTAAAGTCTTTATTTTTGTGAGCTCGATCTCGTTGCCTCATGGCTTCTAGCACTGCTGGTGTGATCCAAGGAGATTTGATCTGTCGTTTCACACGACCTTCTTTAGTTGGTACGTGGTTATCAAACACGCGATAAAAGATACGTGTCCAATGAGCAATGACGTCGTCGGGATCAGAAAGCTAGTAAACACTGGCTAGAGGTGCAGATCTCAAATCATGTAAAAATAGTTCCAGTTGAAATTTTTTAAACTTCTAAATTTAATACTTATATTTTTATTTCTGGGAGCTTTATATTTATTCTTTGAATACGTGCAACATATAGGATAGTGGTCACTCATTGCGACAGTAGGAACAGAGCATTCTATAATGTTTTCTGCACAGGGGACGTAGATTTGGTCAATTGTTGTGGATGATGTTGTTGTTACTCTGGTATGCGGCTTGACTATTTGTTTTCAGTTGTATGTTGTTGTTGTTGTTGTTATTGATCCAGCGGCACTTGGTGTTTTTTATATTAACCATATGCGCTCGGTCTCTGCTGTCTCTAAATCGCATCTGCTGCGAGAACTAATAGAAGTGGAAATATATACCATTATACCTGTTTCTAGCTTCTCGGCTGGGTCTCGTTGAACAGTTTTAAAGCCTTGTGGTGCAATATCATCAGCTGATATGTTGCCATTCAACCGACTTTTCGAAAGTCCAAAAACATGACATATTTGATTCAGAATTCATGTAAGCTCACAAAGTGTGCCTAATAGATGGTAAATGTTTAGATGACCTAGCCGTAGACCATACTTAATAAGCCATAGTGTCCGATTTGTATGCATTTTATTTATGAGGGGGGAGGGGTAAAAAACAATTAAAAACAGAAGCAGTGTTAACACGAAAAAAACAATTATTTAGAATAATGAACTTTACCAGGTAAGTGAAAGTAAAAATGGTAGTACTTAACTTACGAAAAACTTGCAATTGCAATGGACTGAAACTGTCTGGAGTATATGAAAATAGTCCCACAAAAGCAGGCATGCACAGTTTCCCACAACACTCAAAATCTAACAAAGTAATTACAGTACAGAGAAAGTACGAATTTAAAATAGTCGAAAATCAAACAAGTTAAAAACTTTTAAAGGCCTGTAGTTAATGGAATACGAGTGTTCCAAGAAAGTAACAACGTACTTATTAGTTTAGGCGTAACAGTGATCCGACTACATTACAGAGAGTCGGCTATTGTCGCAGGGATTCAGTCAGTGAAAAAGTTTGTGTGTAGTCATCATCGATGATCGATGTCTCTGTCTGGTCAGTAGTAGTGGCCACGTAGCACAGACATCATTAGTGCTTGGCTGAGTGATGTAGGGCTGAATTGCATCAGGTAACCAAGTTCTGGATTCCACTGAGGACGATGATGTTGGTTACGTGAGGAAGAATGACTGTAGATTTTGTCTGTCGTCGTTTCAACACTGCTAGGAGGTTTCTGGGTCTGGGATCTTGTGACACTGCTCGTAGAACTGTCCTGTAATTTGTTTGTAAGGGACTGTGTTATAAGCAGTTTAGGAAACATAACATCAAAACATTCGGCTTCCTGACTGTTAGTGGCATTATGGTTGTTGTAAGGTAAGCCACTCCCAATAGGTGCGCTTCTATGAGGGGTTGGTAAGGTATGTTGTGCATTATCGTCAATGGCTGATCTCATGGTAGATTGGTTTTTTCTCTGCGTATTTTGGTTATCGTTTTGCGTACGCTCAGGATATTTAATGTTTTTTGCTAGGATGCTGCTTCCTAGTTTGGATATATGTATTTAATCTGTGTAGAGGCGTTTCTTTGGCGCTCCTGGGCAGCTTGTAAAGAAAGGAGTGTGGATGATAAAATTAATGTTATTGTGTTGACAGTAGCTCTGCTTACGCTGAGTCCATTTATTATGTCGTTGATTCCTATATGTACTGTTGTTCTTGTTATGTTATGATGTATATTGAACTTATTGATTTTAGCAATTAGTCTTTCAGTTCCAGCTCCAGCATCGCCAGCACTCAGACGGATTCTTCTGTTGTGGTGGACACCCGATCGTTGTAAATGCCTTTTAAGAGAGAGTCACTAATTATGACATGTGTTGCTTCACTACAATGTTGTTGTGTTGACTCTGCTTCCGTTTTAATTTTTGTTGTCGCCATTGGTTCTCTTGGTGTGAATCGTCCTGGTGAGCCTGGGTTATTTGAATAGGTGGTTGGGGCGACGGTACATAATTGGACAGCTGTTGACTTTGTACTGAACGCTCGTTAAGGGATTGAAAACCTGTTACTTGTTTTTACACTAATTGGATAGATTTGTGTGTACCTGAAACTTGTTTGGTTTGACGTTGTTGCTGCTGGTGGCGTTCGCTTGATGTTTGTTCTTTAGTAGAATCGTCAAAAGCTTCAGGCACTATAATATGATGCACTGATTGGGTTATTTTAGAAATATAATCGATCCGTAGTTGCTCAATGATGAGCTTCATATTGGAATTATCTTCTCTCAATGAAAGTATTTCATTTTTGAGGAGTTCGTTTTCTGTACTCATCGATTTATAGACAATAGTCGTCAGATCAGCAATTAGAGCTCGCAGTGTATCCTCTATTTTGAGCACCAGTTCCCGGTAGCACGGTGTATTTATCCTGTGAGTAACTTCTGGGTGGTTTTTATGAGATGAAGTTCCATTTGTTTGTGTGGCCGAGTATTTAGGGTCCATGGGATATTCTATGGCCAGCATGTGCTGATAAATTGGAGTATCTGTTACTTTGCCACTCTCTGTAAAGTCGTATACTGCTGAAGTCAAAGTTAAAATACTTGTGAGAAAGTTTGGACTAGAGTTAAAACTGAGGATTTCGTTGTCAACAGACGAGACGTTGGTAGCTGAAGATACGATATCTATTGCGATTTGGGGTGAACATACTGTTGAGTCCAACTTTGTGTTAGCAATTATCTTCTGCGTGGATTCATTCAAACTGACAAAGTCTGTTTGTAACCATAACTCAATAACTGCTGCAGTTCCGTGGGCCATCACTTTGTTCTTGGTAAGGTAGAGGTGCAAATAGATAAAAGGTATTGTGATTAAGTCTTCCACGAATGCGTCGTGTTTATCCGATCCTATTTCAAAAGGGTCCGTCTGGTAGCGTTTGGTACACACTGTGCGGAAAGCCTCGTATTGAAAAGTGTTGTGGGAAAGTGCTGTAACACATTCGCCTACATTTGATATTCTGAAAGTTAAACCCGACTCCTTGCCACAACTTTTAAGTTTCAAACGCACCTCTTCGTCCTTTTGTAAAGTTTAACTTTTTATGTTGGTCGAGCGCAGTGGGCCATCCCCAGAGGGTTTTATTATTTGTGAGCCGTCGCCAATCTCCAAGTGTGACATCTTTACATGCCCCTGGGTTTAATTTCCAGTGAAATGTATCGTTCCGCTCGAAACTGTATTTGTTTGAGTGTGTTTGGTTGAAAGGAATCCACGCTAGCGAACCACTCTTTTCACTACCGAGTCACGTGGTCATTGTTGAAGGAATGTGTAGTTAATGAAAAGAAATGAAATGTTCATAATTTCCTGACATTTTTCTTTTCAAATACTATATGTTAAATTAACACGATGTCACGCTCATAATATTTACAATCTAAAAAGAAACACACCAATATAACAATCCTTGAAGTAACATTTCCAAAACGTGTGTTAAAAGTCGAAATGTGAGACACAATCCATATACGTCTGCTCAGCTCGGCAGAGAGCCGCAAAATAGAGAGGGATGATAAGCAGCTCGAAAACAACAACCATGGTGTTATCACGAAAAGAAAGAAGACATCAGATTAAGCTGGGAGAACAGGTCCTTGAGCAGGTCGACTAATTTAAGTACCTTGGAGCTGTCATAGATTGGAAGGGAGGCATCAAAGAAGAAGTTGGCTACCGGAAGAGCAGCAGCTGGAAGCCACAATTCAAGGATTCCTCAGCAAAAGATAAGTTAATAAGAAAAATATGGGTGTATACCGCTCAACTTATGTCCTAGTCTTGACTTATGGATGCGAGTCATAGGCTATGACTACAACCCACAAAAAGCCAGATCCAACCCCCAGAAATGAGGTATCTGAGGAAGGTGGTTGAAGTAACAAGAACAGACATGGTTCGCAAACAGACAATACGTCAATGACTAAAAATGCAACCCCTGCAGACCCAAGTAGAACAGTCCCAACTGAGATGGTTTGGCCAAGTCTGCAGAATGGGAGAAGATTGGCTACCACGGCAAGCATGGGCAGCAAAGAGCCAGGGATCTAGACTTCCAGGACGACCCATAGTTCGCTGGGAGGACAACATTACACACTCTTTGAAAGACCGAGGACTAGAATGGAACCAAGCAAGGAGGAAGACAGCCGATAGAATAGTAAGTATAGCGCTCTCTCTTACAAACCTCTACACCTCATAGTAGAAGAACGACTAAGCAAGTTAATAGATAACAATATCAATAAATGTCACTCACATTTATGAAACCATCAATTTGCATATATACTTGTCCAGTCAAGTCACATTTGTCAAATGAGTGACTAAAATGTCATTAGTAAAGCACAGTGTGATAAAAATAAATAATAGGTCGAATTGAAGATTAAGTATAATACTTTAACATCTAATCCCGCTCCTGATGCTAGACGGGCGTACTAGCCATTGATCTTATTGGATTCAAAAGAAGTTCTGCCATAGCACACAGGGCTACAAGTCTCTAAGGCATGAGACATAGCAATCAGCCGTTTTCTGGCTAAAATTATACATCTTGAAGGCTTCCTGGAAATGTTCTACAGGAACAAGCTTCATCATCTTTCACTTAATCATCATATTAGTATTAATGTGTCTTCGCTTCGTATTAGAGCAAGACCACAAAAAAGTACGTCTACCATCGACGACTAAAATATTACAATCCCTCAAGTGTCTGATTTGAATGGCAACAAATCGACGTAGCAAAACGCGTCATATGCATTCAACGATAATGCGGAAAAGTACGTGCAAATATTTAGAATACACATTTATTTAAGATCCGCTCACATGTGTGTCTATCAAGACTAGACAGGCATGTGAGAATCTCATACACTAAACTGCCTAGCGAAAAAGGACTTAACAGTTTACATCGCCCCACGGAGAAAAAAAAAGCAATGTTTTTTTTAATATCAATGCATTAATGCGGAAAAGTACGTGCAAATATTTAATATATACATTTATTTAAGATGCGCTCACATGTGTGTCTATCAAGACTAGACAGGCATGTGAGAATCTCATATATTAACTCGCACGCGAAAAAGGACTTAACAGTTTACATCGCCACATGGAGAACAAAAAGCAATGCTTTTTTTGTTTTTTGATATTTAATAGTATACCGTAGAGGTCAATAAAAGTCCATTTGATTAATGTTAAGTCATTAGAAGAATATAATAAGTGGGATGGAATTGTGTAAGGGAATTAAATACTAAATTCGAACAAAAGAAATGATTCATCGTGTACAAAAATGTACAAAATACAAACTAAGAAGTGGCAGAGGAAATGAAACAATGAAATAAAAGTGGGTGAAGAATGATAAGAAATAGAGAATCAAGTGATATTATTTGATAAAGATGAATGGAAAGAAATATGTCAACCAGTGAAACAAAATGAAAATGTGTAATTTATGTATGAATGTGCATAAGTGTAATAGCATGGAAACAGAATGCATCGAAAATCAAAGTGCAAATTAAAACTGCAGAAGAAAACAACACAGCCCAAACAGAGTGTAGGGAGAATCAACTACACAGCGTAAGCTATCTAATAAAAGTTAAGTATAGCTAATCAGTAATCTACGTATGCCAAATATATTAGTGGCAAATGATGCGCTACAATATAATATTTGAGGTAGGAGCAAAAGTTCAGCGAAAGAAAATCCTAGGTAATGTCATAAATTTAGAACAAGATCGTCGAACATTACGATATTAGTAAGCACTCTACAATTAAATTATGTAAAAGTGTGATTAAAATTTCGCAACAATGTTTATAAGTTGGCAAGTAAAATTGTTATTGATCCACACAAACAGTGTAGGAAATGTACTTGTAATGTTCAGTTAAACTAAAATGACATTAATGCGTTCACGCGCTAAAAACTAGTTCAATGTTAATTCACATATATTGGTAGAAACGTGTACATAATATAGTGGCGGACAAAAGAAGTCACTCGTAGTTTAATATTATAAAATAGCACCAAAAAATATTTGGTAGTTAGTAAAAGTTACTAAATAGTCCAAAAGATGCGTTAAGGGGAAACGATCAAGTCACTAGCGAGCACACAACTAGAAAATGTAAACCTTCACGTGGCGTCATATGATCTTGAGCTCTTTAAATATTTGTTCTGGAGCGCTGTAAAGGCTCGTTGGTCAGTTTCCACGAAAACATGTGCACCGAGAAGGAACCGTTGCAATTTGAGTATGGACCAAACCATAGCCAGTAATTCTTTGTCCAGCTCAGAATAATTGCGTTCTGTCGTTGTTAGCTTTCTTGACACGTACATCACAAGGTGTAATGTTCCAGAGTAACACTGCAGCAATGAACCCCCAATTCTCACCGATGAAGCATCGCTGCGAAGAATAAAAGTTATATCTGCGTTTGGAAATCGTAAAATAGGAGCAGATGAAAATAATGATTTAATTTTATCTAAAGTAGTCTGTCACCCTGAGGACCACCGAACCATGTTTGGTGAACCTTTCTTTAATAAATGAGAAAGGGTAGCAGTAAAAGTAGCAAAGAATGAGTTGAAATTAACAACAACACTTGAAGAAGAAATTGACTGTGAAAAACAAAAAGTGGGAGAAGTATTCAGCGCTAAGGACAATGTGCTGCATAAACAACAGGCGCAAGAACAAGTATGAAGTAATATGATTGTGCACAATGACGTACATAGAAGACATGAATATACTCATATACTCACGGTAAGTAAGTAAGTAAGTAAGTAAGTAAGTACGTAAGTAAGTAATGACAACTGACTATCTGAGATGTCCGCTAAGAAAAAGGAGACGCAGTTGACAAAGGCATATATTTCAAATGCTGAACTGAAGTCATAGCCTGAGTACTGGGCAAAGAAAACAGCAAGAAATATACTATAAAGATATAAAAACAGAAAGTTGTGAACTTGGACCTGCGTCGAAGTTTAAAAGGAAATCAGTGGGTAAGACAAAAATTAGTTAACCAAGAAAATACATAGCTAATCGGCCCAATAAGGAAGGTAAGAATACCCAGAAGATATAGACATGTACTAAGAACAAAGTCCGTACATTTAGCACACAAAAAAACACTAGGCTCTGACTGAAAGCAGTTGCAACCAACGTTACTGGATATGGAATCAGACGTGGTAGCAAACATGGCGCGTGCGTCAGACAAAAGAAAAGAATCTTCCTCTGTAATAGTACACAACTATGAACTATAATTTGAGCAACGACGAACTGACGAATGTCATACTGGGCTCAAAGAAGTACCAAAACTGGTGTAAAGAATAATAGTATTATCTGTACCGCAAGAATCCACTTCATGTGAAGAATATATCACGTTAGCAGAATGTAGCTGCTGATAAGATTTTGTCAACGTCTTAACTGCATAGGAAGCATTAATGTGTTGCCGTTCCCAGGCAGCAATCTGTTGTGCAGTACACTCTTTAACCCCATGTATCAGTCCGACAGTAAGGTCGGCGATTGGTGCACTAAGCATACATGAATGGATATAACATGTGAAAAATGGTGTGGCAACGTGGACAATGGCAGTCGGAAAAGTCTCAACGTTTCCACCTAATGTAATGTATTTTACCCTTTTACCTGTTGCGCAAGACGGGTGAACCAAGGATTGCCTAACTCCAACAGTACATCACCCCGAATCAAAGAAAACTGAGACGGTGATATGATTAACAAGTCCCTTGTGTAAGGCAAGAGAGCCTGATCCATCATGTGCAGACAGTGCAGGCATAGTCGGAAAAGGATGACCACAACTCAGAGTCGTAATCGTCTCAGGCTGAAATAAAGTTGTGCACTCAGGACATTGAGATGAATTGTTGAAATCAATAGAGCCTGTTGAGGCAGCATTATTAACCCCATTAATGTCGCTCTGATTTAAACCCATTTGAGGATCATGCTGGGCTGAGTTAGCATGACGATACGATCTATCATTTGAAGATCTACCTCTTTATCGCGAACGATCATTGATATTTTCTCTATTGGAACCATTATTTTGATTTGAAACCCCGCGAGAATTGTGGCGGTAACTATTGTCTCCTTGATCAAAACGTACATTAGAGAAATTTAGCTATACTTAGCATTATTTTTTTGCCCAAAAACCTGATTTTCTGGGGCATTGTGCGTATTATTGTCTTTCATCAACTTGATTTTCTCAAGTTCCAGAGAGAATAGTTTTGCTCATGAAGGCTACGGTTTTCGTTCTCCGTAACTTCTCATTGTAATTGGAGTCTCATGCCCTAAACTTCCAATTGAATTTTACTTTGATTAGCCACTATCTGACGTTTTTGTGCTTCAGCCTCCACGCGAAGTTTGTTATCCTCCATCTGAAGTTTTTGTGCTTAAGCCTCCATGTGAAGTTTCTTATCATTAGCTTCCATCTGAAGTTTTTGTACGTCCTATTTCTGAGCCGTTTCATATTCGACAAGTGCGATTTGCTTTCACTCTTCAATGGTCATACCAAGTGCTTTACCTTGTTTGATAAAGTAATCCGAACTAGCCGTCTTGTCTTATTTTATAACACGTCATTTTACTTAATCAAATATTTATTAAAGGAGTCAATTTTTTTTCCTTTTTTAACGTGTGATTAGTTCCTGTCTAAAGAACCGGTATCCCAATTCCTATCAACGCGAGGAACGTTAATGTTATTATTATTATCCAATTATTAATTAATCATAAAAGCATGCATTTAAGAAAAAATAAGAGATCATTTAATGCAGATAATACAAAGTACAGATAATGAGAACCACAGATACAGAGACGAGATACTAGAGAACAAATGACAACGTCCGCAGAATCAAAGAAACAATAAAGCAGAACTGAAGAAACAAATTTGGCAAAACTTGCACTGATAGCTGCGAAAAAGAAACGAGACAAGTAAGAACACAGGGTATAAACATGAAGTGTGTATAGAACCAAGGGATAGCAAGGTGAGAATGACAATCACAAACAAAGTGAATCATAAAACTAATGCACAGAGAAAACACATTACAATAACAACATTAAAAACGGCACAGCACGTCTAAACAATTAGTGTCACAGACAACCAAAGCAGTGTACTAAAAATCCATCAGCAAACATTTGCTAGAACTTTCTCCACTGCAGAATAATGACAAGATCAAACGTCTTGATCAATTCGAAAACTTCGTCGAATTAAAGATTAAGTATAATACTTTAACATCTAATCCCGCTCCTGATGCTAAAGGGACGCACTAGCCATTGATCGTATCGGAATTAATAGATGTTCTGCCATAGCACACAGGGCTACAAGTCTCTGAGGCATGAGACATAGCAATCAGCCGTTTTCTGGCTAAAATTATACATCTTGAAGGCTTCCTGGAAAAGTTCTACAGGAACAAGCTTCACCATCTTTCACTTCATCATCATATTAATATTAATGTGTCTTCTCTTCGTATTAGAGCAAGACCACAGAAAAGTACGTCTACCATCGACGACTAAAATATTACAATCCCTAAAGTGTCTGATTTGTATGGCAACAAATCGACGTAGCAAAACGCGTTATATGCATTCAACGATAATGTAGAAACGTACTCGCCAATATTTAAAATATACATTTATTTAAGATGCGCTCACATGTGTGTCTATCAAGACTAGACAGGCATGTGAGAATCTCATACATTAACTCCCACGCGAAAAAGGACTTAACAGTTTACATCGCCCCACGGAGAACAAAAAGCAATTCCTTTTTTGTTTTTTATATTTAATAGTATAATCCAGGAAGAACAGTTTGGTTTTAGACGGAACAGTGGAACAAGAGAGGCAATATTTTGCCTAAGAATATTAGCAGAAAAATATACAGAGGTCCAAAAAAGTATGTATATGTGCTTCATTGACTATAAAAAGGCTTTTGACAGAGTCCATCATGAGAAAATAATTGAATGCCTCGAAGACATAGGTATTGATGGAAAAGATATAAGAATACTCAGTAGCCTTTATTGGGAGCAAACTGCCACAGTAAGATCTGGAAGGAATTATTCACCATACATAGACATAAAAAGAGGTGTCAGACAAGGTTGTGTGCTGTCCCCCTGCCTATTTAATTTATACACCGAAAAAATTTTCAAACAGATACAGGAAATACCAGGACTGAACATCAGTGGAAGGTCAATAAACAACCTTAGACAGGCAGATGATACCGTGTTGTTACCTGAAAGCGAACAGGAGTTACAAGAACTAGTGAAGCAAGTGAACAGTACAAGTCATGAATATGGACTCGACATTAATATTGAGAAAACAAAAACTATGATAATTAGCAAAACAGACGATAAACCCACATTAAAGATAAGCGTAAATGGGGAAATCCTGGAACAAGTCAAGAGCTACGTATATCTCGGTCATATAATAACAGAAGATGGCAGATGTGAAACAGAAATCAAGAAGAGAATAGGAATTGCCAAAGCTACATTCAACAACATGAAACATATACTGACATCCAAACAGTTATCTCACAAATTAAAACTGAGAATCATAAAGTGTTATATATATTCTGCATTTCTGTATGGTGCAGAAACATGGACGATGAATAAGCAGTTGGAAGAAAGAATTGAGGCTCTTGAAATGTGGATATATAGAAGAATGGGGCGTATCTCATAGAAAGAGATGAAAACAAATAAGGAGGTCCTAGAAAATCTAGGTATGAAAAGAGAACTAATGAGGGAGGTCAAAGTTCGACAGCTAAAATACTTTGGCCACATAAAAAGGCATAACACCTTGCAGAAGACCATAACAGAAGGGAGAGTTGAAGGCAAACGTGCAAGGGGAAGACAGCGCTATAAGTGGGAAGACAACATCAAGAGATGGACAGGGGGAATTAAATACTGAATTCGAAGAAAAGAAATGATTCATCGTGTACAAAAATGTACAAAATACAAACTAAGAAGTGGCAGAGGAAATGAAACAATGAAATAAAAGTGGGTGAAGAATGATAAGAAATAGAGAATCAAGTGATATTAATTTATAAAGATGAATGGACAGAAATATGTCAACCAGTGAAACAAAATGAAAATGTGTAATGTATGTATGTATGTGCATAAGTGTAATAGTATCGAAACATAATGCAACAAAAATCAAAGTGCAAATTAAAAGACCAGAAGAAAACAACACAGCCCAAACAGAGTGTAGGGAGATTCAACTACACAGCGTAAGCTATCTAATAAAAGGTAAGTATAGCTAATCAGTAATCTACGTATACCAAATATATTAGTGGCAAATGATGCGCTACAATATAATATTTGAGGTAGGCGCAAATGTTCAGCGAACGAAAATCCTAGGTAATGTCATAAGTGTAGAACAAGATCATCGAACATTAATTATGTAAAAGTGTGATTAAAATTTCGCAACAGTGTTAATAAGTTGGCACGTAAAATTGTTATTGATCCACACAAACAGTGTAGGAAATGTACTTGTAACGTTCAGTTAAACTAAAATGACATTAATGCGTTCACGCGCTAAAAAGTAGTTCAATGTTAATTCATATACATTGGTAGAAACGTGTACATAATATATTGGCGGACAAAAGAAGTCACTCGTAGTTTAATATTATGAAATAGAA
Organism: Oreohelix idahoensis; assembly: GCA_024509875.1. Lineage (NCBI taxonomy): Eukaryota > Metazoa > Mollusca > Gastropoda > Stylommatophora > Oreohelicidae > Oreohelix > Oreohelix idahoensis. The sequence goes on from JAMPIV010012563.1 coordinate 264,105, forward strand.
CCAAAACATATTTGGTAGTTAGTAAAAGTTGACATTTTATGACAATCTCGATGAAGCAATTAAGAAAATTCCAAAGAAAGATCTTCTCATCGTGCTAGGTGATTGGAATGCTAAAATATGGCCAGATGCATATGGTCACTGGGCTGGCACAGTGGGGAAATTTGGGACAGGAGAAACCAACGATCGAGGACTAAGGCTACTAGAATTTGCCAGCAACTATAAACTAACCCTTGCAAATACACTATTTCCTCATAAGTTATCAAGAAGAACAACGTGGCATGCCCCAAAAACTGAGATACATGGCCAAATTGATTTTATTCTTGTATCCAAAAGATTCAAGTGCAGAATTAATAAAGGCAAGACTAGGACTTTTCCTGGCGCCGACATTGGTAGTGATCACGACATGGTATTGATGATGCTCAAGCTTAAACTCAAAAAGAACTATAATCAAAACAGATGTTCTCAGTTAAGATTCAATTTTGACAAATTGAAAGATCCAGAAATCACGGGAATCTTTGAGGCAACTGTTGCAGGAAAATTCGCAGCTCTCAACTTTTTGGAGGATGATATCAACTCAATCACAAAGAACATGAAAGACGTGCTCATTGAATCAGCAACAGAAATACTTGGTAAAAGAAAGAAAATAAACAAACCATGGGTTACAGATGCCATTCTGAAGTTATGTGATACACGACGGGAAATGAAGAAGGTGAAGAAAGAGGTTCCTGAAGCAGCATGGCAATACAGTATGGTGAATAAAAATATTAGAAAGAAAATGAAACAGGGCAAAGAAAAATGGGTAGCTAATCAATGTGAGTCCATTAATACGGGGCTAATAAAAGGTAACAGCAAGGCAGCTTTTGACACATTAAGAAAACTATCAAAACCCCAACAGCCCAGGGTAACTGTCATAGAAGATAGCAATGGGGCTCTGCTCAATGAAAAAACAGCTGTAATGAGAAGGTGGACAGAATATTGTAAAGAATTATATAACTGTAAACTTGACACTGACTTAGGCATATTAAACAACATTAAGTGCGAAAACAGAGAACTTGGAAATGCAGCAATACTACGGGAAGAAGTGGAAGAGGCTATATGTTCGATGAAAGGAGGGAAGTCACCGGGTGTGGATAATATACCAGCAGAGCTCTTGAAATATGGAGGACCAGATATAGTAAAAATCATGACAACAATTTGCCAGAAGATATGGAGTACAAAAAATTGGCCAAAAGAATGGACGCAATCATTAGTAATACCGCTTCCAAAGAAAGGAAATCTAAAAATGTGCAAGAACTACAGAACCATTAGCCTTATTAGTCATCCAAGTAAGGTGATGCTAAGGATACTTTTGAACAGAATAAAACAGAAATCAGAAGAAATCTTGTCAGAGGAACAGGCTGGCTTTAGACCAAAAAGAAGTACCTCAGAACAAATCTTCAATATTAGATTACTGATCGAAAAACATCTCCAGCATCAACATGATTTATACCATAACTTCATCGATTTCACAAAAGCCTTCGATCGAGTCTGGCATGAAGGCTTATGGCAAATAATGAGAAAATTCAATTTTGATACCAACATCATAGATATCATTGAAGCACTATACAAGGACGCAAGCAGTGCTGTTTTTGCAAGCAACGACATTAGGAGAATTTTTCAAAACAACTGTAGGAGTTCGCCAGGGATGTATCCTGTCACCAGTGCTCTTTAATATATATCTAGAACATATTATGCAGGAGGCTCTCTACGATTATAAATCAACCATATCGATTGGAGGCCGACCACTGTGTAATCTACGTTTTGCTGATGATATTGATCTGATAGCTGGAACAGAATCAGAACTTCAAGACCTTACTTCTAGACTGGAGAAAGTAACAAGAACGTATGGGATGGAAATTAATATAGAAAAAAGCAAGATATTGGTGAATAGCCATAAGAAACATGTTCCGACCAACATTACGTTAAATGGGCAAACGTTAGAAGAAGTTAACACCTTTAAATATCTCGGGTCCACTATATGTAGTGATGGAAGATCAAGTAAGGAAATCAAGACAAGACTTGAGATGGCCTCAGCTGCCATGACAAGGTTGAATGTGATCTGGAAAAGTAACATCAGTTTTTCTGTAAAGATCAAATTATACAAATCACTTATATTATCTATTCTCTTGTATGGGTGTGAGGGCTGGACACTCACTGCAGATACGGAGCGAAGGATTCAGGCTTTCGAGCATTGTAAAGTTTGCTTTCTTCTTTCCACTCTGTAAAGTGTCAGTCTGTATGCTCTGTAAGGAAGAGTGGTGTGTTGTTGAGATCAGGCATGCTCCAGTCTACCCAGCTGTAAATGGGTAACTCACCCTAGTCCTGAGTTAGGGAAGGCAAAGGCTCCAGGGGAAGCAGGCCCTAAACTTGGTCACTCCAACCGACGCAGGATGGCGTATGTATGAAGTAGAAGTGTAGAGTGTGATTACCGCGAATGGTGTACTGTTCGTGTGCTGACCAATATAACCACTCATACACTTGTGTCTACAAGGCACCAATGAAGACTGCTGGAATCTTTGTTTACTCAATTTATTCAGACGTACACACTGGGACATACGAGTACATCATGGTATGTTGACATATCAATTTGTAGGTATACATAGCAGATCTGAAGTCATGACACATTCAGAAATAATGGGCAGTACATCAAAAGTTCAATGTCATGATATATTATGGCCGCATCCCCTTATCTGACTAAACGCGTCAGTGAAGGCAGATCGGTAAATAACTAAAGTTACTTGACGTCCATAGTTTGTAGTATATATTATGAAACCACGAAAGGGGGGTTTCTAGCAAGATTGAGATCTCCCTGTCACTGTCCGATAATAGGATAAATAATCTGTTCTCTTGGCAGTGATCAAAACATATGATGACCGAAATCTAACATGGCTGCCTCCCTGAGTTGTCGTTCACTCATTCATAGGAAGGAGAATATAAGCCAGGGTTAATTTATAATGGGTATATAAATGATTTCATAAATGTTTCCATACAGCTCTACGGTGATCAGGTTAATTCACGTAGCCATAGCCGCTGCAGGAAAGTCTGTCATCTTCGTCGATACAAAACACGACCCTAGCGATACGAAGCACAATGTTCCATCTAGGTCGAATCGACATGAGATCATCAAAATAGGGTCTGGCAATACATGGAGTCCGAATTATACATTGTACCGTACCTTAGGAGAGTCTCTAACATAAACTATAGAAGAGATACCATCTCCTTTAGAAGAAAACCACTTCCTGAATGATATTTCCTTAAGAATCTACCAGCCCTTTGAAAAATGCGTACCCGCCATTGTCACGGTACATCGGAACTCATCACGACTTGTCAAGACAACTCATACTTCCGCTAGACCGGAATAACAAGAATCTAGTCCCGCCTACCCATCCAAAATATACAATATAGGACTGATTCTACTTGTACTAATAATATGTAATACATATGAATTCAGGCCATAAACACAATAAGCAAATTAATATATTTTCTGGCCCTAAAAAATAAGTGAACGCAAGCGCACTATCCTTGCGCCGGATCAATATCCAGAACGATTACTCCTATAATCAAAAGTGTGAATCAAACATGGATTATCTCGCTTTCCCCATAGACAGCATTTTCATACACAAATGAATGAATGTCTATATTTTTCCCATATTAAATAGCCATATCGATTTTTGTAATATGTGCGTCAAAATATGCACGCAACAGATTACCACACCCCTCGGGAAAAAAAATGGTACATTTTTTTTTTTTTGAAACACATCTAGGAGCAACATACAATAGGCTCACAACGCACCAATAACAATGCGCAGATGATAAGCATAAGTTTTATGACCTTAGAGAAGGCACTTCTCTAAGTATTAATATTTCCAGAGAGGTGTCACCAACGCATACTACAATATTAGCAATGACACAATTTCCACATTAGTTTATACATAAATTTCATCTAAGATATCTTAACATCATGATAATCAAAGACGAAAAACATTGAAAGATCAGCGGTGAATAAATATCAATGAACCGCTAAGTAGTGTTACAATCAATATATGATATATTACATATGTGTACACATTTCAACATAGAAACAACTGTATCAAAGTTGTATAACAGTTATGAATCATGTGGGCATCTAGACAAAATATCTGCCATCACATTATCTGACCCACGGATAGCTCGCACCGAAAAATGAAATGGCTGTAGAGCAATCGCGTATCGCGTTGATCTCGCGCTCTTCAGATTTTTACTCTGAATAGCCGTAAGAGCTTTCTGGTCAGTTTCCACAATGAAATGCTCGCCCAGAAGAAATCTTTGCAGTTTAAGGATTGACCAAACCATAGCCAATAATTCACGGTCTAGGACCGAGTAATTCTTCTCTGCGGCATTTAATTTCCGAGAAATATACATCACAGGATGCAGAGTTCCAGAGTACTCTTGCATTAGTGCAGCTCCAATCCCGGTGGATGAAGCGTCACTACGAAGAATAAATGTCTTATCCTTAGAAGGCAATACTAGGATAGGTGAAGTAGAAAACATAGTTTTAACCTTATCCAAAGAGGATTGACATTCTTGAGTCCAATGGACTACATTAGGAGACCCTTTCTTTAGCAAGGAAGAAAGAGGTGACATAATGGAGGACAGATTCGGGATGAATCGTCCATAAAATTGTATTAGACCTAAGAGACTTCGTACTTGCTTTTTAGTCTTAGGAATAGAAATGTTAAGTATCTTACTTGTATTATGGTCTTCTGTTTTTAGGAACCCATGACCAACACGGTGTCCTAAAAAAGATATTTCGCTAAAACCAATACATGCTTTCGATGGTTTCGCTGTCAGGTTATGCTCGCGTAAGATAGACAATAGTTCATTTATACCATTATAGTGATCGTTCCAAGTATCACTGAAAAGACAGATGTCATCAAGATACGCAATGACATCTGAGCGATGAGATAGGATTCGACGCATCATGCGTACGAATGTTGCAGGGGCGTTCATAAGACCAAAAGGCATGAAATTCCATTGGAATAGACCCCTAGGCGTCGAAAAAGCAGTAAACGGTTTGGCGTGTTCGGATAGTGGAACTTGCCAATATCCCTTAGACAAATCGAGTTTAGTAAATAAGTGAGAATTCGATAGTCTCGTAAGTAGCTCTTCTAGTAAAGGCATAGGTTCAGCATCGAATTTAGTCACTTGATTCAATTTGCGATAATCCACGCAAAGACGTATGTTATTGTCTTTTTTCCGTACTATAACCATCGGCGAAGAATATGCTGATGTGGATGGTTCAATAATTTCTAACTCTATCATCTCATCTAACTCTTTCTCTACCTGTGCTTGAAAATGTATCGGGATAGGATACGGTCTGACTCTTATAGGACTATGGTCAGTAAGAATAATGTCATGTTGAATGACATCAGTTTGACCAGGAATGTCAGTAAGGACATCCTGAAATTGTTCTAACATAGTAGAAACTTGTTTCTGCTCTCCTGGAGATAATTCTGGAGAAATTGCAACATCTTTCCATGATTCATTAGAGTGAAGAGGAATCAGTGGAAAAGGTAAATTTACATCCGAGAAACTCGTTTCCTCATCCTGTATTACTGACAGAGATGAGTACTGTCCATGTTGGACTGGAAAATCGTCCGTTGCCTGGAAAACAGGTTGTAAATAATCAGGACGTTCATGGAATTCCGTGAGCATGTTGATGTGGAAGGTTTTACGCTTCCCGTCAATATCGACGATATAGTCAACATCGGAAACCTTTGATATTATATCGTACGGACCTTTCCAAGAAATGAGAAGTCTATTTTCCCTACAAGGTAGCAAGACAAATGCTTTGTCACCTGGACAAAGTTGACGCAAACATCTCTTTTTATTGGCAAATTCCCTTGCCTTCTGTTTCGCAAATTCAGAAGAAGCAGTTGCCAATTTGCATGCTTCAATAATCTTGTGTCTAAGTGCGATGACATATTCATAAGAGGATTTTGTGTCATCGACAATATTATCAGCAGTTATAAGATCATGAAGTAAGGACATAGGACCTCGCGGTTTCGCGCCAAAGACAAGTTCAAAGGGAGAAAATCCTGTATGTTCGTTGGCGACCTCTCTATATGCAAAGAGAGCCGCGGGTAAAACCCTATCCCAATCCTGAGGATGATCTTCTGTTATCTTACCTAGTAGGTTTTTCAGAGTTCTATTCAAACGTTCCACCATCCCATTGGACATAGGATGATAAATACTACTCAGCGATCTCTCTATCTTCAGAGTCGACATTACTTGAGACATGGTATCCGATATGAGTTGGGTACCATGGTCGGATAATATTTCTGCTGGAAACCCCAGACGAGAAAATATTAACCAAAGAGCATCTGCGACATCAGCAGTAGTTATGCTCTTTAGAGGAACAGCCTCCGGCCAACGTGTGCACATATCAACACACGTCAAAATAAATTTGTGTCCTCTAGCAGACTTTATCTTAAATGGACCAATGATGTCTATCGCCATTTTTTGAAATGGCCGAATGGGAATGTCTGCAGCCTGAATAGGTGCATCATGGCGTGGACCTCTGGATTTAATCTCTTGACATACTTTACAAGATCGACAATAGATTCGTATGTCCTTATTCACAGCAGGCCAAAAGAAAGATTGAAGAACTCTAGCTTTAGTACGGGAAAAACCCATATGTCCAGCACACTACGAATCATGAGCGTGCTGTAAGATTTTAACTCTCATATTTTTAGGCACAAGGATTTGAGAATGAATGGACTTAGCGGAGTCTTGTACCATACGTACAAGTACGCCATTCTTCATCGTAATCCAAGATTTACGATTTGTATCCTTATTCGGATCACCTTTTGTTGCCAGAGTAAAGAATTTCTTTAGAGTAGGATCATCTTCCTGCTGTTTGATAAAGGAATCGTGGGAAATCTCCAAGGGATCATCTTGGATCTGCGCATCATTATCTTCAGAATGTGAAGATTGTGGCATATTAAGAGCTTGAGCCCTAGTGATTACTGCATTAGCCGATTGCATATTAACATTTTCCCAATTAGAAATTTGCTGTGGAGTGCATTCTTTCACCCCGTGAATGCGACCGATGATAAGATCAGCGATCGGATTCGGCAAGAGACATGCTTGCACCTCTCCTGTAAAGAAAGGCGTAGCAATATTGATAATGGCAGTGGAGTACTTCTCCAATGTACCACCAAATGTTACACATTTGACTATATTGCCTGTAGCTCGAGAAGGATTTACGAGTGATTGCCTCACTCCAATGGTAGTGCACCCCGAATCGAAAAGAATTGATACCGGAGTACCATCTATTAGGCCCCTATTAAAGACAAGAGCACCCCTTCCATTATGCGCAATTGACGCATGGAGAGCGGGAAGCGGGTGACCGCAGCTTAAAGTAGACACTGTGGTTGGATCGAATAATGTTTTGCATTGCGAACACTCAGATGCTCTAGCAAAATCAAAAGCGGAATTTGCTACACTATTGGAGTCTTTTTTATCATTATTCTGATTATCGGTGTCGTGGAACTCCTGTTGTGCAGAGTTAGCCTGGTAATAAGATTTACCATGTCTTTTGTGTTGTGATCTACCTCGGTTATAATTGTCTCTATAATTATTATTGCCTCTGTTATAACCCCTATTTGGGTTTGAATCATAATATTCATGATCATAATCATCATGCTCATTATATGGAGTATCCCTGTAATATTGTTTCTTTTGTCTCCATGAAGCACTTGGGTAGTTCCTATAGCTACTCCCTTTCCGAGAATTTCTAACATTATGGGTACCCCTCGCGTGTCGAGGACTATCAGCCCGATTCCAGTTCTTCGAAGAAGAACCCTGATTTGAGTGGTTATCTTGGTTTTGATACTTATTCCAATTAACCATTTTATCAAATTTATTTTTAGCTCCTTGGAATTTGTGTGAGTAATTCTGATTATATTCTGTTGCCGAAGCAACTGGCATACTCTCTTTAATGTTAGAGTTACTAAGAATCATGTCAGGGTGTGCCGTGGCATACTGGTCACAATATTCTTCCATTTGCTTTATTGTACCAGGTTTACGCTCATGTAAGAACTCTAGGAATGATTTATTTACAGAAGACATGACCTTGTCTCTTAGCAATAAATCCGTAAGACCATCAAATGTTTTCTCTGTTTTGGATAATTCAATCCATCGTGAAAGTGTAATTCGTGCTTTTGAGATGAATTCTGAGAATTCTACACCTACCTCAGGTCTCATTGTTTTAAACAAAAGACGATAACCTTCTTCAGACAGCTGATATCTCTTTATCAAAGCTGCCCTAACAGCATCATAATTATCTTTGTCGGCCTCTTCAACAAAATATAACTTACTCAGAGACTCCCCTTTTAGATTTTCAGACAACTGATTCACATACTGTGATTTGTCAACATTATGAGATCGACAAGCCCGTTCAAATCTAGAAAGCCAAAATGTTATGTCATCACTGGTAGGGTTAAACGCTGGTACCTTGACCTTGTACACAAAGGGTTTACCATTACCACCAGATGCCTGATTAACATTACTCATACATGTCAATTTTAATTTCTCTAATTCAAACTCATGTTCTCTTATTGCTTTTCTCTCTTCGACTTCTCTATCTAATCTTCTCTGTTCTGCAGCAGCTTCTAATTTTTTCTGTTCTGCAGCAGCAGCAACTTCTAATTTTTTCTGTTCTGCAGCAGCTTCTAATTTTTTCTGTTCTGCAGCAGCAGCAACTTCTAATTTTTTCTGTTCTGCAGCAACTTCTAATTTTTTCTGCTCTGCAGCAGCTTCTAATTTTTTCTGCTCTGCATCAGCTTCTAATTTCTTCTGTTCTGCCTCAAATCTCCTTTCCTCCACTTGCATCTGCAATTTCTTAAGTTCAGCAGCAGTATCAGCTTCTTTTTCTAATCTTTTTTCTTCAGCTAGAGCTTTCCTTTCTTCTGCAGCAGCTTTTTTTTCTTCTATTTGAAGTTTTCTCTCCTCAGCCGCAGCTTTTTTTTCCTCAGCAGCAGCTTTTCTTTCTTCAACAGCAGCAGCAGTTTTTTTCTCTTCTGCAGCTAATGCTTTGTCATATTGAGCAACAGCCCATTGTTCTAAGTCTTTTCCAGTCTTATCAAGAGATTTTCCTTGAGCAATAAAATAATCTAATGTAGACATATTGTCTTCTTAAATCAGAAACCTGAAAAAGTAAATAAATTACCCTACTTCACTTTAATGGGAGACAAGTCTATACCATAGACTTAGTCTTAGTCCAAACTTGTATGGTTTATAATAACCAATGATAACTTGAGTACCTGTGGACAACAATAACTGTATCTCAAATACTGTGGGGACAAGCCTTACAAAGGTCTTGTATACCTCAATGTAATCAAAGATCACTTGAGTACCTGTGGAAAAAATATTTCCCTTTACCAATCACTTTGGGAGACAAGCCTTACAAAGGTCTTGTATACCTCAATGTAATCAAAGATCACTTGAGTACCTGTGGAAAAAATATTTCCCTTTACCAATCACTTTGGGAGACAAGCCTTACAAAGGTCTTGTACATTTTGTTTTATAACAATAACAATCATAAAGTACTGATCTGTACTATACTATCAGTGTATACCACTATACGTCATATGTCAACTAAAGACATTACAAAGGACAAACAAGAAAAGACAATATGAACACTTTTGCAGAGATCAAATTTAATTAAATAGGAGAAATGAAAAAAATGATCACAGAAACCGTGATGATAACTGCCATAAGATAACAAGACAAATAACGCCACAGTGTATAAACATAAGGGTGTAAAAAACTGAAATGAAAGGAAAGATGAGACCTACAATTATACAAACAAATCAAACAAAACTAAGGAACACAAAATTATTAACAAAAACAACGAAGAAAAGAACACCTCATCACAACTAACAGAAATAGCAGCAAATTGTTGCTAACAAATTTCCAATTAAGAAAATGTGTACCTATAGAATACTAGTACCAGACCAATGTAACTCGGCATACCTTGTACTAGTCACACAGAACATCAACTAATTTAATACATAACAAATAACATGTAAGCATAAATAGCATATAGCATACAATATAATTTATGTCATGAATGGAATGTGTTGCAGGTATAGTGTTGTAAAGCAGGCACAGTTTATTTTAATACTAATAACTTGCCACTTTATTCAGTAATAGATTTAATTTTAAACTATTACACTGTCAATTTTTCTCTGTTGAGCATATGAAGATCCCACGATGAACTATGCACTTTATGTTCAACAACACTGTGATTCTTCTGTACGTTGAGAAATGTCAACAATACTGCTCCAGATATTTTCTACACTTGATACCACTGTCCTGTGTAATACTGTCTGTACAGCGAAAAACTGTCAACAAGCGCTGACCTAGATACAGCCTCCTATCGGTAATACAGGTCAAGCTGACATCGACTGTATAGCTGTCCTACTGGTGTTGATGTGGTCAAACAAATGTTCTTTTAGCTGTAAACTGTGATTCTCAACACAAAACTGCGTAAGCTGGACCCAGGAATCTGGCTCGCCACTGTAAAGTTTCTTTACTTCTTTCCACTCTGTAAAGTGTCAGTCTGTATGCTCTGTAAGGAAGAGTGGTGTGTTGTTGAGATCAGGCATGCTCCAGTCTACCCAGCTGTAAATGGGTAACTCACCCTAGTCCTGAGTTAGGGAAGGCAAAGGCTCCAGGGGAAGCAGGCCCTAAACTTGGTCACTCCAACCGACGCAGGATGGCGTATGTATGAAGTAGAAGTGTAGAGTGTGATTACCGCGAATGGTGTACTGTTCGTGTGCTGACCAATATAACCACTCATACACTTGTGTCTACAAGGCACCAATGCAGACTGCTGGAATCTTTGTTTACTCAATTTATTCAGACGTACACACTGGGACATACGAGTACATCATGGTATGTTGACATATCAATTTGTAGGTATACATAGCAGATCTGAAGTCATGACACATTCAGAAATAATGGGCAGTACATCAAAAGTTCAATGTCATGATATATTATGGCCGCATCCCCCTATCTGACTAAACGCGTCAGTGAAGGCAGATCGGTAAATAACTAAAGTTACTTGACGTCCATAGTTTGTAGTATATATTATGAAACCACGAAAGGGGGGTTTCTAGCAAGATTGAGATCTCCCTGTCACTGTCCGATAATAGGATAAATAATCTGTTCTCTTAGCAGTGATCAAAACATATGATGACCGAAATCTAACATGGCTGCCTCCCTGAGTTGTCGTTCACTCATTCATAGGAAGGAGAATATAAGCCAGGGTTAATTTATAATGGGTATATAAATGATTTCATAAATGTTTCCATACAGCTCTACGGTGATCAGGTTAATTCACGTAGCCATAGCCGCTGCAGGAAAGTCTGTCATCTTCGTCGATACAAAACACGACCCTAGCGATACGAAGCACAATGTTCCATCTAGGTCGAATCGACATGAGATCATCAAAATAGGGTCTGGCAATACATGGAGTCCGAATTATACATTGTACCGTACCTTAGGAGAGTCTCTAACATAAACTATAGAAGAGATACCATCTCCTTTAGAAGAAAACCACTTCATGAATCATATTTCCTTAAGAATCTACCAGCCCTTTGAAAAGTGCGTACCCGCCATTATCACGGTACATCGGAACTCATCACGAAAACCTAAGACAAGCCAGGAAGAAACAGGCTGCATATTTCAATAAGAAAGCGAAGGATAGGGAGCTTGCTGTGGGGGAGAAGGTGCTTCTTCTACTACCCGGCAGGAGCAACAAACTTCAAATTGGATGGCAAGGTCCATACACAGTTTTGGAAAAGGTATCCAGAACTAACTACAAGATAGACAAGAAAGGAAAGGAAAAAGTCTATCACGTGAACCTTCTAAAGAAGTATATTGACAGAAACAATAGGGAAGGAACACATTTAATGACCTTAGCCATAGCCACTGAGATGTAGAATGAACCTCTCACCTCTTATGAATACCCCCTGAGGAAATTTGAGACTCCTGCACAGGTAAAAATCAGTAAACATTTGACAACAGGGCAAAGGGAGAAGATTCAAAAGGTTCTGGAAAATCATACAGACGTGTTAACGGACAGACCGGGGCACACAAACGTGTTGGAATATGACATGAAACTACTAGACCCAACACCTATCTGTTGAGAGCCTATACCTATCCCATTCGCAAAAGAGAAAGCTTTGAAAGAGGAGATAGACTATCTGTTACAAGAAGGGATTATTTCTCACAGTGAATCTCCTTATAGCTCCAGTGTGGTGTTGTTGGGGAAACCCTCTGGGGAACATAGACTGTGCATAGATTACAGGAAACTGAATGCTGTCACAGAAAGTCAGGTGGATCCATTACCTGATACTAATCAACTGTTTGCCAGACTGAATAAGGCAAAATATTTTTTCAAGGTAGATCCCAGCAAGGGATATTACCAAATTCCAGTGAAGCCTGAGATTCGACCTTATCTAGCTTTTAGCACCTCGGAATGGCACTATGAGTTTAATATGTTACCGTTTGAATTAAAGAATGCGCTGAGTGTGTTTTCCAGAATGATGCGAAAACTGTTGGATCCACTGAAAAACCCATGTATTACAAATTTCATGGATGATATCCTCATCGCTAAGGAAACATTTGAAAAACACGTTAACTCTTTGAATATGCTATTTGATAGACTCAGAAAGGCAAATTTAGACCAACAAAATGTTGTATTGGATGCAAAGAATTAGAATTCTTGGGACATACGGTGCATCAGTGTAGCATGACCCCTAACACCAAGAACCTGGAGAAATTGCCGAGAGCACCCAGACCACAGACTAAAAAGGATGTGCGATCCTTTGTGTCACTTTGTTGGTTTTACCAAAAGTACATTAAAAACTTTAACTCTGTGTGTGCGCCTCTGACGGATTTAACTCGTAAAGGAAAACCAGATAAAATTGCATGGTCTGCAGAATGCGAATTGGCATATAATGGGTTAAAGGAAAGACTCACCAGCAAGCCTAATTTGAAATTACCTGATTTGAGTCAGGAATTTGTGGTAAGAACGGACGCTAGTAATGTGGGCTTGGGGCCACTTTGTTACAAAGGTCCTCATCATCAGGTGGAGAATTGAACCCAGTTGCTTATGCCAGTCGCAAATTAAACAGAGCGGAACAAAACTACTCAACTATTGAAAAAGAATGTTTGGCTTTAGTCTGGGCGATAAAGAAGTTCCAGATTTATCTATATGGTAGAACATTTGTGGTACAATCAGATCATCAGCCATTAGTATTTTTGGATGAGGCAAAACATGGAAATACCCGTTTATTAAGATGGTCTTTGCTCATTCAACCTTATTCGTTTACCATTGAATACATTCCTGGATCGCAGAATGTTGGGGCAGATTTTTTGAGTAGGCACCCACCTGCAGAAACCCAGGATACTCACAAAGCCTAGTTGAGTTAGTTTGGTCGGGATTGTTAATACGGATTTAAAGCTGCATTATGATGCAAACTCTTAACAGGGGAGATATGTAATAAAATGCTCAATTTTCACACCCCTCCCAAATATATATTAATGTTACCACATTTGAATTTTTCCGCTACGCCTAGAAGTAGAATTTACCATCCCGCCGCCATCCGTACCCTACCCCTCTTCTTAGGTTTATGAATGTACGGCGAGAAAATTGGACAATAATTTGAATATTTACACTGTTGGCTCTAGATTTGAAAGTATAAACACTCAGTGTTAGGAGTCCTCTTAACCAAAACACACACACAGCCCGCGTTTCCTGTCTCTAGTTGTTTCTGATGAAATCCGAAAGCGTGCCAAAAATTTAACTTTTCTCCTCGTCTGAAAGCGAGAGAGCGAAGGGGAAAGCGTGGAGTAAAAGAAAACAATCGCGCCTAACTTGCAAGTTCAAACTGTAAACTAACAACCACTATTGTGCAGGGGCGAGAGAGGAAAAGGAGAATTTTAGAGAATGGCTTTCTTTATAAACTACAATTGATGCTTGGAAGGATAAAGTTAATATTGTTAATATGATAGCCTTCATAGTCCCTTATAATAACTTAGATGAACCTTAGAAGACATATTTTATTAATATTGTGGTTCAGTAGAAGAAACCATAAATTAAAGGAAAAGTACAAAAATGGAAACGACGATAAATAAGTAGATAAAACTTATCTAGAAAGATAAAGGACAGTTGACTGTTTAATAATTACTTTTCATAATTAAAATCGCCCAATTAATAACAAAGATATTGTAAGAAATAAGAAAATTTTGGAACAGTTGGACAGACACACTGTGATCCCCACACAATTTAAAAGTTACATTTCGGGACGCGTTGTTTGAAAGAGTAGTCAAATTGGCTTGCCTCATTTGGATTGGGTACTGCTAGTGAGGAAAGGGAGAGGTAACTTTAAAGATTTGCCAGCCTAAGCGACACATAGTTTTACACAGTAGTATTAAAATCAGACTGGTGAACTTATTGATAAACGTACACAAATGTTTGGGATTTTCAATAAAGAGTCACATTTTTGGACTCGTGGTTTCATTGGCTAATGCACTTGCTATTAGCAGAGAAAGACAGAGGTAGGACGCCACTTGACGAATATTTTTTCACCTAGTGAGATTAAGAACAATAGCAAAGCCTTGTGTGTGACCCATTGCCTTTGCGTCTGGAAATGCGGCGATCAAAATTAGTGCCCATTGATTGCCAGTTAATCTATACTAGTGTATTATTTCATTGATTGCGGTAAGATAAATGCTTTTATTAATGTTCTTATTAATGTGTAGAGGCTAACCCAGATAGGGCGCCCACAAATTTTGTGTTGTGCGACATTGCTATTGTGGAAGCTTATGACAACCTGAGGGAGCACATGCATGCCTAAGCAGACTATTGAAACAGAAAAACAAAATGTAAATGGTGTTTGAATATTGCCATGCATAACAAAATATTTTGACTGTAAGACCAGAAAGCTACTGGCAGTTCTCTACAGGCCACATTGTTCTAATAACTCTTGGAGATTAAATAGGAAGTCATACTACCAGAGTTAACAGATCATTAGAAAGAAAAAAGAAAAGAGTGTATCCCAGCTGATGATATAAAAGATAACTAAAGTCTAAGTGACAGGGGCGTTGAAGCCATGTGGGAAAGAGCAGAAACCCGCGGATTGAGAAGAAGTCACAATACAATTAGGAACTGTAGCTATTGATTAGCACTTGGGCTGATCACTACGAATGTTTAACGATGTTTATTTATTAGGTGTGGAGATATGTATATGAGGTGTATTTAGGGAGGCATTGTTCATTGTTTCAGGGTTGCATCAACAAGTAACCAGTAAGACAAAACCTGGAGAGGCAGTGTACGAGGCAACTTACCTGTTGCTGGTATTGTGAAATTTAACTTCAAAACTTACTCCAACTGAGACACGTGTGAACATAAAGTGTCCTATTTCCAGTCAACCCCGACTTGCACGGATTGAAAGATAAGCCTTCGTTTTGAGTGCGAATGATTTCTCATTTCATTGTTAACCTCCACACTGTAATTAAACGTTCTAGTGACATGATGAAAGGAACAGTTCTTCCAACTAGTGACCCTTCTTAATACCTTGTTACTACAGCCCGGGATACAAGTACAGAAACATTTTAATAATATCATTTATTGGACAAGATGTCCATCCACTGTATTTACCTATGTACATAACCACATTTATTTTAAGTTTAACCTTCCTGATTCAAAACATTTGAGAGTCAGGAAATTAAAATTGTAAATTAATTCTATAACTTTAACCACTGTCTTACTTGAGTTTATTAGATTGAGTTACAGTTGTGTTAAATTTGTTATCATACATCACACATACATTACCCTAGACACGTAGCCATATAAATTAATAGACTTAAAATATTTCGCAAAGTGAGATTATAGGGTGGTAGCAGTTAGGTACCCTGAGAATACATCATAATCAACTATTAGACTCAGGGACTTATATAGCTGGACCTCACTCTGTAGACAATTAATAATAATTAACATAAATAACATATAAACCCACCACACTCCACTTTATTCATATCTGCCTCCACCACAAAATTCTTCCTAATGGATTATCTTCCAATTTCCATCCATCTGCTGGCACACTCAATCCAAGGGAACAACGTCTCCTACAACGAATTGAGACCAGATATGGCTTTCAACGTATGCCCGTAGTGGCTGCCAGTCACTCCCGCCTTTTATCGGATCTCAGTGCCCAACAGTCCCAGCTTCTGCTTCACTTACGTTGTCTCACCTCCAACAACTTCCCTCTCTATTCTATGATACGCACCACTATCTACACACTGAACCGGAAGCTGCATGAGTCCCTTTCCACTACTAAACATCATAAACTATCCCGTCTCCTCCCTACCCTTAAATCTGCTCCTCCATCCTCCACTCCATCCTGCACTCAGGTAGTCTGCATCCCTCAGATCTGCCGCTCTCTGAGGGAGAGCGCTCTGTTCTCAGTAAAAGCCTACACTTTGCTCCTCTTCCTCCGACCCTAGACCCACACAATCTCCTCCAGGATGTTCATCGGTTTCATCGTCGCATGAGGCTGAAGTTCCATTTTAGACAGGAAGACTGCACTCCGCAGTCTCAGGCTGAAACCGACATCTTTGCATGTTTTTCTCACTCTACGAAACCTCCCTTTACATCAAAACCTGGGGCTTCCCATGCCCTGGACCTGTATATCAAGAACACCATCCATGACACTTGGAGCATCAGATATGGCAACAATACTCCGGTCCTTTCCTAGGGTTTTACCACAGATATATCGATGATGGCATAGGTCTCACAGATATGTCCGTGACTGATTTATCCCGCTTCATCGACTTTGTCAACCATTTCCACCCAACCTTCAAGTTCAGCTCCCTCATCTCCACAGTATCTGTCAACTTTCTTGACATTACTATTACTATCACGCTTTACACCGCTTCATCGACTTTGTCAACCACGTCCTCCCCACCATTAAGTTCATCTCCCTCATCTCCATAGTATATGTCAATTTTCTTGATATTACTATTACTATCACACTTTCCGGCCTTAATTCCTCAGTATAGTACAAGCCGATAGATGCCCATAGCTTTCTTCGGTATACCTCTTCTCATCCTCGGGCTTGTCGTGACTTCCTTCCATTCTCACAACTTCTCCGCCTCCGCCGATTGTGCCTTGACGACAATGACTTCCACTTCCGAGCCAATGAGATACTGATTTTCGTCCGTAGCAGACTTTATCCGGAACATGTTCTCACCTCTGCCCTCCAACGTGTGCTCCCCATCTCTCGTCAGGAGGCCCTCAAAACTCACTATAAACCCACTTCGAATAGAGTCAAATTAATCAAGATCTATCACCCTCACAATACTGCAGTCAAACAGATCAGCTATCTCCCTATCCTTCAAGCAGAGTCTGCGACCCAAGAAGTTTTCGGTGAAGCACATTTGGTGGAATATAGACGCGACAAGAACTTGAAGGATCTTCATGTTCGCAGCCGTCTTCCAAAGGAGAATGCCACTCACTTTGGCACACTACCATGTGGTCGGACACGATGTACACGTGCAAATATATCATCTCAACCGACAAGGTGTCTTTCCCTGAGGCTATGTATTCCATCACCAGTAGCTTCAAATGTTAGTCGCGCAATGCCATTTATACGATCATATGTAAACGTTGCTGCAAAACATATATTGGCCAAACAGGCAAACGACTTGGGGACAGATTCAGCCAGCCCTTGAATGAAATCTCTCAGCAAAAATCCACACCAGTCGCCATACACTTTAATGGTCCTGACCATCATAGTCCCATCGACATCCAGGTCACGGCGATCAGATCCTGCTCCTCTGACACTGCTAGCTGAGAACAGCTTGAGAACCGTCTTATCCACCGCATGGGGTGTCTAAAACCAGCTGGTCTTAACACTCTGCACACATTTGTCTTACGCCACCCTTTCCTCTCTTGTTCTATTTTGACTCTTTCCACTCTTATCCTATTTTTCTATTTTTCCGCCACCTTCTAATAATATGTATGAATAGAATACACTGTTTTTAATATGTCTTGGATTTTTTTTTATTTCATATTTATTTATCTCCAACTCATTCTGTCCTTTTCTATTTCCAGTCCCCACTAATATTTCGTTTGGGTAGTTTATTGTTTAGTTTCGTTTTTTAGTTTCTTAGTATGTATTGTGTACATCTGGTGGTGGCAGTCTCCTTTTCCGGGCACGCTCGTCCGTTCGCGGGAAGCAAAAGTGTTAGGACTTCGATGTCTCAAGGGAAGTACCTAGGTTTAATTTTTTTATATTTACTTAGGTTCTTTTGTGTCCTATCTAGCCCTCACTTTCTTTCCTTTCCCTGACGAAGGACTTGTGGCCGTAACGTTGGCTATTTTCTTTGCCTTTTGTCTTCGTAAGACGATTCACCTTTTTCGATGTTTTTTCACACCCATCCATTGATCTAATCATACAACAGTACAACAGAGGTCTGGCAACCCTAAATGCAATGGCCGCAGCGCACCAGCAACAGAGACTACTGTTTCTCCTGAATAATCAGTTAGTAATTTCTGTTAGCGAGTTTGGTCTGGTAATACTCATTTTGTCAATATCACAATGTGAACGATTTGAACGCATTTAAAATGAAGGAACGCATGTAGTCTTGGGCTATACGCGAGATACCCACATCGTGACGATGTGGTACATGCTTGGATTACAGTCGATTCGATTCAGATATGCGATGGCTCAGCCAAAGGCCTATCTGCGAGTAACCACAGGCAAAAGTCAGCCCACTACATGTAAACATAGCTGACATTAAGGAAGTGAGAATAAAGAGGGGGATGTCATGAAGGGCACAGGCAGAGACAGCGACTGAGCAGACGACCACAGTTAAAAATATATTCAAAGGCACAGAGTGGAGTAAATCAGATGAGAACTGGGTCAACTATCAGCAAATCATCATCAGCCTTGGTAGCGAGTGCAGAATTTGGGCCAATGGGAGGGCACAGCTGGAAATTGATCAACTGATAAATTATCATGCCTGGGATGAAGATGCCATTGTGCACACTGATAGATCTGTAATCCGTGGAGAAATCAGGATGTAGCTTGTCTACTAGAGTAAACGGAAACATCTGTGGCAACAATGTTGGAAGACAGTCGATTCGATTCAATATGCGATGGCTCAGCCAAAGGTCCACTATATGTAGTAACCACAGGAAATCAAATAATGAAATCAGCTGACACTTAAGGCCTCAGTGCCATGACAAGTATAATGTGATCTGGAAAAGTAACATGATTTTTCATGTGAAGGGCAAATTATACAGGCATTGAGACAGCGACTGAGGCCCTGGTCATTTGCTATAAAGCAAATCATCAAACGAATGCAATGAATTTAGAGGCCAATGGGAGGACACAGCTGGAAATTGATCAACTGATAAATGATCAAGCCTGGAATGATGATGCCATTGTGTACACTGATGGGTCTGTAATCCGTGGAGAAATTAGAATGGAGCTTGTCTACTAGAGTAGACGGAAAAATCTTCGCTGAACAAAGCGAGCTTACGTAACAATGGAGTGAGAATGGAGTTAGAAGCAGCTACTGCTGCCTTAAGGTGGTTGTCTGAGACTCCATTAACAAGGGCAGTTATTGTGTCAGACTCACAGTCCACGCTTCGGAAGGTCAAAGTTGATGGCTCTATCATGAATTGAAACCCCTTTAGGAACTGGTGCGGATCTACTATCCTGGTCAAGAAGGGGTACACGGCAATGAAAGATCTGATTCACTAGCTTCAAGAGCACCCATAGAAGGCGCATTGGATATGGATAAGGGAGAGAAACTGAGGGCAATGAATGATCACCTACTAGAGAATGACAATGTAATCGATGAATCATCAAGGCTAAGACCTGCTAGAATTTGGCATCAAACGTAAGACCCGCAGGGATGGACGTATGGGAGGACAACAGGAACAAATATTATTCATATTCTTCCACATTTGCAGAGGGAGACTGAGCACCTATAGGTTTGCCCAGAGTGCAGTGACGTCGAATCTGATCAACAACCAACTTACATGCATGAGTTGTTACAACAACCAACTTACATGCATGAGTTATTACAACAACCAACTTACATGCATGAGTTATTACAACGAAGATCATCTCATTAATTTTGAGACTCAAACAGATGCAAACATAGCTTTCCCACGGATTCCGATGGTCCAACTTCTCAAAGAATGGATCGGACGAAAATGTATCTGTGTGACCCTCTGAGAAAGAAGAATCCCGTGTTGTCTGGTTTCCGTGGTCAGTAAAGACCTTTTCACTTTGCATATACCTTGTTGTTGTTGTTTTTTTAAGAGATGATGGGTGGAGAGCGGGCACTTAACAGCTGCCTGTTATTGCTTCTTGTCGTTCCATCTTGGTCTATCCAGTTCAGCCTGAAAATTGGTTATAATTGGGGTATTTGGTGTCATTTTATTTAATAATTTTGTATACAATTTAAATAACTATTGTCTTTTGGATTGTTGATTTTAATTTATATTAGTATTTGTCATTTTATTTTCTCTTTTGTATTGTTTATAGATAACTATTGTCCTTTACACTTGGTTTTAATTTGTATTAGTATTTGTTCTTTCTCAGTTGTTGTTTTTTATTTAAACCTCGTTGTCTTTCCTTGTCTAATGAGTAGTTAGCAAGTTTTTTTTCCTGTTGTTTTTTTTAAAAATGATTTGTTTGTTCTTGTTGCTTAATTTCTCTTTGGTTGAATGTCTTTTCTAAATTACTAACCTTATATGTTTTCCTTTGTTCTATGTATATATCTTAAGTATTGCTTGGGCATCTCCTGAGGCATCTATACTTAAAACCTTATCACCTGTCATGTCTATATTGTGATTTCTATAGTAAGTTTTTAATTCAAGCCTTTGTTGTACGTACTTTTTACAGTGGATCAGGGAGTGGTCAATGTCATTCTCTTCCTGACAGTCTTGGTAGTGTGATTTTTCTATCATAAAGTATGCTGCACATAGACGGAGACGCCACGGGTTTTTGTTCGATGGTATCTTTAATTCTTCTCTGACCTGGCACTTTCTTGTTGGTTCTTTCAGCAGTTTGAACGCGTGTCTGACTTTTCTACTGTTCTTCCATGTTATCTTCTATTCTTCGTTTATAGTTAGCTTCATTTGGCTCTTGATCTCCGACCTTCCCAGTCCTGCTCTTATATTGTTTTTACTGATTCCTCCATTCTTGGCGTTCTGGTCTGCCAACTCGTAACCAGCTATACCTATGTGTGCTGGAACCCACACTAATCTCACACTACATCCTCTCTTCCTAGTGATGTATTAATTGCTAGAATGTTTTCCTTTATGTCTTTCCGGCTACAATTTCCTGGGTGTTCTGGTTCTTATAGTTATAAAAGTGAGTCTGTAAATATCATAACAGCTTTTGGTGGTTTATCTTCGATTATTTCTAAACTTGTTAGAATTGCTACCATCTATGCGGTAAAAATCAAAGCCCCTTCAGTTACATTGCAGCTCTTTTGAATTCCTCACTGTGGTATTACTACTCCTGCACCTAGTTGCCCACTATCACCCTTGGATCCATCAGTGTAGACGGCAAGACTTTGTTTTGTTAGTTGATCTTTAGACTTTCTACTTATCACTTTGGCTGCTTTATCTTCTTTGTTTTTGTTTGATCTTTTTAGTAACTGGGTAGTCTATGATTGGTGTTTTTAGTTCCCAGGGTGGTATTTTGATTCTATATTTATTACAATTTTTAATTGTGTTTGACAGTTCTTTGAACTGCGTTAGATCTTCTATAGTTCTCCACTTCTGTAGCGGACAGACGTATTTTTGCTAAACTCAAAATACACAAGGCTGATACGTCCTTTTCAGGTCGAGACACAGTGGAGAAATCCATCAAACTACTCAAGTTTTTAGATAAGCTGTTAAATTTTTATCTATCTTTTGTATTAGCGTATTGCTGTTAATTTTAGGTGACTAGGTAATTGATAGATAAATAGATCCAAGCGCCACGTGACACTTGCTTTTGTGAGACGTGGCAACTTCTTTGTTGTAAGTATTAGATTATTGCCTTTAAGTATTAGGGCACTTTTTAACTATTGATATAAATGTTTGTATAATTTATTAATTGTAGTGAGTACTGTCGCGAGAGGTTTGGATGTTATAAAATTAAAGATATCCTGGACATATAGGTGTATCAGATGATACCACTATAGTGCCAGATAAGAGTCTGGTCTTATCAGTAATACCCCCTTCTCTAAAGAGAGTAAGGGTGTATAGACACAAAGAAAGGGTCAAGCTATGTAAGTTCCCAGAGAAGATGATGATGTAGTACTCTGAGTCCCTAACTGCTACCTCTCCTGATCCGCCTCTGTGATTGTGTATAAAATATATTTTTGTTTTAATGACTAGTTATCTAGGGGAAATTATTGAATTATTATAGTTAATAAATCTCAATACAGAACATTAACTTAATATGAATTATTAAGCAAGACTGACTGAAATTATGTACAATTTATTTGCCCTCTGCCGCTTTATTTTTTCGGTCAGGAATTCTAAAGAAAAGAAATTAAATGGTATTTAGAACATTAAATAAATAATATGGAACGTACTTTTCCATAATGGATAAAATGTTAAAATTAAGGTGATAATGTCAATTACTTTCTTTAATAATACTAAGGATCACTGTCACTGGACTGGCGAAGTCACTATATTAAACAATTGTCCTTCCTATCTCATCATTAAATGTTTCTTTTCTATGTGTGTTCTTTATAATTATATTTGTGGCTGGGTTTCGCTGTTCAGTTGAACTAGATTCCACTTATCTTTTTTGTGTTGATGATCTGCATCCAACAGGCCAGGATTACACAAACTGCAACTCCTAACTGGGTACGTTAGTATGGCTCTATGTATATGAAGAGCTGTAGACACTAACAGACTTCCTCTCAGTGGATGTTTTGTACTTCGTAATATCGAGACAGAACCGTCAAGCAATAATACACAAGCTGATACAAGCTTTCAATGGGAATCTAGGTCTGCTCTAGCTCTCATCGGCAAAGACTTTGCAGTACAGTTTGCGCTCGATTCATGCAGCTTGGTATTTTTAAATTTAATGGCGGATTTCCCTAAGTCCCAGTTCTATATATAGCGCCGCGTCCGCCCACTCGGAAGCACGGTCCAAATGTGTGTTTAAGAATAAAAAAAAATAAAAGTTTTTCAGCTTGCCCGTATAATGAGTCTTTAATGTGACTAAGTTTAAATATTCTACATCTAACTGATTACTGGGCCGATTTTAATTATTTAAAGTGATATGTAAACTGCTAATTTATCTCTATCTTTCTATATCTTTGTTGTTTAGCTATTTCCTGGCATTTAAATCTACGCAGTCTTTAATTAGCTAAATCAGGAAATACCCTGATGTAGAAATCTCACTAAAACCGATTTTTCTCTTTACAGGAATTACTTTTATGAGGTCTTCTTTGTACCTACTTATTAAGTAATATCACAGATGTTATAATAGTTAGGTATTTCCTTTTATATATCGTTATTCTTTAAGAAATAAAATAACTCTTTCCTATAAAAAGCACAGAATAGGCCCTTTCTGTTCAACATAACAAGGTTTCTTTATATATAATAGAAAAGGAGCGTCCTGATTGGCTATTCCATCGGTCCAGTTATCCTTTAGTGAGAGCGGTAAATATGACCGTGTTGTTAGACAGATTCAAAATACGACAAGGAAAAAAAAATAAGTCAAAAACAATAGATTACTAATAATTTAAGTGAAACCAATATATTAAAGTTACCTGGCAAAATTCTAACTAGATTTAACTATTCAACAAGGTCTACTAGACAGGTTTAAAAGTGTTTCTTAAATAATAATATTATACAATTAAAAAAAAGGAGAAAGCAAGGATATACACAACTTAAGATTAAAGCAGTGAGACTGAGGATAAACATTAAAGTTCATACAAAACCAAGCACATAAAAAAAAGAGTATTAGCAAATTAAAAGACAGGGACAATGCCACCGATAACCAGGGCACAGTCCGGGGAAGGAAAAGCGTTGGACAAAACACCAAACCTGACAGAAAAATACAGGACCACAAAAAAAAACAACAACAACAACCTGATTCCATGTCTTTATATTCCATCACCTCCAGCTCTGATTGGAAGGCTTCCCAGTTTGTTTTTTTATAGTTGAATGTCGGTTTCTCTGGTTCTGTGTTTGGAATGACGTTTTCGTGCATGGTTATTACAATGGGCAAATAATTTGAGTTTGTATCTTGTAACACTTCTCTATTTACATTCGCTAGGTTGTTAATTGCTATACTTATGTCAAGATGAATGTTTGATGTGCAGAGGAAGATCATTAATGTATACGGCAAAGAGAAGAGGGCCGAGAATATAGCCCTGAGAAACACCAATATCAACAAAACATCAGTGACAAACTAGTTAAACAAACAGTGGTGACATCCTGTGATCTGTTTGCCGATGACTGTACTGTTTACACTAGTGACAAAAGTTGCACCTCACTAGAACTATCTTTACAAACTGATACACATAATCTTATTAAGTGGAGCAACGAGAATCGAATGAAAATAAATATTAGTAAAATGAAATGTATGTTAATATCAACCAGACAACAACTACAAAACTCGCAGAAAACAACACTTCAGCTCTACATTGGAACATCACTAATTGAAAACGTAAATGAACATAAAACTCTAGGTCTAACTGTTGACCAGCACCTAAGCTGGAACTTACATGTAAGTGCACTCACAAAGCTAACGGCACACAAAGTTTACCAATTAGCCAAAATCAAACACTTCCTGGATGAGGGGGCAAGAAAAAATGTTCTACACATCTCATATACAAACATACCTAGACTATTGTTCCACAATCTGGGATGGTTGTTTGTCAGGAGCTAGTTATGCTATGGATTTGCCATCTTAACAAATATCCAATCTCGGCCTCATTATCTAAGGATACGACCACAGCATACACTAGTTGACAATAATAAACTATAACACCTTTCACAGGTAAGTTCCCTTTTAATAATGCACAGCACACAGTGTAGCCACACACGGCTAACTCTACATATGAAACACACTGACCCAAGAAACCAAATACAGCTTGCACTACTAATAACTTAATGTATAAGTATCATACCCACTGGTATGACCATCCTAAATGGACATCACAATGACTTTCGCTCACCAGCGACTCATGTACTATGATCAGGCCAAAACTGAATCACAAATGACTTAACAACACTGATCTAAGCAAATACCACTAGAAAAAATACATTAAAACACTCTAGCATTATGCACTACCGTCCAAAGATCGCATGAAGAAAATGCAATCACTAAATCAAAACCACAATTGGCAGACTCTCTCCAGCAAACGCTGACTGGGAACCAAAAGACGACATATCCTGGTCAATAGTCAGTAACTCAACTAATTTATCCCGCCAGAATTTTTGTTCACTTCCCTTTTGGTCAGCTAACTAAATGGGTTTTTTCATTATCACAATGTTGCCACTCAATAGCGTGACCAACTTAATATTTTGTCAAACATATATACTGCAACATTGTTACATATCCAACACAAAAAGGCTTCATTCACTTCAAAAACGTGCAGTGCGGTTAGTTGCTGATAAACACCAAACACATTGTATAGATCTATATAACTATCTTAAAATATTACCCCTTAGAAAGCGCTTCCTATTCAACAAAGCTAAATTCGCTCACAAAATCTTGTCACAGAATGTTACAACGTACCTGTGGCCACTTTTAAAATTCAATGAAAAATGTAGTAACCGCTTAAACCAGTTACACATACCCAAGCCGAGGCTAGATTTGTTCAAGAAGAGCTTGGCTTACTCAGCTGCTCATCTTTGGAACAATCTTCCACATGACCTGAAAAACATGCTCAATCCCTACTCATATAATCGTAGACTGTTCAAATACATTATGAGTGCCAATTATATGCCGCCCTAAAGGATTATATTTCAAATTATTATCTAATATACTGTATGGAGGGTCTGATGATCTAGTTTTTCATTTTAATATACATTACTTCTTAATTGTAATCAGATACTGTAAATGTATGCTTTTATACTACTTATAATGTTGCATCGTCATTGAACTAATACCTTAATTAGTTGGAGAATGTCTGGATAACTAGCAATAAAAGATGAGTAAGAGGAAGGGCAAAATGTAAGACGGGCCTATATGCACGATTCTCATCTATCAGCCAATACCCTTTACCTCCCTAAGGAGCATAGGTCATAAAGCTGGATCTCATATAGTGGAGGCGTCAACAATTCACTCCCTGTGGCAGTATCTGTTTGGGACTCAAAGCTGCTCACCTGTGGGAACATTTTTCGCATGCGCTGACAACACACGAAGTCCCAGGTCATTCAGCAGCAGATTTCCAAAATGTCACGAGTTCTTATTATATGCCACCATAATCTAATTACGTTTCAAATTAAGTTTAATTTACTGTATGAATGGTTTAGATTTTGTGTGTTTGTATGTTTTGTTGTTATTTTATTGTATTTTATTTTTAATTTAAATTTTTAAATTTATTTTAATTAATGTTTTTTTCTCCCTCTTTTTTTATGTTTTTTAGATACTTAAATTTGATTATGACTGGATGTTACAAATGTATGTTATTATTTTATCTTGATAATGTTGTATGCTTAAATAATGCTCAAAATACATGTGCGATTGAAAGGATATGGTATGTAAGATGACAGAGAGAAGAAGGGCAGAATGTAAGACGGGCCTGCGTGCCGAACTCTTAACCCTTTGAAAATAAAGTTCGTTCGTTCTAACCACTGTTTGTTTAACTGGTTTGTCACTGATTTCTTGATTCACCACTTTAGTTTTTATTTCTGATCCCCCTTTCAGTGTTTCTCTTATTGTCGTTGTCCTGTCCTTTGTTTCTGTGTCACCTACTTTAGGGCTCGTGGTCCTGGTCTTTTCTGTCTGGTTGGTGTTAAGTCCTTTTCAGTTTTCTTGACCACGCTCTTCCTTCCTACCTGGTCATCGCTGGCATTGTGTTTCTATAATTTTGTTTTCTTTCTTATTTCCGTTAGCTCCGTTTGTTTCAATTGGTTACTATTATTTTCATTATGTGATTGGTCTTTATGTACTTAATGTTTATCCCTAGTCTCACTGTTTTGTCTTTATGTACTTAATGTTTATCTTCAGTCTCACTGTTTTGTCTTTATGTACTTAATGTTTATCCCTAGTCTCACTGTTTTGTCTTTATGTACTTAATGTTTATCCCTAGTCTCACTGTTTTGTCTTTATGTACTTAGACTAATGTTTATCCCTAGTCTCACTGTTTTGTCTTTATGTACTTAATGTTTATTCCTAGTCTCACTGTTTTATTCTTAAATTATGTATGCCTTAATTTCTTTTTTTAAAATTCTTTTAAACATATCGAGTAGACCTAACCGATGAAATTCACTTACTATTTATTATATGATCACCTTGTTGAACACTTCATTAACACAAGTTGTCAGTCTAATTGGGTCTGGTAAATTTAAATTATTTGCTCAACTAATAACATAAATTATTAACATTTAACCAATTTCCTAGTAAGTTACGATTATGGTACTAGACAAACTTAACTTATTGCTATTTCCTAATTGTTAAGGAAATCAAGATGGCTGCTGTACCTCACAAACGAAAACTTCACATGGTATCTGCACCTCTTTAATCTTTTCCACTAATATTCCCAATTGTGACGATCCAGATGTGCCATCCCACGTCCACTCAGTCAGTATCATTTTTTTCTTCAATTTTCTCTTTTCCCCTATTCAATTCGCTTATTATTTGGTGATGTTTTGCCCTTTTATTCATTATTTTACTCTCTATGTTGAATCTAGTAAGGTGAAATCTCTAACACTCTACTTCCCTACAAACGTATCTGCTTTAAACGCAGAATTGTTTACCTTTCGCAAGGTACATGCGATAATACCAGGTAATTATACTGGTCATACGCTTATCTATTCTCTCAGTCTGACCAGCCTTTGAAACCCGGCGGTCCAACATTTGACAACAGTGAAAAGCTAATGATCGTGTTGACACAAGCTTGAATTGGAAAAAAGACAACATTGTCTGACCAGACATCTGGCTGGCGGAGGCAAGCAGATAAAGGCGATAACTGGATAACCTGTCGGGGTAGACATTTTGGTGGAAGACATTACGCCAGGAAAACATGGTCACAATATTGTGCGAGGCCGATAGGTGCAGCCGGAACAATATTACGTCTTATTATAAAGAGGTCACGTGTGAATTTTAAATGTAATATTAAAACACGCGAGGGGATATTTGGAATTAAACCTTCCCCATCCAAACAGTGCTTGGGAGATTTGATTGGTTTGAAGTGAGATGCCGGAATATACAATTTATTCTATTGGAACATTCAAAACAACATCTGTGATCTGAACTGAGAATGAGAGATATAATCTAGTGAACTCAGTAACACAGAACAGACAACTTCGCAACTTCATACGAGCAACTCCCAACATACAGGAAGAGAAGGATCGGACCTAGTGTTCTTATATCAGAAGTAACAGATCGACAGTATTTGGGCAACTCTGAAACCATAAGAGTAAACCCGCATATTTAAATACAGACCGTCGATCTTCAGGGACCAGGATTTTGTAAAAACAGATGTAAACCTAGGAATTGGATCATCAGTCATGAAAGAAATAATATTCCAGACCAAGTGTATCACAGAACACTCGTCAAAGAGGAATTACTAGTTTCTCAGGCCAAGTGTATAAATTTATTCGAGAGCATATGCACCGAAATTGCTCGCATCCATGTGAAATCTGCTCAAGGAGATTGAGTTTTCCCAAAAATTTGGGGTAAGTGCAAACAATTTATTTACTAATGTAAATGCTACAAGTTTCTTGCTAAGTGGTTATATATGAGGCTGGCAACCTCAACATACGAAAATAGTATATTCGTGAACCATTACAGAAATAGCTGGTGATTGCTTCTGGCTAGTCGTGCGGGAAACCCGATAGCAGATTGACCCCAGACTCCGACGGGCATAGGGATGAGTAATGAGAGATGATTACATCCACATCACATGTGCCTAAGGGGTAACGTATTATCTTGTGAGATGTATGTATCTTTTTTAATTGTAATTCAGCCAAATCATTATTCACGCACTCCAGACGCAATTTCCTAGTTAACACCCAGAAAGATATTGGTTAATTTTTATCATATTCCCTGAGTTATATTATGTACTCGGGAATTTAATTCTTCTGAGAGGTTAACATTGGCGGGTGGAGCGCATGACAATGGGCCTGTTAGTTTGCAGCGAACAAATGTACTCAGCAGGCATTTGTTTCTTTCTTTTTGTCTAAAGTTCTTGGTTACAAACCATCAGACGATTAGTGGTACTAACGCCGCTAGTGTGAGAGAAAAGCATCCACCTGACCGCCTACAATGGAAGAGAGTGTGGACAAGGCTTTCGTCATCACAGAATTGATGAACCACAGCTGCAGGACTCACTCATACAAGCTAAGTGCTAACTAAAAAACACCAGCATAAAGAACATTTCAGTTAAACTTTATAACGTTTAATTCCCACCTACGTCTCAATAACGAGAACTTTATCCATCAAAATTCCATTAATCTTTCCATATTTATTTTAACCTGTTAAAGACTATTTCATTATTATGTTTGTTACCTGTTGTTTTAAAACTAAACAGTACAAGTTGATTCAGTTATATGCATGAAAGCAAACGTATGAGCTAGAATTGTATATATATGAGACTAAACCATTGTTTAATCCTTCACAAAAGGTGATGGACCAGACATAATGCGTTAACAATTGTTCGGCCAAGGCAACATTGTTTGTGACTTCTGTGAATATCATGTGAAACCTCCATTCAGGTAGAAGTGTCATTATCTTCTAACTTCATCTCTGCCAAGAGTAATCTTGCGCGCAGGTAAGATACCTAGGAAGCCAATATTAAATACTCTTGAGTGTTGGTCACTGTTGGACCACTACTGCAAAGCAGGGGAGGCAGTCAGTGACATTAATTTATACTAATACTCCTAGCTAGTAATTAACTAATGTTAAAAGTAATTAACTAATACTTAAGATAATTAACTAATACTTAAATAAGTTTCAGAAGAAAAAACACCATCTGAAATATGCCTTTTGCAGCTTGCTGGAAACCTTCACTGGAAGTGACGTTTGGGTCTAAGCCTCTGGCTTTTATGGATGTCTAATATCTTCTAGATCGTTCGTTGGTTTTCGCCATTGCTCACGACATTGAACTGTGAGGGGTGGGTTGTAGATGTTCTGGCGTAATCACACGTAAATTTTCTCCCCAGCATCTGAGGCTATAGTGAAGCAATATTGACCAGCGTATCGTGTGGGAAGATGATACAACAGGCAGCTTGAGCAAAAAATAGAAATCACGCCACCAAAACGGCAACAAATGAACAATCTTTACTGCAGTATGGACATCCTGAGTCTGAAGTCCGCATAACTACCAGTGGAGACAGCCGAAAGGAATCCACTAACATGAAAACGGACTTCCTGATTGCAAGACCTAAAACTAGAATAGGATTTTAAAATTTCAGGACAATGAAGGAAACAGGAAGACTAAAACAAATCACACTGGAAATGAGAAACTAAATATTACATATCCTAGGAATAAGATACGGCAGATTGACTGAGACGCGTAGAACTGTAACAGCAACAGAGGAAGCATTACTTTCCTCTAGAAGAGACGGTGGTCAGCACAGTGAAGGCGCAGCTATTATCCTCAAAAATGAAATAGAAAGTTACTTGAATGGAAACCAGTCAACAATAGATTAATAAGAACAAGCCTAAAAGGGAGATTCATCGAAAAAGTCAACGATGACTTCTATCTACAACTACAAAATGAAATGGAAACTACACCAAGATACATTGTCATATTAATGGGATAATTTAATGATACTTGGTTCAGGCAATACATACAGAAAAAGAGTAATGTAGAAATGCTGAAGTAATGTCACAGAATTGGATCGTTCTTTTTTCTTATTTTTTTCTCTCTCTCCCAATCACCTGTTCTCATTTTCGTAGCCCTGAAATCCGTACTACGGTCACTGTTTACATTTTCACACTTCCATTCTTGGCCAGTCAAGGCATAATTGACCACCACGAAAGATTAATTGAATCAATAAACGTGATAATAGTTTGACACCAGATAAGACGAACTTGAAATACGGGTTTAGTTGCATAACCCCGTATGTCTAGACAGGCAAACGGATTTGTATTGTTCTAGCATTAAAGCAAGTGATCGTGAGTATATGATAAGCTATGTACTCAGACCTCCAAAATAACCTGTGATAAAAAGTACAGATGTACACAGTCTTGGAAGACATTTAAAGGGGTGATAATTGTGAACATGACTGATAATTGGCGGAAATAACAACTCCTTAAATGGAAAGTGACTGTTTGAATTTCACAGGCATACGAGTCACGCACAAAATTCGATGAGGAAAGTTTTCATAACATGCACTTTTGAATGCTACTGGCTGGCATTTGGGATGCGAATATACATTCGTTCTCATTTCTGCTGCTACTTGTGCCACTTTCCCTTGTTCATTTAATGTCCGAACATTCCAGGTGCCAAATCTGGAAGTTCTCCTAGAAGAAAGAAGGTTAGTCAATAACAAAGACTCCTTTTGACTTTCTCTGTGTTGCATCATGCTACACCTTGCGAGAGGACGATCCCCTGTCTTGGAAGGCTGTGTTTTATTTTCCTTAATTGACTTGTCCATGTTTATTGAAGTTTTTTGTGGTTTAGATTTTTTACAGGATGGGTTAACCAGCCCCATGCCCAACCCTCCTTAGTTGCTTTCTGTGCCATGCATGGTAGGGAACAGTGTTACTATTCTTTGCTCCCCTTTTGGGCCCTTGTAACACACCATACTGAAGAATATCTATTCTTTAAACCTGTACTGGATACACAAAATACCATCAGAATATAACTTATACAAAAATCAGGCAGAATACAGTTAGCAAAACAATAATCATGTACAGGTATCAGATACTACAATTGAAAGGTGGTTAAAAAAACACCCATTTACTAAAAGCAAGTTTTCAATAATCTCGATAAAGAATCTGCAATAACATTTAATTTATCCTGAATGGAAAAAACCGTGAAGTTTTACTGTTGTAGCAACCATGACCACCTTGTCAAATGCAAATTTGATGATCTAGATGACTTAAGAAAAGTTAGTGGACAATGGTACATGTCCAGCACAAAATGAGATCCTAAAAAATACCAAGAGAGTTTGGAAACAGCCCAAATAATAGCTAAACACTCTCTCTCGTTATAGTGGAATATCGTGTTTCAGAAAGAAGTAACTTTCTGCTGACATACATGACAGGATGCAGAAACCCATCATGTTCCTGCATAAGACACGCACCAATATCCACTGCAGAAGCATCAGTCCTCAGTACAAAGGGCTTAGCCAAGTCTGGCAGCAGAAGAATGGGCTTGCTGGAGAGTACATTCTTGATCTTCCTCAGTGCTCTATCAAAAAAGAGAACCATACTTCATACATCTCATTGTGGTGTACCTGGAAATGAAAAGGCAGATAAACTTGCAAAAAAGGGAGAGAATGTGAACAAGAAAATAATGAAGTCACATACTTTGAGAAAAAGAGAGCTATCCAGACTATCAGAAGAGAACAGAACCAACCCAACGACGACTACCACACTCTTAACCGGCAGGGACAGATAACCATTTTTTGCTTCAGGACAGGGCATAAAAAACTGAATAAACACATGCACAAGCTACGATTGTCTGCTTCACCACTGTGCACATATGGATTAAACGAACAAACCACTGAGCATATTCTACAGGATTGTCCTCTGTATGACCAGTTAAGAAAGATATACTGGCCCAATGACAACACTAAACTCAAAGCTATATGGAGTTAAAGAGGAATTTCAAACAACAGTCGAACTCATCATGAGAACTCGTCTGACGGTGTAAACATCAAAGATGCGATCGCAAAAAGAAGAAGAAGAAGTGCTCTATCACATTCTTCAGTCCAGACCACCCTGTTTGGCGTGCCTTTTTGAGTGAGCAATGTCAGAGTTTCGACAATGAGGAGAACCCGAAATAAATTTATGATAAAAATTTATCAGACCGAGTAAACTATGAACTTGTTTCTTTGCTTTTGGAGGTTGCAAATTTTAAATTGTTCCAACTGTCTGATCAATTGGTTTTAAAACACCCTGTCCTACTACATACCCCAGAAATGTTAACTCATGAAACCCCACCTTAATCTTACTGGGTCATGCTGTAAGGTGATGGCCCTGAAGGCACGACAACAGTGAAAAATGTAAGGATGAGTAAATTAGAGAATAATTAAATAAATAATATATTCATTTTAAAATAACATTCAAGTTTTAAAGTTTCTTAACCAGTGTAGATGTAAATGAAAACATATTCAATCTATATTGTGAACATTTGTAAACATTGTAGATGTAAAGATAAATGTAAATCTATTCAATCTAAATGTAATGAAAGTTTCCAACTTTTTTAAAAGGTAAATGTAATATTCAATCCACATGTAATGAATGTTTTTTTCACTCCTTGGGATTAAAATTAATTCTCATTGAGGGTAAAAGTTCTGAGGTAGATGAGATGGTGGAATATGAAGAAGAGGGGGACACATATGTGTCGGGAAACTCAATACTCAGGAGAGTATTTGTTTCTCATTTTTTTCCAACTAGTTGGTGGTACCAGGTGAAGGTACTATCTCTGGAACAAGTGAGGGTACAAGTGGCCTGAAGACGACAATAGACGTCATCATCAGGCGGGTCGTAGAGAAGCGGAACCAACTTTGTAGACACTCCTGAACACTTCTGGGAACATGCTGCACCCTACAACATTGACCAGGACATGAGAAATCCAGTCAGCTATCTACAAAGAACCAAACCACCAGCGGGAGCAGAAACCTCACTGGCAGTTAACTGCAAATAAAAGATGTCAAGTGACTTCTTATATAAAACGCCCTGCTATCGTACGATGATGAGTAATTTTTTTTTGTTAAATAATTATTAATGTTTTACAATCTGTTTAAACATAACTGATTATTCACTATTATCTTGTTTTGCAAGCAATGACATTGGAGAATATTTCAAAACAACTGTAGGAGTTCATCAGGGATGTATCCTGTTTCCAGTGCTCTTTAATATATATGTCTAGAACATATTATGCAGGAGGCTCTCTACGATTACAAAAACACCATATCGATTGGAGGCCCCTGGAAACCTCTTTGCAATTGTCGTAAATTTTTTTATAAGAGAGATAATTCTTATAGATAGTGGTCCCGATAGAGTGTAGAATGATAGTGGTCCCGATTAGAGTGTAGAATGGATAGTGAAAGCTCTATGAAAATAAGGATTTAAGAAAAAGATGGTAGTTTATTCACCAAGTGCTGTGGAAGAGTAATGGGGGACAGTCTCTATTTATGACAATTTGTGTTTATCTCATAAGACTCCTACAGCTCACCTGGACAAACAATTATTTGCCAGTTCCAGTCACTCATATGCACACATCAATTTGATGCTTCAAATGCACAGACAATATGTGAATACAGCTACAGATAACAAATATGGGTAATTTGGGCTCTGGGTATTCCAACACAGTACTAGATAAGTTTTACGTGTTTATTTAAGAATCAGTTACAACATATATCATATGTTTACACAAGCAAAATATTATCATTAGGTTACAGAAAATACAATGACAAGGTGGGGTGGGGTTTATGAAGAGTGGTATCCAGTACGCCCTTTCCTGTAGAAGATAGACAGAGATAAAAACCCAGTCCCAAAGATAAGTAAATTTATCAGATAAATAGTTTAATTTAACCCAACGGTAAATTAATATACTCTTGATACAAGGGGTTAACAATAATAGGGGTAGGGGGTGGAATAAGTTCTATTGTTCTCAAAAAGGGGGGGGGGGTGTAAACAGAGTTCACAAAAAGGAAATCCCCCTTAAAGGAAACAATACAAGGAATATAGACAAATATGCTAATTATCAAGTAAGGCAATTGACAAATTGAGCAAATATATATCTCTTTCATTCATGCACGCTAGTAAAGGCCTTCACTCATTTTCTCACACTTACCGACCATGAAAATCTGGCAGTCCATAGAATAACACAACAGCAATTACACCTCAACTAATGTTTGAGTGTTACTTCAGGTTCCAGCATCAGATTAGCGAGTAGGTGGTTAGCACATAAAAAGGATCCGGTAATCTGTATTGTGTCTCTTTTCTTAATATAAAGTTTCTATGGGAGGGCACGGTCTCTGATACCGGGGTGAGGATGGAGTGGTCTATTTGACTTTGCCGCTGATAATAAAACTTCTTAAGCGTGATGATACAACTGATCCATGAGATATGGTTTAAGTCCAGGGAGAAAACTAGTCACATCACCATTCAGGTAAATATGTACTCTCTATCAGTAGCAGTAAACTAATAAAAGCTCTGGCCAGTGTTCTTCTTCCCGTTACAACTTACTTTGCTTGATGGTGACTTTAAAAGTTAATTTAGGCATTTTAAGCATCTATTATTTTTGGAAATACTATAATAGATATATCATTAATTCTACAACTGGAAACTTTTGAGATAGGTTTAATTTAATAGATTTAAATCAACACAAAATCCAGTGAAATAAAATGAATGAACTAGACCACTGATCACTTTAGAACAAATATATTATACCGTTTAGCACAGAATACTACACTCCAATATAGCAGGATTTAAACTATAAGCTAGTGAGTTTTTAAAATGTCTGGCAATGAGTGATAAAATGGTCTTCTACAGGGTTTCTATATATATGAAATGAAATGAAGATGAGTGGGACACGTGAAATTTTCACACCTTTCTTCATCTCGAGAAGAAAATGAGATTTCTACACCGCTCGACATGGCCTGTTACTCCATTTCCTCGTCTACTCTGGTTTGCATTGCCGTGTCATCTCAGCAGCAGGAGACTTCCAGAAATCCTCAGTGTCTTTGAGGTTAAGATGCTAAACTCGTTTGATTTAGGCAACGCCCCCTATTGGGCAGGCTTGCTGTCCCAGGTAATGAAAAAATTGCCTAAAATCGCTCTAGAGACAGGAGTGATCTTCTGGCGACGCCCCGCTAGCTATGTGGGACTGGCGAAGTGAGTAAATAACTTCTTATTATTGTTCCAGAGATAGCAGAGGGGTTGTTTAAACCGCTCCTTAAGTCAATGCGATTCTCTGAACAGGACATAAGATAACAGTCTACATATCTAATGAGCCAACGTGGAAACGTTCCAGACTGATGACAGTTACAACAAATGTTCAGGGGTTCTAATGTTATGCAAGGGAAATACCCTTTCATCCAACACTTTCAGGGACGCTAAGTTGTCCGTCACAGCAATTTACGTTTTGCTGATGATATTGATCTTATAGCTGTAACAGAATCAGAACTTCAAGACCTAACCTCTAGATTGGAGAAAGTACGCATTGCTGAGGATAGAGAGCAGTGGAGGACCCTGTCTGCTGATGCTTCCACCATATCACCCATATGACCCATGATGGGTTATGGGTTGAGATGAGATGATGATTATCTGGTGAGACCGAATGATTAAATCACTGCAAGCAGCAGCAGCACTATCACTCACACTAAACTATGTATACTTTTATATCTTTGTAGACTACAACTCTCAGTAAATGCAGCACCACAGACATCAATCTTGTACGGTTTATTTCCTGTATGTATTCTTTTATGTCTTTGTAGGTGACCTATTCTAGCAAATGCTACACCACAAACATCACACTTGTAAAGCTTCTCTCCTGAATGTATGCTTTTATGTCTTTCTAGCTGACCTATCTAAGTAAATGCTGCATCACAAACATCATACTTGTAAGGCTCCTCTCCTGTATGTATTCTTTTATGATTTTATAGGTTACTGCTGTGAGTAAATGCTGCACCATAAACATCACATGTGTAAGGTTTATTTCCTGAATGTATTCTTTCATGTCTTTGTAGACTTCCCGCTCAGTAAATGTAGCACCACAGACATCACACTTCTACAGCTTATTTCCTGTATGTGTTCTTTTAAGATTTTGTAGTCTACTGCTCAGAGTAAATGGTACACCACAGACATCACACTTGTAAAGCTCTTCTTCTTCTTCGTTCGCCCTGAAAAGGACGGTGGTTGCATTGTGTCTGTTTACAAAGTAGCTGTGATATCTGCACCTTTCGGTCGACACATTCGCCTTCTGCACGGCATTTTTTAGGACCGGGTTTGCCTTCTCATTGCGATCCATGCTCGCTCAGCCAGCCTGCATTGCTGCATACTGTTTCCAGGACCACCACGTGGAGGTGGAGCACGGTCTTGACCAGCTCTGGTTCGCTGGTCCTGACGCAGGCAGTCAAGCTATGAGTCGCTGACTGCGGTCTCTATTGCTGCGTCTTGAGGTCCCGTAAAGCTCAACTCATGTATGTATTCGTTTATGTTTTACTAGGTGACTTGTTACAGTAAATGATGCACCACAGACATCAGACTTGTAAGATTTATCTCTTATACGTATTCTTTTATGTCTTTCTAGCTTACCTATCAGAGTAAATGCAGCACCACAAGCATCACACATGTACAGCTTATTTCCTGGATGCATTCTCTTATGTCTGTATAGTAAAGACATCACAGTAAATGCTGCCCCACAGACATCACACTTTTTCTTTTATGATTTTGTAGGTGACATATCTGAGTAAATGCTGCATCACAGACATTACACTTGTAAGGTTTATTTCCTGTATGTATTCTTTTATCAAACTTTGGGACTGTTTGGCAAGGAAGAATATTCCAGCACCTCTGATTCATGCTATACAGAGCTTCTACAAGTCTTGCAGAAATTATGTGAGGACAGCAAACCATAAGTCAGAAGAGTTCAGGACCACCACTGGTGTAAGACAAGGTGATATCCTGTCACCTTATCTTTTCATACTCCTCATGGACGATGTTATCAAGTCATGTAAGGAGAGAACAAGAAAGTGTTCAGTGGGGTACTGGAAGATGAGACAGGTATGTATTTCAGAGCTAACATTTGCTGATGATGTTGCCCTGATTGCTAAATCAGAGACACATCTCCAATCCAACCTGCAAGTCTGGAAGGAAGAGCTGGAGAAGAGAGGGATGGTCATAAGCAGCTCTAAAACAAAATCCATGGTGATATCACGAGAAGAAAGAAGACACCAGATTAAGCTGGGAGAACAGGTCCTGGAGTAGGTCGACCACTTTAAATATCTCGGAGCTATTATAGACCGAAAGGGAGGCATCAAAGAAGAGTTGGCAACTCGAAAAGCAGCAGCTGGGAGACTTTTTCAGACCATAAATCAAGGATTCCTCAGCAAGAGAGGTTGGTAAGAAAATGAAGATGGCTGTATACCGCTCCACCTATGTCCCAGTCTTGACATATGTTTGCAAGTCATGGGCAATGACTACAACCCATAAAAGCCAGATCCAAACCTCAAAAATAAGGAAGGTGGTTAAAGTAACAAGAAGAGACATGGTCCGCAACCAGACGATACATCAAGGCTTAAAATCCCACCACCTGCAGACCCAAGTAGAACAGTCCCAACTAAGATGGTTTGGCCATGTCTGCAGAATGGGAGAAGATCGGCTACCACAAGAAGCATGAGAAGCAAAGAGCCAGGGATCCAGACCCCCAGGATGACCCAGAGTCCGCTGGGAAGACAACATTAGACAATCTTTGAAGGACCGAGGACTAGAATGGAACCAGGCCAGGAGGAAGACAGCCGATAGGATAGTCTGGCGTTCTCTCTTCCAAACCTCTACACCTCACGGTAGAAGGGGAACGACTAAGTAAGTATGTATTCTTTTATGGACTCTTTTAATCTCTCGAGGATGATTCTGTTTAATACTTTTCCTGGCACTGATAGTAACATTATTCCACTATAATGTGTGCACTCTTGTAAATTTCCCTTCTTAGGCAACTTGACCAGATAACCATCCTTCCATTCTGCTGATATTCCCTCTCTCTCCCAGACTTTGCCAAGTAGTTTGTATAATATCTCTGTAGAGGTATCAATATCTGTTTTGATGGCCTCTACTGGAATGCAATCTGGACCAGCTGCTTCCCATCTTTCAGAAGCTTTATGGCTTTCTTCATTTCTTCTCTACTTGGTCATTCACAGCTGATTTATAGCTCCTCTTCTGCTGGCTGGATATCAATGGGATTAGTTGGAGCTGGTCTATTGTGAAGTTCCCCAAAATGTTCTGTCCAGCTCTTCATTTATTCTTGTATATTACTAAGCAATTTTGCATCCTTATCTTTTATGAGGCCATTTGCTTGTTTATATTTCCCTGTTAGCTTCTTTGTGTTGTTGTACAGGTCCCTCATATGTCCTTTGGCAAAAGCTTCCTCTGCTTCCCTTGTCAACTCTTCAATATACTTTCTCTTGTCTCTTTTAATGTTTCTTCTTACTTCTTTGTTTGCTTCTATGTACACTTCATGAGCCTTGGCTTTGGAGCTTCTGGTTTTGCTTATGTTTAAATCTGCTTTCTTGTTTTTCCTGGCTTCTATCTTGCTAATAGTTTCTGTTGTTATCCATGCTTTGTGCTGATGTTCTCTTTTTCTCAGTACTTCTTCACGTCTCGTTCCATATACTTTGCACTTGTTGCCAGTGATTTTCCATTATCTGCTTCATCTTCCAGCTGTTGGAGTACTTGGTATTTGTTGGATACTGTGACTGACAATTGTTCTCGTATTTCCTGATTTCTTAAATATCCCTCATTATACTATAAAGAGTCCATAGACAAGAAACTGAGAGATGAACAAGCAGGTTTTTGACAAAACAGATCCTGTACAGACCAGATAGCCACATTGAGAATAATAGTTGAACAACGTCTAGAATGGAATTCACCACTATATATTGGATTCGTGGACTATGAAAAGGCATTTGACAGCATAGACAGAGAATCACTTTGGAAATTGATGAGGCATTATGGAGTTCCCATGAAGATCATTAACTTAATAAAGAAGACCTATGAAGACATGACATGTAGAGTTCTTCATAAAGGACAACTTACATAACCGTTTAGGATTAAAACGGGAGTGAGACAGGGATGCCTTTTGTCTCCATTTCTTTCCTTATTAGTAATAGATTGGGTTATGAAAACATCAACATCACACAACAGAAATGGAATCCAGTGGAATCTGACTAAATAGCTTGATGATCTGGATTTTGCAGATGACTTGGCTCTTCTGTCCCATAACCATAACCATAACCAGGTGCAAAAGAAAATGAAAGTTTTTGATGAGAAGTCACAACAAGTGGGTCTAAAAATACACAGGGATAAGACAAAGATTAAGAGAATAAATGCAAGAAATGATAACAAGGTTGAACTTGCAGAAACAGCACTTAAAGATGTAGAATCATACACATATCTTGGCAGCAATATAGACAAAGTTGGAGGGACAGACAGTGATATCAAAATAAGAATACAAAAAGCAAGAGGAGCTTTCATTGCATTGGAAAACATATGGAGATCAAGAGAAATCGGATCCAACATGAAAATAAGAATCTTCAACTCAAATGTGAAGTCAATCCTACTGTATGACTCTGAAACATGGAGAACAACAAAGACAACAACCAAAAAGCTACAGACTTTCAAAGATGGGTGTTTGCGTAGAATAGAAGGATTAAAATGGTATGACATGTTCCACAAATGTGGAACTGATGACTAGAACCAGACAAGTGCCAGTGGAACAAGAGTTGAAAAGAAGACGCTGGCGATGGATAGGACACACACTGAGGAAACCTGTGGCTAGCATTACAAGGCAGTCCTTGTTCTGGAATCCTCAGGGACAGAGAGGCAGAGGTAGACCAAAAAACACATGGAGAAGAGAACTAGAAACAGAGGTGAAAATGATGAGGAAAACATGGAAAGGACTTGAGCAGATGGCACAGGACAGGAAGACTTGGTATGTGTTTTTTGAAGGCCTAAGCTCCTTGAGGAGCTAAAGGGTATTGATTGATTGATTCTTTTATGACTTTGTAGGTCACCTGTCTGACTAAATGCTACTCCACAAACATTACACTTGTAAGGTTTATTTCCTGTATGCATTTTGTTATGCCATCGAAGGCTACTTTTGTGAGTAAATGCTGCTCCACAAACATCACACTTGTAAGGCTTCTCTCCTGTATGTATTCTTTTATGATTTTGTACTCTACTGCTCAGAGTAAATGCTGCTCCACAAACATCACACTTGTAAGGCTTCTCTCCTGTATGTATTCTTTTATGTTTTTGTAGATTACCACTCTCAGTAAATGCTGCTCCACAAACATCACATTTGTAAGGCTTCTCTCCTGTATGTATTCTTTTATGTTTTTGTAAATTACTACTCTCAGTAAATGCTGCTCCACAAACATCACAATTGTAAGGCTTCTCTCCTGTATGTATTCTTTTATGTCTTTGTAGACTACTGCTCAGAGTAAATGTTGCACCACAGACATCACACTTGTCAGGCTTCTCTCCTGTATGTATTTTTTTATGTTTGTGTAGATTACTACTCACAGTAAATGCTGCTCCACAAACATAACACTTGTAAGGCTTCTCTCCTGTATGTATTATTTTATGACTTTGTAGACTAACACTCTGAGTAAATGCTGCTCCACAAACATCACACTTGTAAGGCTTCTCTCCTGTATGTATTCTTTTATGACTCTGTAGACCACTGCTCTGAGTAAATGCTGCACTACAAACATCACACTTGTAAGGTTTCTCTCCTGTATGTATTCTTTTATGACTCTGTAGACTACTGCTCAGAGTAAATGCTGCTCCACAAACATCACACGTGCAAGGCTTCTCTTCTGTATGTTTTTTTTTATGACGTTGTAGGTGACCTGTCTGAGTGAAAGCTACTCCACATACATCACACTTGTAAGGCTTCTCTCCTGTATGTATTCTTTTATGACTTTGTAGACTACTGCTCACAGTAAACGCTGCACCACAAACATCACACTTGTAAGGCTTCTCTCCTGTATGTATTCTTTTATGACTTTGTAGACTACTGCTCACAGTAAATGCTGCACCACAAACATCACACTTGTAAGGCTTCTCTCCTGTATGTTTTCTTTTATGTTGTAGTAGCTGATCTGTCTGAGTGAATACTACTCCACATCGATCACACTTGTAAGGCTTCTCTCCTGTATGTATTCTTTTGTGTTTTTTTAGACTACCACTCTCAGTAAATGCTGCTCTACAAACATCACACTTGTAAGGCTTCTCTCCTGTATGTATTCTTTTATGACTTAGTAGTTTAGCTGTCTGAGTAAATGCTATTCCACATACATCACACTTGTAAAGCTTCTCTCCTGTATGTATTCTTTTATGATTACATAGAGTACTGCTCCAAGTAAATGCTGCATCACATACATCACACTTGTAAGGTTTATTTCCTATATGTATTCTTGTATGACTTTGTAGATTACTTGTCTGAGTAAATAAATCACACTTGTAAGGCTTCTGTCCTGTATGTATTCTTTTATGTTGTTGTAGGTTATCTTTGACAGAAAATGATGCACCATTAATGTCACACTTGAAGGATTTGTCTTTCTCTATATTCTTGTGAGACTGAGTGCTTAAATAACTGCAAGCAGCAACAGCTCTGTCAGTCACACAATGCTGAACATTTATCTCACTGGCAGAAAATGGTTTACTACAATTTATGTTACAGACTTGATTTTTACAAACTGATGTATTACTGTGCAGGTTGTTATACATTGTAGCTGTCCTTTCCTGACTGTTGATGAGGTTCACTGATGCTTCATTACAAGCAAGTCTCAGGTTGATGCTATCTTCTCTTGCTACATCAGTAAAAGTGGCATCTTCAATCTTATTCACTGCTTCATTCATGTTATTTCCACTGTCCTGTGGTAACACATTCTGAAGATCGCTGCATTTATTATCAAACTCCCAGCGTCCATCTCTGTGTACTGTTGTCATATGCTTATCCAGGACATCAAGTTGGAAGAAATGAGTGTTGCACAGGTGACAAGAATAAACACCTGTAATAATAAAAATAATGAGCAAAGATAAATAATGAAATGCATGTCTTATATGTTTAGTTAAAA
Source organism: Oreohelix idahoensis (assembly GCA_024509875.1). Lineage (NCBI taxonomy): Eukaryota > Metazoa > Mollusca > Gastropoda > Stylommatophora > Oreohelicidae > Oreohelix > Oreohelix idahoensis. The sequence continues at coordinate 307,387 of JAMPIV010012563.1, forward strand.
TTTGTTAGCAAAATGTAGTCACAAACACATAAGCACAATTTTCTGATAATTATGTGATTGTTATTCAGGATCAACATCATTGCAATCCAGGCAAACCCATTGGTGCTAAGTCTTCCTCAGTAAATGTTGATGTGTAATGAATGCTTACTGTAGTGTAGCATCCTCACTGTATACATGTCGGCTGCATCCTTCAATACATCATACCTGCTAGTCTTATGTTTGGTGCTACATTCCAGCTATCTTAGCCTTGTTGATTCATCTATTGCAGTGTTGTTTTCTAACAGATGATCATTAACTGTCCTCAGTATCTCTCCCTTGTGCAGGACCAGTGTCACAGTTATGGGTACTCACAAAGCTAGTCTGTCAGAACTCTTATTGCTGTGTGATACACCTAAATGACTTGTACAGTAGATTCACACCAGCTTCTGAAGATTTAAGGCATCTATAAATGTTTTCTAATCATGCAACAGACATCTATTTTGAGCCTTTAAAAGAATGGACTGAGAGAGTGACACAATTACTGCCCTGACAGCCTCTATCTCCATTACATATACATTAATATAGTTTAATTAAAATTTGTAAAAAGATTTAATTCTTTAAGAAAGGCCCACTTGCTGCTTAGTATTAAATGTCATACTGTGCATATATTGAAGTCATATAAACGTATGTAGCCAAAATATGAACTTAAAATAATAACATTGGTATTATATATACCTTTCTCATCTCCAAATAAGCATAACTGTTGTTGACTTTCTGGCATGTCCAAGAAGTCAGTATACTGTATCTCAGTTTTAGTGCAGCTGTTGTCACAATCAGTCTGAAACAAATTTTGATCAAACCTGGCATTTATGACACATCATCATTATAACTTCTAGCTCCCTAAACTGCCTAGGTCTTTAACAAAAGTATGCCAACTCCTCTTGTTGTATACTATCAGCTCAAGGTTGTCTCCATGACTGGCTCAAATCTTTGAATTTTGTATCCAGTTCTCTACTATGTGTGTTTTTGAGTTTCACAAAATCTCTTTTACCCTGGACATTTCAGAATGCTATAAACTAGAGCTATATAACTCAACGGCTTGACACTGGAGTTGAAGACTGATATTTTTGTGTTTGACTTGACTTCTCTTTGTGTTTATGACACTTGTAATACACAGTTTTTAAATGTAGGGGTGATAACGTTTTTTCTGTAATCATTTTCTCATTATTACCACCATTCATGCATACATTTAAAGACATACTCACATGCACATATACAAATGAACACATACACTTATGTATTTGTGCACTGACATGCTCATGTACATAAACATGCACATACACAAATATACAGAGCACACAATTATTGTCTACATAAAATAAGACCTTTAAGGTCAAAGTAAACTTTCAAACACAAAAAAACCATTTGAATTGTTTGTCAACAACAAAAAATTAACGAAATAAAACATTGAAATAACAAACAACCATGTCTAATAAGGCCGCTTGTAATTTCTGGAGTCTATGAAATCAGAACAATAATTTGTTTTCTACATAGAGATTACTTTCACAATTGCCTCCAGCTGGCAGGAAGTAAGAGTGTTCTTGAAAGCTGCAACCAAGGTGGAGTGGGTTCAATTCTCTGTACCAAATAACAGGAGGCTAACACTTGGGAGTCATGACCCAAGTGGGTCAGCGCTTCCACATTCCCCCCCCCCCCCAGTGTAAAGGCAATTAAAGTGCCAAAACACTTGATTGATGGGGAAACACTTTTGATGATCAGATTGCCTCTTGTTGTATTGCTCTGTATAGAATTTCCTATCATATCAGGACTCTTGTAGTGTCTGGGGTCTCTGATCAGACTAAGAAATATTGCTCCCTCAGGATGTTGTACAGGGCACTATTATAAGGCGTTTTGTAGTTAACTAATGGTCTGTTACAGTTTGTCTAGCCAACGGTACATTCAACATATGAGGTTAATTAACTGTCTGATAAAGTTTGTCTAAACAACAGTACATACAACAAATCAGGTTAATTAACTGTCTGATATAGTTTGTCTAAACAATGGTACATACAACATAACAGGTTAATTACCTGTCTGATGTAGTTTCTCTAAACAATGGTACATACAACATATCAGGTTAATTAATTGTCTGATATAGTTTATCTAAACAATGGTACAAACAACATATCAGGTTAATTAATTGTCTGATGTTGTTTGTCTAAACAATGGTACATACAACATTTCAGGTTAATTAACTGTCTGATATAGTTTGTCTAAACAATGGTACATACAACATATCAGGTTAATTAATTGTCTGATATAGTTTGTCTAAACAATGGTACATACAACATTTCAGGTTAATTAACTGTCTGATGTAGTTTCTCTAAACAATGGTACATACAACATATCAGGTTAATTAATTGTCTGATATAGTTTATCTAAACAATGGTACAAACAACATATCAGGTTAATTAATTGTCTGATGTAGTTTGTCTAAACAATGGTACATACAACATTTCAGGTTAATTAACTGTCTGATGTAGTTTGTCTAAACAACGATACACACAACTTACAAGGTTTATAAACTGTCTGATAAAGTCTGTCCAGGGTTCATAGCAAATTTCTTCAATCATTTTCCAGGGTTTTTCCAGCCTTTTCCAGATCCAAGCACATGATTTTCAAGAATGGGAAACTCCAATATTTTCCTCATCTAGTTTTCTCAAATATAATTATAACTTTGCTGACCAGCAATCCAGAGCATTACTGCCTCCGATTACCAAGGGTGTTTGCAGATTTCTTTAAAAATAACTGGTTAAATTGAAAAACAGACATAGGCCTTTGAAATTTTCAGAGCACAATTATGAATGGTTGCCACATCCGAAAAAACATATTTTATGCAAATTGGTCACATGATCATGGCGGCCATCTTGAATTTGTGTGGCTAATTATAGAAATTTCAGGAGATGTTTTAAAACCATGAACTTTTTCCACTTTATAGTGAATTTGTTCAATGTCAGTGCGATAAAATGTTAGGGACATGGATGGCAATGAATGAAATAAGCTTGATTGATGTATTGATTTAACGATTACCACGTATTTCAACATAAAAGGCTAAAAAATTGTGAATAAAATGCAAAAAATAAATTTAATTTTTGAATTTGTCTTTTTTGAATTATTCTGCGTCTGTGGCATCTGACAATGAGTGTTTGTGAATGTTTGAGTAGTTAAGTACCTCTAGTTGGAGTCTGAGCTGCTTCTTTCATTAACTGGGGTTGTAGTTGTAGCTGTAGGCTTCTGCAAGAGTCTTTATCTGGATCGTTGATAATCCTCGACTGTGTGGTATAACTTGAAGCAGGGCATCAGGCACAGAGGTACACTGCAATCTGGGCAGTACATGCAAGTCTGGCTTCTGTTCCCTGCAGCCTTACACACTTTACAGTCTGGTTTGTACCTTGCCCTTTCATGTTTATCAATGAAGTGGTGCTCAGTAAGTCGTGTTGTTATGACCTGTGGTTTTGAAGGTGTCACATTGTGTCGAAGAATAGCAGGTTCAATAAGAGTCAGACTGACATCCTGATCTTTGCTTTGATCTTTTTTTGTAGAGCTGGCAGTGTTGTAGGTTATGTGCCCATTGACCAGGGCAGTTTCAACTAAGAAATGATATAAAAATAGGATCTGTGTGGGTAGGGGTAGCTTGCACCTAGTTGGCCAAAGTGGTCAACACCTCCCATACTTTTGCTGTATTTTTCTGCAAGCACTGGCTTCTGAATTCTTCTGCTCTAAAGAATTTGTCTTTCTAACTGTCTTGTTTATATTATCATTGGAGTGAACAGTAGATATAAAGTTTAATCTTTTTGTATCATGCCTGGTGACTGTCGGCATGCCTTATTGTTAAAGATAGATTTGAGATGCAGATAAAATAGTGTGGCATGTTACTACACGCTAGCACATTTCCATTTTTATGTGAGGAATTGTGTTTGCCTGTGTAGGCAAACTACTGTTTGCATGAAGCGTTCACCCATGGTGAGTGACGGTCAACTAGTGACGGTTTTGTCACATGTCGTGGGGTTCAGTGTGTTAATTAATTGGCCTTCCATCTTTGTGTTTGCGTCCGAGAGAGATGTAATTTTTCGAACTCCGGGATAATGAATGATTTTTCAGAGGCCACCACATTATGTGCAAGATGGTTCATGAACTTATCTAGAAGTGCATACCATAATTTACTACAAGTAACTTTGAGATATGAGGCAACTAATATTTTGTTTGCCGTGATTGCTTCTCCCGCATTACTTTGGTTTTTGTGGATTGCCCAAATCTTTAGTACAACGGCAAGGATTGAGTGGAGATGAGAGGAGTGTATTATTATTATATTATTGCCACTTAAAGATGCCTAACATTTGAAACTTATTGACGGACGAGGGATAATCTACTACGCTTATCCATTGCCATGTACTTTTGATGTTTTGATGGGCGTTATTGTGAAGTGACTTTATTTATTAAATGTCAACCTTGTTTCCTGTGGACCTGTTCACCTAACAGCTTTTATTATGTATACATACCCTAATGTCCTGAAAGAACACCTGCTATCGTTCGCGTATCCATGCATGATCCTCTAATTTATCCTAGTGTAACACTTATCTTCTGTCACACAAAACACAGGATGATTTGCCTTTTTCAATTTGAGTTGCCTTTTCTTCAGTGCTTCAGGAAAATGCTTCCTATTTTCAGCTACTGTTCCAAATGCACCAATCTGAATTTCTTTCAGGTCTTGAAATAAAGCTGAAGGCTGAATAAAAACTACCATAGAAGAGAATATGTCCCTTGTTGCCTATCCATCAAGAAGATCTTTCACAACCCTGAAAGTTGCCCCAACACAACCTTCATAATTTTCCTTACCAGTATCAATTTTCAATTTCATGCAGTATTATGTTTTAGCATCAGTGAGAGCAGATAGTTTGAATCCCCACTTTGTGGCAGTTAGTACTTGAAATATATTCCTGCTTGTGTGCAGAGCGAGGTGATTTTTCTCAATACCTATTCACTTTGTCAGTGGTCAGATCTATGGCAGCGTGAGGAAAAAAAAGTTTGAAAAAAATCAATGGCCATATATTCAGTTGTTGCACCATGAACTTTGTGCAGCCCACAGCTTCCAACATTAGTTCTATGCCATAGATCTGGTTCAGTAGCGCATTAATTTTGTCATGAAAAGCCCAGTTTACATTAGGTCCATCCATGGACAGATGAAGAATATGTCCTAAATTTAACGACGAGCATGCATCATCAAATGCAATCTGCAAATCAAGAGCTCTAGCATGTAAGATAACTTTGATGTAAGATAATGTGTTTTTATCACATTTACATCCCAGAAATGAACATGGAAATCCATTTGCTTTCGCTGCATTGATTTGTTCATGCTTTCATCACACAAAACAATGTAACTGTTCTTGCTAAGCTGGCTCTCAAGAAATGAGGTGAAATATGGAGCCAGTCCAAAAGAGGTCAGGTAGAAAGTTTTCCTTTCAGACAGACCAAACTGTCTGGCAAAAGAACTATCAGGAAAAATTTTGAGAAAAATTGTATTAATTCCTGTATTTGAATTAAAACCATGGTGACTTTTGACTGAAAACAGAGCCCAAATAATCTCAGCTCTGAGAGTTTCTTCCTTGGTCACAAATGATGTCACATCTGTAGGTCTTCTGGTAGTGTAAGACGTTTTTGACGTGTCCGAGGGTGTACTGTTAGACGGTTTTGACGTGGCCGAGGGTAAAACTGCTCCCTGGGGTTGTGTTATTTTGTGTAAATAAAAAAAAAATGGAACACACAAATAACGTATGAGTAGGCCTAAGCTATGTATATTTACCAAGTCAATGTTCTAATGGAAGACACAAATAACTTATGAGTAGGCCTAAGCTATGGATATTTACCAAATCAAAGTTCTAATGGAACACACAAATAACTTATGAGTAGGCCTAAGCTATGTATCTTTACCAAGTCAAAGTTTTAAATGCATACATAATATAGTCAAACAATATTTAACTAGAACAAAAGCTAATATATAGTAATTGGGAGGGTGAAGGTATAATAATATTCTTATAATACTTATGATAAGTGAAAATCTATGAAATATCTAACTGGAAATAGCAGGCCTGTACCCCCCGTTCCCCCCACCCAACTTTACTAGTTTTGTTTGGTTTTTTGTTGGGTTTTGTTTTATCTCGTTTTTGTTTATATATATATTTTTTAAATTTTATTTATTTATTTTTAAAATAACATAAGCCTAAGCACAAACTTGGTAATTTTCATTTATCCTAATTATAGTGATTTGACAGATGTGATGCCACTTTCATGTATCGGCGGTTATTCATGTTATCTGGAATTGAAAATATGTAGGCATATCCTAATTATAACCCTTCAGAGGTTGAACGGGATAAGTCTCTTCATCATAAATAAAAATAAAAAAAAGCATTCAAAATATATTTATTTCCAAAAAATGTGGTGAAATGAACAGTGGGACATGGGTCTGATAACAAGGTAGGATATAGGATATGGAATCGCCATCAATTTCTGTAAATTACGGATGCAAGTACAGTAGGCCTATCTATAAACTGGACTTATGTTAAATATGTTTTATAAATGAATTTATTGCTTACCTCAGTTGAAATGAATACAACTTGAATGCGCAGACAAGTTCTTGTGTGTTTTTTTTTTTTCCAGTAGCATGCGACATTACTGCACTTTCTCCCATGCAGGTCAAATATATTTCTTTTTTACACATGGTGCAATTTGCGTAATTTGCAGTTTTTCCAGGCGCTATCCATGTTTTATAACTTGGTATTTCTAGCCATTTATACTGAAAGTGACAACCAGGCATGTTTCTGAACAATAATTTCAAAGGTGGCGATGCTTGATTCGAATAGCAGACATGAGCGCTAAAAATAAATTTGTGCGTTCACGTCATCGCCAAAAATGCAAACAGCCGAAAATGTCTGGAAATGGATTTAGTGCGCAAAGGGAAGTAAAGATTCTACGGTAACTGAAGTTTAACGAAAAATACCACCAATAACCCAACTTTCGATTCGTATTTTTTTTCCAGGTCCGATGCAGGAAATTCAAAGATTTTAGCCATTTTCCAAGCCTTTTCAAGGCCTGGAATTTTGTTTTCTGTTTTCCAGGTCGCTACAAACCCTGTATAATCTGTTTAAACAATGGTACATACAACATATAAGGTTAATTACCTGTCTGATATAGTTTGTCTAAACATCAGTACATACAACACATAAGGTTAATTAATTGTCTGATATAATTTGTTTAAACAATGGTACATATTATATATAAGGCTAATTAACTGTCTGACATAGTTTGTCTAAACAACAGTACATACAACATATAAGGTTAATTAAAATTATGATATAGTTTGTCTAAATAATGGTACATACAACATATAAGGTTAATTAATTGTCAGATATAGTTTTTCTAAACAGTGGTACATTCAAGGCTAATTAACACTTTGCTGACCAATTTAGACTCTAGGCAAATTTCCGTTATAATCCCTTGCTGACCAAATGCGACTGTTGGTGTCGTTTTCATAGTGATGAATTGAAACGCGAATGGTTACAACGGAATAAATGTCAACAATGTTTTTCAAACGAAAACCAACAAGTATCTTGAATTGGGTGAACTGGTCAAGTATTGGCAGCACACAAGTCGTTGGTAACTTTACATAGATTTTATTCACCAGGACACGAAGTGGACAAGACGGACATCGTCACAGGCGCAAAGATCACACGACAACAATTAATTATTGCTGCTAAAGTTCCTGAAGATTCTCTTCTAGTAAAGACCTCTGTCCATAGACTAAGGATTACAAAACTGTTACCGTATAATATCCTTCTCAGTCACGACCGTTGACCTTCTTTCAAGGACGTCTATCATGGTAACGTATTCATACTCTGGGATGAAATCTTCCATATTACATTTGTTAAAATTCCCAGACGTTCATCCTACATAGCGTTGTACATCATATAATTTCACACAAAGTCATATACGATAATCCTATCAGTTAAAGGCTTTCAGTTGGCTACCCTCTCTTTACATCCATGCCACGACTTTGGCATTGAAGCATGTACGGCATTTAAAACATGTGCATAAGGTAAACAATATAACTTCTTCTACTCGTAGGAATTCTCCGTCTACGATCCAAATCTTAAAGGCAAGCGACTCTGTAGATCCATTCTAGGAATGATAAAATTCCCGCTAGATTAGTAGTAGAGCGGCCTTTTTATGCAGCATTAAAATAAGAAGTGGGCGATAACTTACGTGACATTACTGCGATTGGCTTCGACCTGAAGACCAATACAAATCACAATAATAAATGGCTTCCTTCAACATGCCATTGGATACACAATATAAAATTACAATCATGGACACAAGCCAGTTCCATGTTTCCACTTCAAAACCTGACGTCACAAACTACTCAACTAGGTTACACGTGCGTCCAAAGCAACTCACACAGCATTGTGCACGTCAGTGCGTGAATCAATCGAACGCACAAATAATATAACTATCTCAAGACTGGTGCGTACATTTGGTAGGACCGACGACTACCCCCTTAGGTAATAAATGTACGTAACAGCTCCCTTATTACCCCCCTTAAAAAAATTAATTCTATTAATTTTTTTCGAACTAATTACTCGAGAGAGGTGAGTCAAAACTACAACAAGATTTATGACATGCATAAAATTATCATATTAAGAAGAGAAAATTTAAAATAAATCAATATAACTAAATGATAGTATGCATTAAAGCACACATCCACCATCGACCTACTTTGGAACGATGTGGTAATATTCGAAGTAAAAAGAAGTTGAAAATGAAAATGAAAATGAAAAAAAATCACAAAAAAGATGATAATAAAATTCAACTAAGTTTTGTAACAGCAAACCACTGATGATAATTTCAAAGAAAATCGAAACATATGATTTCAAAAATGAAAATGAACAGCAACACTGATGATAATCAATGATAAGAAAATCAAAAGAACAGAAAATTTTTTTTTAAATACAACATGCAAAAATGAAGCAATGCATAATTAAACACTTTAAGAAGCAACGCACTTACTGATATCTAACACTAGTAAGTTTGACTAGTTATCTAAAAGTGAAATATCATGTAGTGGGATACGTGACTACACGTATTGCGAGACACTAATAACGTTAGTAGATGTGTGATTTATAAACAATCAAATTGATTAAATTGAATTAATCTAATTCTAGTACTTAATTACACATAAATAAATAACTAGTAATTTATTCTAAGTAATTCTAATTTCAGTCATTGTGAATATTCGTTCAGAACTATTTAGAGTCAACAAGAATATGTTCCTAATGTTCCATGCACGAAATAAGTTTACGAACACGATATGTAGTGTAATATGTTCCATAACACTAACGAATGTCTATTTGTTGCTTTTTACCAATGTTTCCATACCCATATGTAAAGTATGTTCTGAAAGTTATAATTTTATAACGAATACTGCAAAACTATACATAGTCTTTCACAGATGTACAATTAATGACACTGTACAAAGTTTATTCAATAGTTTCGCGGTGAGGACGTTTTTCTCCATCTAAAAGTAGTTTAGTTTACACCAAGTTACACTAGGGCATCTTGAAAGACAGTCTGCCAATACATTCTGCACTCCAGGAATAGCTCGTATCTCAAAATGGAACGGTTGAAGAGCTATCGCGTAACGCGCTGACTTTGATGACTTAACGTTCCCTGTATTCAATGCGGTAAGAGCTTTCTGGTCAGACTCCACCACAAAGTGTGATCCGAGTGAGATTAACGATCCAGTTTTGTGATTGCCCAGACAAGAGCAAGAAGCTCTTTGTGTCTAGAAACGGAGTAATTTATCTCGCTCGTTGTAAGCTTTCCTGGATACGTAACATAATATAACTAACGGTGAAATAAGGTGCCTCCGTATTCCTCCATCAAAACTTCCGCGATACCGTAGGAATAAGCATCTCTGCGAAGAACGAAGGTGAGATCTATGTTAGGCAACTTTAAAAAAGGCTTATTTGAAAAAATTGTTTGTTTTATAGTCTAACGCCGTTTGGTGATCCTGCGACCACTTTATTACATTAGGTTTGTGTGCCCTATCATTCAGTAAAGTACGAAAGAGGTGCAGTTATAGTAGATCAAATGAGGATGAATTATAGAATAGAACTGTATAATTATAGACCTAAGAGTGACCCTCACTTGTATTTTTTGTTCTTACTTAGCGTGCTTGAGATGTTTAAAATTTTTTTTTTTTTTTGTAGAGAACGTTATGTTCACTCTATGTATACATTAAACCGCGACTATATAGGTGACCAAGAAATGAGATGTCATGAAAACCGACAAAAGCCTTTGAAGGTTTCGCTGTTAAGTTATAATCCCGTAAGGTAGAAAGTAAAGATTTTAAACCCTGAATATGTTCATCCCAAGAGTCACTGAAAAGACAGATGTCATCTATATAAGTAATGACATCGGGACGATGAGACAATATGCGGCGCATCATGCGTACAAAGGTAGCTGGCGCATTCATTGACCCGAAAAGCATAAAATTCCATTGAAAAAGACCCCGTGGTGTCGAGAAAGCGGTGAATGGCTTTGCTTCGTAGTGAGTGGCACTTGCCAATAACCCTTTGAAAGGTCAAATTTCGAAAAGAATGTGGCATGAGATAATTTCTCTAATAAGTCGTCTAAAAGAGGTAATGGTTCCGCATCGAATTTTGTAACTTTGTTTAACTTCCTGTAATCTACGCAAAGACGTAAAATTGTTGTCTTTCTATCCTAATGATATACCATCAGAAGAAGAAGAATATGGTGATGAAGATGGTTCAATTATATTTAATTGAAGCATCTCATCCAATTCCTTATCAACCTTATCACGAAAGTGTAAAGGAATAGGATATGGGCGAACTCGAATCGGTGTATCGTCAGTCAGAATAATGTCATGTTGGATGACTGACGTATGACCTGGGATGTCAGTGAGGACATCCTCATACGTGTGTAGAATAATAGAGACTTGCTGACGTTGATCATCAGTAAGAGTAGATGAGATAGTAACATCATTCCATTTCTCAGTGGACTGGAGTGGTACAACTGGTATTGGTAGTTGTACATCATCGACAGAAGATTCCTCTTCTTGGATGACTGACAAACTAGAATAGTGTTTAATAGGTGGTGTAGGATCGTCAGTTGCCTGAAAACACCGACTGTAAGTAAATCAGGACGTGAGTAATACTCCTTCAACATGTTAAGGTGGAAGGTTTTATGTTTGCCACTAACATCAACGATGTAGTCGACATCGGATATTCTTGAGATGATCCTGAAAGGACCTCTCCAGGTAATTAAAAGACGATTGTTATGCGCAGGGAGTAATACAAAAGCTTCATCACTAGGTATGAGCTGGCGAAGACGTCTATATTTGTTTGCAGATAGACGAGCTTTTTCTTTGGCATGTTCGGATGATGCAGTAGCTAGTCTACAAGCATCTATGATTTTCTTTCTAAGAGAGATCACATACTCATAAGAGGATTGAGTTTCCTCTTCAATATTCTCATCCACCAATAAGTCGTGGATTAACGACATCGGACCGCGTGGTTGCATGCCAAAAACAAGCTGGAACGGAGAAAACCCCGTTGCTTGATTTTGTACCTCGCGATACGCAAAGAGACAAGCGGGTAGGACCCGATCCCAGTCTTGAGTCATCTTACCCAACAACTGCTTGAGTGTCCTATTGAGACGCTCAATTAACCCATTTGACATCGGATGATAAATAGAACTAAGAGATCTGTCTATACCTAATGTCTTCATAACTTGAGACATGGATTCAGAAATGAACTGAACCCCATGATCCGACAAGATTTTCCGTGGAAAACCAATGCGTGAGAAGATTAACATCAATGCCTCTGCTACACTGGCAGATGAAGTGTTCTTGAGAGGGATGACCTCAGGCCAACGAGTGCACATATCAATGCACGTAAGAATATGCGTATGCCCTCTAGCAGATGGAAGCATTGGCACCTATATCAATGTCAATGGCCATTTAATCAAATGGTCTAATCGGGATGTCCGCAGCTTTGAATAGGAGCCGCATGAAATGGACACCATACCTTAACATTCTTGACATATCAAACAGGGACCGACAATAGAGAGTTAACATCTCTATGGACGCCTGGCCAGTAGAATTGCCGAAAGCACTCTGGATTTGGGTTACGCGAAAAACCCATATGGCCCGCACATTGCGAGTCATGAGCATGTACGTAATTATCCGAGATCTCATACAGGATGGGACAAGAAATCAGAGAACATAAGGATAAATCTCCTTTTTCCAGTATTACTCTAAACCAAAATCCCATTTTTTTAAAGTATAAAGTCCATGTCTAGATTTTGCAAGTTTGTTGCTTGTATTTCTTTTTGTTAACATACTGAAAGAATTATTTTTTAATGAATTATCATTCTTTTGCAATGTTGCAAACAACTCCCCGTGAAATAGGAGCAATCATCATTACCAAGTGGTATGAACAGTAGGTTTCAATAGGTGTATCAATCGCGACATATTAGTAGCCTTGCGCTCTAGTCACTACCTGCATTTGCATAGTTTGAATATGTCGCTCTTCCCATTGCAGAGCTAATTTGCTGAGGTGTACACCACTCTTTAATACCACTGTGTTATGCCGATCACCCAGTATTACACATCACAATTTGGTTAGGCAGGAAGACATGCTTGGAATCTTTCCTGAAAAGAAAGGATATGAAGATCAATAATATCAGCATGGTGGAAATGTGTTTCAATTGTGCCACCAAATGTTACACATTTGACAACCCGGCCCGTGGCACAACATTTGGGTTGATCCAGCGAAGATTCCGGACACTCGATTGTGTACAACCTGAGTCAAATAGGAGAGAGCATGAAATATTTATTGACAAAATCCCTTGTGGAAACTTAAGAGAGCCCAGTCCCTTTGTGTACTGACGCAGCAGTGGCTGTACAGACTGCAGGCAGGCTAGGCAAGGTATGTACCCCCAACGCAGCGTCGTGATCGCCTTAGGCTGGAAAAGAGTCGTAGCAAGTTCTGGGACAGTCTTTCACACCTGGGAAAACAATCTATAGAGAACAAGACAAAGCATGTGAGTATTTCAGCTACTTTTACCCTGTTCAATGTTAGCCTGTGTATCATTAAAAGCAACATTAGAATGTCTACCTGTATTATTCCGACGATTCCTATTACTCGTCGGCGCGATCGATAATGTGATTTATTGTCATTAAAATTGCCATAATTGTCGTTTCTGCTAGAGTTTAAAATTGGATATAGTACCGATATATTTGTAGAATGATCGATTTTGATGTTGGTCTAAATGGTTTATTACCAAAAAATTGGTCTGTTTTGCGGACCCTGAGACCTTGATCTCCAGTTTTGTGATTATTTATCAATGTTACCTTGATTATTTTTAAAATAATTGTTAACCAAAAACTCGACGCGATCTGTGATGAGATTGGTTCCAAGAAACATTAAAATGGAGCAGATTGTTGAAGAAATTGCTTCCCTTTGTAAAAGTTATCCATTGTTGAAATTCATGATTATTTCCCTTATTGTGACATACCTATACAGCACTAAAAGAAACGATTGCGTGAAAAATATTGTTTTGTTGTGCTGCAAAAGCAACAGGCAATTCACTCTTAATCTCTGCGCGTTACTTAGTTCCAATCGTTTGGGTGAGCCAGTTGCAAAAAATTTTTTGCATGTTCTTCTACTACTAAATTTTTTCATAGATAAAGGTTTCCGTTCGTGTAAAAAATGCGAGAAATGTAGGGTTTACCGAGAGAAATACCTTAATCGCGCCATCAGTAAAACCACAAGAGACCATTCATACGAACTTTTCAAATTTGGATAATTCGATCCATCTTTCTAATGGTTAGTCGTATCATGTGACAGAAAATCACTAAAATTTCTGGCCAGATTGAGGTAGTAATGTGTGAAATCTCAAACGATATTCGTTTGCTGTCATTTGGAATTTCTGCAGAAGTGCTGCTTCTAAGAGCATTGTAGTCACATTTTTCTCACACAATGCCTGGTGGTATGATAAACTGCTGAATGCATCTCCTGTAAGTAATCTTAGGATAAATATGTACAGTATAAAGCGCTTTAACCACGTTATAAGAACCCACCAAGTGGCCTCAAACCTATACTAGGAATAGAATATTTAACTTAACATCAGACGGGGGATTAAATTTTTGGTAATTTAAGCGTGAATTTCCTTAAAATTATCATGGTCTGGATGAAGTTGTGGCTTTAAAAAGTTCTTTCGAGGGGTGAAAATAGCTTCCTGAGTTTAACCTAAGTCGCCTCATATTCTGGACTCTGCTAATTTCTGTTCATGCTGTACGTTTTCTTCCTCATTCTCTTCCATCTCCAAGATGAAAGTCGTTTAACCAACATTTTGTTCAGCTATTACAATCCTTCTCACTTGCCATTTCTTCTTCTTACTGTTGCAATCGGATGGCATCTTTGTCAGCAATTTAACTCATTTGGTCAGACGAGTTCTCATTGGATGTCATTTTCGGACCTCCTTGTTTTGAAGTTCTGCCTCTCGCAGAAACGTTTAACTCTTTCTAATTCAGCGGCTAAACCCTCATTTTTTTTCTGAGTAATTCCTCAGCTATATCTTTCTCTCTTCCCATCAACTGAAGTATTCTCATCCTTTTTTGAAATTTGCCTCAAGCAGTTTGTTCTTCTAATCCTCTTGTCCCATCAAGCTCAATAAGTTTGTTGATCAGCCTTCAACTCGTTCAGGGCTTATTGCATGTGTTTCCTCGCCTCATTATGACCTTTTTTGATCGCCCTGTCAAATTTGTCCATTTTCCAAACGGTAAAGAGTGTCCAATCTTCTTCTTTCTCTGATCAGCTTCTGTTTCTGACTATTTCTATATATCTTTTCTGACATAGCGAATTGTCTTAAACCCCTCACACTAATTACCCGTCTTCAGCAGGTAATTTTGCAAAGCTTTTTTTGCTTGTCTTAAAAATGAAATAGTCTAAAAAGGTAAGCCATTTATTTCAAAGTTTATTCATTATGTATTTACTACTTACATGCAACAATGAGTGTTACTTACAACTAGTGTACTTCGTTCTCTTTTTGGCAGAACTTGGTAAAATCAATTTCCTCATTATAGGCAATAATATTAATAAGCTTAATATCTGCCAATTTTATTCGGAGGATGTACCTTGGTGTGAAAGCAGTCAAAATGTGACCAAACTCAAAGCACAATATCTATGACACGCAAAGATATTATCTCAACTGGAAACGATAGCTGACGTTTCGCAAGATTCATCCAATTTCTAATATATAAATGCCGAAATCTCATAATTGGACATGTCGTAAAAGAATTACGATGATAAACTGCGATTAAATACTAGCCATTCAAGACAATTGACAACACAGCCTGTAAATAACCATAGCGTGCTGTTTTGAAAAATACTAAACGACAGGAAAGGTTGAGATGGACGCACGATACGCCTCTCATAACTAATTCATCATAACTAACCAAGGTACAGTAAAAATAGCCTATCAAAAACACTAAGTAAAACGTGACGAAACATCTAAATAGATACTGTATTATAAGACAGGGTCTAGGTGTCATCAGAACACTCGACTCAATGGTTCTAGAATCCTTATACGCGTAAGCGCTGTGGCACATTCCATCCTGCGGTGCTAGTCTTACACAAATTGATGTCCTACAGAACGTCTATTGACACAGCCCGATCCCCATTGGCTTCCCCGAGTAGGACTCGTTCAATCCCCCCTAGCTCCCAACCTCCCAGCCGCCTATACGCACAAGACCTAACCATAACCATTAACGATATAACGTATTGCCTTCATTGCGTGCACGAATTGGCATAATTGTAAAAACCGAATCCGAATCACGGCATCAAGTTATACTTAGTGTCTCGATTCGATGGGTCAAAGTAATCAAATGCCTCTGCATCCTCACGTGTATAGGTTACGTCTACAGATAAAAATTACCTTCGTGAGCTGCTTAGTCATCCTTGTACGGCTCGGCTACTGCAATAATGTGTGAAAGTGAATGATCATAACGCAAGTAATGGCTCAAGTCACTAGTTAAACTTGACGTGTGGAGGTTGATTAAAAGACTATCTGAGCTTCTTGGATAGCGTAAAAATGATTTTGATTTCACCATTGCCTCCGCTAGGATTTTAATTGAGATATGATGTCGTTCGCTCGGGCCAGTAAATAATTCTTCATTCTTTTCATAAGGCTCATTTGGGCCCTCGTACTGCCTTTGGGATAAGTTTCCCAAATAGGTTACTGTCAATCCTACGACGCGAACTGGCCATTGATAGTTATTGAGCTGTAGTCCTTCATAGGTGATGTAACTCCCGTGTTGTGACGTACGATTTGGATACTGCGTTGACAATAATTGTGTTTAAATGGGTCGTCAACAATGTTTTTTTACAAACGAAATACACAACTCTAGTCCTCTTGCACGCATTGGGGTGCTTGATTGGTCGTTGAATATTGTGGCACGCTGCACATCAAGTCGTTTGGTGACACTTCGCAAATAGCGCCATTTTAGTACCTAGGGATTAAAACTGAAGTATAAGGCAGCATGTAAAGACTGCGGGACATTCTTTCACATGGCGCAATGGTGATCACACTATGGAACAAATGGTCAATAATTATTACGTTCTGCTAAAGTACCTCCTGATGGGCAATTCTCTTTCTAGTAAAGACCTGACCGTCCATGAGACTGAAGGGTTTACAAAACTGTTTGGCAAGTATGGGTTCAATCCTTACTCATGTGCACTTGGACCGTTGCACATTTCGTTTCCATGGGAAGTTTATCATGGCACATCCAACGCTATTTCGAAACTCTGGGATCGAAATTCTTCCATATTACTTTTATTGGCTACTAAATTCCTTTGAAGTGCGCTTGATCATGCCTCTAGTTATACTTGTATGACCAAGTAATTATCACACACACAAGTATCTGCATGTAATGTTAGCAGTTACTCAGGCTTAATCAAAGCTTGCTTCCCGGCCTGCTCTTTACGATCCCCTGCTCAGACTTAAATTTGGCATTGAAGCATGTACGTGCATTTAAACACATGTGCATTAAGGTCCCAAACAATCAATCTAAACTTCTACTCTGTAGGAACTTTCTCCGTCTTACGATCCATTTCTTAAAGGTCAAGCGACTGGGTGTAGAGCCATTCTAGGAAAGATAAAATTCCCCCGCTAGATTATAGTATAGCGGCCCTTTTATGCAGGCTTAAAATCGATGAAGTGGGCGATACCTTGACGTGACATTACTGCGATTGGGGCTTCGACCTGAAACCAAAACAAATCACAATAATAAATGTCTTCCTTCAACATGCCATGATACACACTATCAAATTACAATCATGGACACAAGCAGTTCCATGTTTCCACTTCAAAACCATGACGTCCACAAACTACTCACTAGGTTACACGTGCGTCCAAAGCCACTCACCCAGCGTTGTGCACGTCAGTGCGTGAATCAATCGCACGCACAAATAATATAACTATATTAAGACTGGTGCGTACATTTGGCAGGACCGAAGACTACCGCCTTAGGTAATAAATGTACGTAACAGCGACTCTCATTGAATTAAGTAAAACTACGAAATAACAGAGTCCATATCAATATGTTTTATGAAACAAGCGCATCATGTTAATTGTGACTTGTGTTTTTTGAATGGTGTCACAGATTGGTCGGGAAGAAAAGCAGTTCAATAAGAGCG
>JAMPIV010012564.1:0-89846 GCA_024509875.1 Oreohelix idahoensis
TGAAGATGCCTCGGCATATCTTGCCTATATTTTTATCCCTACATGTTATTTTACCTATTATCTTTATAATTGGAGAAATTTTTAAACGTGCATCACTGTAATTTCACCACAGTTGGCAGCTGAGATACTTTATTGTTTTAAAATTTTATTTTAAGGCTTCTGTAATCAACGATAACATATCAAATTATCTTTCCCTAGTCACTGTATTTTATTTATCTTTTCCTCTTTGTTATCGTCACCAACTATCATCAAAATCATTATTATAATTTAATAATTATAGTTTAAACCATCAACATCATCGGATCTTCGTAGCATTTTAGTTTACCTGCTCTTTTTCTTCCTAAATTTCTTGTTATTCCAATTCTTCTTTGTCCTTATTATCACGGTTTACCGCCATCATCTTCTGTAACATCTTTGTTTCCTTCTTCTTGTTTCGTCTTAGGGGAATGAAACTGGTGACCCCCACCTCATACAGTTGGACCTAGTATGGTGCAGTCTCTAACCAGTCTGTCTCAACTTTTTTATCTCGGGCGGGAACCTTGAAATAATTATCAGGTTTCAGGGAACACCTGCATACAAATTATTACATCTGCAGTTCTTGGTACCCTTAGCGAGATCAGCAAACTGTTAATATAATAATGCAATAATAATTAATCGGTACTCACTTTTGAGTTTGGAATGAATTTTTTTTTCTGTGGATCTGTTATTATTTTTGGCCAGCTTATGAGACGATAGACTCCTACTCTGTTTTGTGTGGTTCCCCCCTCCTCACAAAGGACATAAATCTAATGCAGGTCAGTAGTGCAGGTAGAAGAAACTTCAGTTTTTTCCTGTGTTTTTAGTTTCCTACTTGATTTGTTTTTTGGTTCACTTTATCCCAAGAAGGCCTAACAGTCTTATCACAAATTTTCACTCTAAATGATGCCAATGAAATATGCTATGTGCGGCTGTCAACGCGGTCCTTTTGCGCACTATCCAAACGGGGCTGCCCACCACTGTGAGGGCTAACATGGGCCGGCGCGTAAAGTTCAAATAATAAATAAAAATGCCGTATATTATTTTTAATTTTTTTATTTTCCTATCTCTCGCGTAACCCCTAGTGACTTCTCGCGTAGCCTTTCTAGTGACTTCTCGCGCAAACCCCCGGTTGAGGAAACCCTGCTCTAGATACTTCATTTCCCTCTGTCACTTTCTGCTATGGGATTAATCTTTCACCCATATTCTTTTACCATTTACTTTATTCTCTACTTGCATTCTTCTTCTGTCTTCATCCATTCTAGTTCCATTTGGATTTTTTTTTTAATGTTTTTGATCATCATTATCGTTATTTCTTTCTTTCTTCTTCTTCTTTCGTTTGCTTTCTTCCTCCGTATTCTTACACCCATCATTTTCCATTCTTTTAAATCATCTTGTCGTCGCCGCCTTTTTTTTTTTTTTTTTTTTGTCTTTTGTTCTAATAAAATGTGCACAGAAGATCATGTGACCTCTCATTGTGATTACATTTCAAGTTCATTTTTTTGTTGAAGAGATCCCATTCTCTTCCTTGACATTCCTGTCAACCCCCTCTCAAAAATGGTAGACAGATACATTCAGGAGGAGAAGTTCTTATTTCTTTCTCTTTCTTTTTTCTCGGGCATTTTCTCTTTTCTTCATTTGTATCCTTCATACTTTAAACTACAACTGTAGTTCTAGTTTTGTTCTGAATTTTCTTTGTCCTCGCATTTTCTCTGAGTCCCTGAGTCATTCAGTAGCAGACCGTTTGAATATTTCACGAGTTCTTATAACACAGATCCTCTGAATATGTCTCAAAATCACACTATTTTACTGTATGAGGAATTCGATTTTTATCAGTCTTGTTGTTTGTTTTTTTATGTATTGTTTTTTGTTTTTCATTTCATTAATTTTTTTTAATTATTTTTTTAATACTTTATTTTTTTCATTTTTTTAAAATTTATTTCATTAAAAAACATACTTTAATTATGATGATTTTATTTGCAAATGTATGATGTTATATTACTTTTTATAATGATAAAATTGGCCCTTAATAATGCTTAAAGTAAACGTGAGGATGTAAAGGGGATAACAGTATATATCAAAAATGAGAGAGAGAGAGGAAAGGGCAGAATGTCAGACGGCCCTGCGCGCCGAATTCTTAAACCTTTTGCAAAATAAAGTTCGTTCGTTCGTTCTTCTTCTTTTCTTGTTTTTATTTTCTTCTTAATGTGTCATTGCCTTGTGCCTAATTTAAGATTCTTCGTTTTCATACAATATGTTTGATGTCTAGTGGTTTTGTTGCCTTCATCGTCATTATTATTCTGTGTTTTAGCTTTTCTTTGGTTTTTTGTCCTTTTCGTCACCCCAAAGTGCGTAAAAAAACTAACAGCAATTCCAAAAGGCAAAGGCTGATAGAACGAATCTCCATGTAATCTGGTTGATCTAGCTAACGCATATGGATAAATTCCCACACCAGATTTATGGCAAGGCATTCGAAATGTACCATGTTTCACAAGAAATATGCAGCAGTTATGAAGCTGGGTTTCTTAGAGTTCGCTGGTCAGTTTTCAGAGAGTACAAGACGAAGTGAATTTGACCTGCAAGTTGTAAATAGCGATGGATGTACAATTTCTCCAATACTATTTGTGATTGCTAAGCAGGTAATCCTCTAAGCGGCTGAAGGATTTTCGACAGGTCCAGAGATCGAGGGAAGGTGTCACATGCCACGGCTGAAAGCATTCATGAATGACACAACAATCTGACATCAGACGAACACCAGGCTTGAAGAATGCGAGTCCACCTGGATGAACTAATCCGCTGGTGCAGAATGAGTTACAAACCTAAGTCGCCTAGAAACCTCTCAGTCAGGAAAAGGAACAGATCTAAAGTCACATTTATGGTATCAAACCATAGAATTCTTACTCTCATTGAGGAACCGGTTAAAAGTCGTGACAGAGTGTATGATACCTTTTTTAAAGACACAAGGGCAATTCAACAGATAAGCGAATTGGCAGACAGAGGACTGCAGATCATAGACCAAAGCAGACTCATAGGAAAGTTCAAACTGTGGTACTTCCAGTTCATGTTGATCCATACACTGTTATGTCCACTGCTTACATGTGAAATAAGCATAACATCTTTAAGTATCCTAACATATAGTTCAATGTTTAACAAAACAGAACAATAAATTAGTAAGATGCTAGATTTTGTTCCTTGTCTACAAATAGTTTTCATCTTGGTACATTTTATTGAAAGATATACCCTCATATCATGCTTATCTTCTAGTTTGTGTTTAGTTTTTTTTGGAGTTGATTGAGAACTAGACTTGTCAACTAATTTCCAATCCACGACTGACTTCACTAATACTGCTAGTTTTGGAATATTTCATTAGGATACTAAGGTTATTTACTAAATCTTCCCCGTACCCGCTTGACAATATTCTCGCACTCTCTGAGGCTACGGGTACTTGTGACGTACCTCGTCCGTTTCTCTTTTTCTTGTCTTCAATTCTCTACGGCCGTATTTACTCGACCATCCCATCTATGTGCACCTTTTCATTTTCTATTGTTTACGCTCTCATCGACCAAGGTTATCTTGTACTATCTTATCAGCCATCCCGGTTTTGACCTGGCCGCTCGACCTGTTTTTTGCAGCCATGTCGTCGTGTTTGTTTGATTAATCGCTATCCAGGTGGATTAAGAGTCTACATTTAGCGATATTCGTATCGCTAACAGATTTGTGGCGGCGAAGAAGGGATAACGAACATTTGTGTCGTGACCACGGCCAACACAAAGTGTCACAAAACCCATGTTTCTCGGGATGTCCAATATGGATAACAGATGGAATTTGAAGATAATGTATTAATCTTGCAGACCCGACCAACTGGAAAGGCTTGGAGAAACTGGGATCTCTGAAGATTACAATCTTGATAAAGATTAAGGCACGGAAAGAAATATAACGCTTTCGGCAGATGGCTTTGTTACGAAAAATACGAGAAAGTTACATCTTGGACGAGATTTTCAGTGATAGATATGTCATGTAGTGAGTTGTTAAACATAATAAGTAACAACGGAAGTGGCAAGACCGTATATGGTCAAGGAGTACGTGCAGATGGGTTTGAAAATAACATGTAATCTCATTTAGAACTAGTGTACATGAAGGGGGAGAAACAACTATCAAAATCATACGCCTAAGTGTGGTTGGTTTGACATGGAAATACTAAATTAAACTACTTCTGACTGAATCTTTCCCCAACGGAGAAACGTGTGCATGGCAGCGAAAGTTATACGTATAATCTATTGCATTTTGAGACTACTTCACTGGCTTCCAAACTCGTCAATGAGAAATCGCAGACATCCTGGGACATGGACTATTAGGACCACAATGTAGGACAGGCCTGAGGACTGGAAGTGAATTCTGATATTAGAAAGGAGTAAATCCAGACGCATGACTTATCGCTCCAAGGTCACGGATCCTACTTCAAATGCACCCAGTTAAAAACCTAACACACCTGAAAGACGGCATCTTAAAAGAATTGCCAGACAATATTCTGAAATTTGCTGTGCGAAAGTCAGTGTTCGCCCGATAATGAGGGTAAGTTGTAATATGTACATTTTATCATTTTATATTTTGCATTTGACATATATAAATGGCTTGTGGATGTACAGTTGCAAATGAGGCTGGCTACCTCATCACTTAAAATGACTTGTCTCATGAACCACCACTGCAAGAGCTGGTGACTGCGTCGTGCGGGTTTCCTAACAAGGAGCTAACCCAGTAGAGTCACGCCTGGCTACACAGAGGTAACGGATAATTATCAAGGAGAGGTGAATCCACGTTCCAGAGGGAATAGGGAGTGGATGATAATGATAACATGGTATTTATTTATTATACTAAAACTTTAGTAAGTTTTATATGTACATTTATATATATTTTAATTGTGGCCTTCCGCTGTCCAAAATCACTTTCGTCCGACTCACAGTGTCTAAAATTAATGCCCAGGGAGGGTAAACATTCTAAGGAAGATGAAGTGACGGATAGAAGCGAAGTTCGCCTGATGCTTTCATCAGGAGACTCAATATTTAAAAAGAGGCATTCGGTTTTTTTTTTTGTGGTACACGTTGCCAGCATTTAACGCTGGACACCTAAACCAGGACGGTATTGCAAACTTTAGTAGTTACACCTGTCTTGCTGCAAGGGACGTGCTACTACCATCATATTTGACGCCTGAAGAGAAGGACCAGTCCAAAGCACCTGTTGGATCCAACAGCCACTGAAGTAGATTCCAACTGACCCCACATCGTCAGCTAAGTAACATACAAGCACAGCCAATGGGCATTTCCAATGTTATTCTCTTATCCACTAAAATTGAATATCATCCTATGATGATCAAAATTAATTGACTGTTTTCCTTGTTAAAACAACTTTATTTATTTAAATTGTGTTAACCAATAATTGTTTATTAAACTTGTTACATGTAAATATAAAAAAACTATAGTTGATTTAATCATTGCTTAGCGAATTTGCACCCGTATGACTGCGTTTTTGTTGTTGTTGAATACACAGAGCTATTAAATTAATAGTTACTGAATCACCTGCAGCTGAGGGCTCAGAAAATACGAGTCAATATATTTCCTTACAGAAAGAGCGAGAGAATAATAAGTTCTTGACAGCTTAGATGATCTCAGTTGTTATGCTTGTCATTTTGTAAAGATTCCTGTGAGGCTCCCTTTAAACATAAACATTATTCTTCCTATTTACATATCTGCCAAGAGTAATTTTAAGCGAAGGTTGATACGTTTTCTTCTTCTTTTTGTTATTCTTCTTCTGTTTATTTTTATTCTTACACTCTCAGACGTCTACTTGAATGTTTGCAAAGAAAGCAGTAGTCAGCTTTAGGCTACTTGCATCTCCATAGAGCTTTTCCACGAATGGTACAGATGACGGTCATATGTGATTTCTCTGTTTCACATATGTTGGACATCTTTGAAGTAGATGATCAGCTTTGTCAGTGATTATTATCCGTTACCTCTGTGTAGCCAGGCGTGACTCTACTGGGTTAGCGACATATTGCTTACTTTTTATTGGCGTCATCATCAAGTGGTACACATGGGACTGTTTCGTTGGGTCTGTGGCCCAGTGCATCCGATTTTCAACGGGCATTTATGTCGAGTTGCCTTCCTTAGCCTTTGTTCTGTCCCCAGCCTACCTGCAAGACAGCAGTATCGTCTCTCTGTTTGACTGGTTTCTAAAAAAAAATATAGAAAATCGCTACCTTGAAAATTTAAATCGCCATATTTGCAACGGAAGATCAGTCACTTTCAAAACCCTCATCCGCTTACTCGGAGTTTGACCATTATTGGACCACAATCGCAGAGAATCACTCCGCAAATAGATAAATTAATTAATATTGGAGGAAAAGAAGAGATGGACACAGGTAGTGAATATTACAGTTTAAAAAAAAAATAATAACAACACAAAGTTGAAAAGATTAATATCTGATATATTTCTGAACACTTGAGTGCAACATTTGGAAAACTTCAAATACAACAATGACTCGTAAAAAAAAAACCATAACAAATTCAGAATAAAAATTAGAATTCATACAGCGTTAACATTTTAAGTTGTCATTGGTGCTAAAGGTGAGCCGTTAGAAAAACTAAAAGTGTCGAAATTCATGATGAGAATACTATAAACATAAGTACATGAAAATTAAAAGAACGTACAGAGATATAAAACAACATTGTCTTACTAAAATACACATAGCAATAATCGCTAGGAAGATATGGAAGTAAGTAGGAAATGTTTGGCATCAGCACATCTTCGTAAATTGGAAGTCTTTAAGAAAAAAAAAGAAAAAAAAGAGAGAAAGGTAGACGCATAACGGAACTTCATTACTACAAAGGGTTTGAAAAAGTCGCTGTCTATTCGTAAATGTTTATTTATTCATTCCTATCCAACTAATTTATTTGAAAAACATGTCAAATTAAAGATAATGAACTTCTATTTGATTGCATAAATTGCTATGTCACGTTGAAATGACAGGTACCGGGTTTGCTGCCACTACAGGGAATATAATGGATGGACATTTTTTTTTTGAACCGGGGGTTCCTAATGACGTCACCCCCCCCCCCCCCCCCCTCACATCATCTGTGTAATGAGAGCGGATATCTAGCCTTCTCGGATAAGGGCGAACACATAGGAAGTCCCGTGTGCAAGTTGCGCGTTTGTTTGTTTTTTTAAATTTTTTTTTTTTTTTAATAATATAAAGTTTTGCCTCGTTTTGGCGAGGCGCGTCCCGTTCAACCTAGTCGGTTATATTAGGGCGCATATCCAAACACAAAAGACCCTTAGGTCGGAACACAGTTCGATGGTAATGATGAAGTCTCGGCAGTTCGAAATCGTGAAGAATAGACCATACGGCCGCTGCCCTGATAAAAAAAAAATTGAAAAAGCTAGTAAAATCTACCCCCCATAAACAACGTTTATGATTTCTGCGTACACACATTAGGATTCTCGCCGGTGCTACGGAATTCGTGCACTGTGCTGAGATCCTGCTTGTATGATCTAATGTTAGGAGATAGGAGCAATGATGGAGTTGTCCGTGTACAATGGAGATGGTCCTTATAACCACACCAAAACATAACCAAACATGACAGCTCAAGGTGACCTTGACACATAACCTCATCATTGTCACCACCCTTCAGTTAGTTCCCCAACGAACACAGGCTGCCAACAAACTTAGATCCCGTCTTCATGCCCCCCCACCCCCCCCCCCCCCCCCCCCCCCTGCGTGCCATCAGCTCAAGGTCTTTTCATGTCTTCTGAAGTTGTTTTGTGACTTCAAATTTCTAAAGGATAAGGATGCAGGTCCCAGGCCCAACCTTCTTAAGTTGCTTTTTCACGATTTACATGGTAGGATAATACAGTGTTACTATTCTTTTCTTCTCTGTCAGGTTCTCGTAACATTCGGGTGGACTTCATAGCGGACAGTTTTTTTTTTTTTTTATCTCTCTCGTAACGTCATTTTAATGGCCATTGAAGATTTTATTTATAGGAATAACCAGATCACACGGTCTTTTAAATTGGGGCTTGCGCCCTAATGTAACCGACGAACCTTGTGTCTAGGCTGATAGAACGATCCTCATCAAAAACGGCGCAAAATTCCTAATTTAAAAAAATATATATTTTATTTATTTACTTAGTTCTATTTATTTTGTTACTGGAAATAAAACATTAAAACATAAGAAGAAAATGTCAGTTATTTCTCCTTATATTGATTTATGTTTCACGTATTTAAAAAAAAAACAATGAAATAATGATAATAACATCTAGACCAGTCTTTTATATTTGAACATGCGTCTTGATATAACTGACTGATTCTGTGTCCAGGTTGAAAACGAGGCAACATTTTAATTTTTTTAAAATGTATATTCAAAGATAAAAGTGAGGATATAGAATATAATTATAGGAAGTGACTTGTCAGTCATTCAGTAGGACATAAGTAGGCAGCGTGCTGTCATGTGGTATGTTTGAAGAAGTGGAAATTTAAACATACTTTGATAACAAGGGAAACAAATATTACGTGGGGCAGGGGCAGTAAGAAGAAAAGGTGTTTACGGACATTGTAGTAAAATAGAGGGTTATACAATTTACAACATAAGGGATAGTGACAGGTGGGATACATTAGACTGAACGTTATAAGAGGATATTTTCGATTTTCCAATAGCCGTGTCGCCTCGTGTAGGTTGGGGGAGAGGCGGTCGCTTAGGAGGCAAAAATAGAAAAGGTTTACTGTTACTTTAGGCATTTGTTGTGATTATTATTGTTGTTCAGAATCGACGTCATTATACTCCCGGCATGCATGGAGGCATATCTGGAGTCATCCTTAAATGACCACCAGCTATGCACAATGCTACAATATATGTACGTGGAAGTGAACCTATATCTGTGAGGCTAAATATATCCTCATTGACTCTTGAAATCATCCACACATTTCCAGGGATTCCCCCTGGGGTGAAACATGGTGAGAACCCTGCAATGCACACTAAGCTTGGAGAAGTCACTTGAGCTCAGGTGTAATTCTTTAACTTTAACGTGGTTGAGTGCATGCAGAAGGATCTCACTATGAACCCAGTGATAGGCAGGGGAAGCTGAGAAGTGGCTGTGTGCAGGACGTGACAATTCCTTGCGAGAACCCAGAACCAGAGTACAGTATTTTAGCTCTGCGTAGTTGGAGAGCTCCCTTGGAGAGCTCCCTTGGATAGCGGGAAATGCACAGTATGCCACACACTTCTTACTCCTAGCTTGAGACCAGATGTGAAGATTCTTTAAATGCAAGCCAAGCTGGAGAAACTGCAGCTTATGACTTCAACTCTTTAAACACGTTTCAGAATGGCAGAAAAGCCACAGGAAAAGCCTAGATCTACAGTGTAGATAATACAAAGGACTCTTCAACTTGGAATTGGCTGCTACAGAGCGAGATGCTCAGCAGTCCTAGTTACACAACAACAACAGCAACAACACTCCGGGCAAACCCATAAGGGCTCAGCTTCCTTCAGCAAATGTCGAAGG
Source organism: Oreohelix idahoensis (assembly GCA_024509875.1). Lineage (NCBI taxonomy): Eukaryota > Metazoa > Mollusca > Gastropoda > Stylommatophora > Oreohelicidae > Oreohelix > Oreohelix idahoensis. The sequence goes on from JAMPIV010012564.1 coordinate 9,568, forward strand.
GTATGACATCTAATTGTTTCTGTTTCGCGTTGGTTGTATGCACGCCGGATGCATCCTCACATACGTCCATCTCTGCTGGTCTTATGTTTGATGCCAAATTCCAGCAATCTTAGCCTTGATGATTCATCTATTACAGTGTCATTCTCTAACAGGCGATCATTAATTACCCTCAGTTATCCCTTATCCATATCTAATCCACCTTCTATGTGTGCTCTTGAAGCTAATCTATCAACTCTTTCATTGTTGCGTACCCCTGCATGACCAGGACAGTAGATTCACACCCAGTTTCCTGAAGATTCGAGGTTTCTATGGAGGTTATCCATTCATGCTGCCGTCATCTACTTTGGAACTTCCACTCGTCGTAAAAGGCGGGAATTATAGGGATGTGCATGGCGTAGCAACCTCATGATGTTAAAAAAATATATATAAACTATCGATGCAAAAGCATATGAATACCTAAGTGTGGGATCACCAAGAACCAGCTTCAGTGACGGCTCCTGCTCCATAGGGAACAAAGAGGGGAATTCTACTGATGGTGATCAGAATATGACCTCCACCTCTGTCGGCTCCACTAGAAAAGCAGATTGGCAGCATGGTCGTTATAAACCCATTTGAAGGAAAAACTGAATGGCGACAAGAGAAGTCTGAGACAGACCTCCAGCTTTGTGAGAGAAGCGGATGTGCGAACGAAGAAAAATAACAATGGCTGTGTTACCTCGTGCAGTATCTTTCTAATGGTCACACGGAATAGATAACTTAAAGATGTTGTGTTTGGATCTCTGAGAAGGATGTTGACAATTTTAGTGGTTATAGTTCTCCCCTCTACTCTACGAGTTTTGTTCCTTTTGTGAGTTGATATTTTAATAAATGTTTGTCCTCTGATATGCAGTTTGGACTTTTACAGCTGTTACCATGGACGACTGACAATCACTAAATCAGTCAATATTTTCCGTTGGTTACCCTTAGAGCAAAGGTGTTCAACAAAAACTCAAATTGTGCATGGTCATAGTGGGGCCGTATTTATAATTGTTCGCTGCACTGCGCCCGCACTGTCTGGTCCAGCCTCATTTTTGTCTCCAATTTTAAAATCATGTGACAAAACATCTAAAAACTAACAAATAAGTGTGTAGCTTTGTCTCCTACAAAAACTAAGTTATACAGAAACATAACAAGGAAGTAAATACCAAATACCAAGGCATAAATGGAAGATCAAAATATGTGCAAAACAATGTTTGAATGTTTCACTTGCCTGACACGGAACAAAGTTACTTCAATGCGCACATCATCATTAAAATCACACAATTATATGACATATATCATTTAAACTGATCCGCTAGACATATTTACGCGTTTCAAATACCAACGTGTGATGACCTTTCATTCAGTATTTTCATTTTGATATGAAAATATACTTTTAAGAAACAAATATTAAATTGTGTTTCCAAAACAGCAAGAGCTATACACAAATGACAATAGATCTGCTATTCCTAACTTTCATTTAGTTAACCGTTATAAATCTGTTGCCGCAACACTTCGTTCCATGGTTATATTTATACTGTCTTTGCCCATGTGAATCTCAAAATGTTCCTACAAGTCGTGTTGACCAATCCTTTGATTTAAATCTTAAAAAGATAAAAGTTTCAGACTCGTCTTTTCTACTCTCTGCTTTGGGCTGTGATATGTGTGTATGTTTTATCCTGGAACATAATGTAAAAAGAGGTTCCTAGAATAGAACAATATGCTATTGTAATATTTGTATCGTGGATATCTTATAATAGTAGAACACTAGGTCTAGAACATCTATATTCTTAATTATCTTGGTTCAGATCATCCAAAATTAATAATATCTGCGGTCTAGAATATCTACAATTTTAATTATCCTGGGTAAGAACATTCTAATACCGCAACGTAACCCGTCTAGAACATCCCACAATTGTAATAGCTCTAAATGATTCTATCATCGCAACGTTCTTCGTGCAGAACATCCCATAATCGTTAATATTTCTCGTTTGTAACATTCTTTAAGTGAAACATTCCTATTATATAACATCATCAAATTTTAAAGTGTCATAACTGGAACATCAACTTTATATCCAGCTTCATAAGTTATTCTGCCATAACCGGTGTCAATACCTTGTCGAGGTATGGCGGCTTGCGTACCCTGATTACCCCCAGAGCTATGCATGCAGGAGTTTTACTCCTAGAAGGTTCTACCAAGCTGGACAGGTTTGCGCGGGCACGGGTCAGACTAAAGCAGACATCCTGGTCCTCCAGGTTGGGGGTTTTAGCTGACACCCCTGTCTATGTAAAAAAAAAAAACATTGAACTTACGGAAACAACAACGAATAAACAAACTTTTGCTGCGGGACGGACATCCGGAGTCTGAGGCTCGTATGACTGTCAGTGGTGAAAGCCGAAGGGAAGCCACTGACATAAGAACGGACGTCCTGACCGCAAAACATGATACAAGAATAGGATTTTGGAATGTCAGAACAATGAATGAGACGGGTAAACTAAAACAGGTCACGGCAGAAATTAGAAACTATAGGTTACACATTCTAGGGATAAGCGAGAGCAGATGGACAGGGGCAGGAAAAGTTAAAACAGCGACAGGAGAAACAGTACTTTACTCTGGAAGAGAGAATAGACAGCACAATGAAGGTGTAGCCATTATTCTACAGAAAGGAATAGAAAGGACATTACTGGAATGGAAACCCATCAACAACAGACTGATAAGATTAAGATTGAGAAGTAGATTCACCAATACTACAATAATACAATGCTACGCACCAACGAATGACAGCGATGAAGAGGTCAAGGATGAATTCTATCAACAACTGCAGAAAGAAATGGAAGACACACCTAGATATGATCTTATTATAGTAATGGTAGACCTCAATGCGAAAGTTGGTACACACAATACATATAATGAAAGAGTAATGGGGAAATGCGGCAGCGGAACAGCAAACGAAAATGGGGATAAATTAATAAGTTTCTGTAGTATTAACAACCTGGTCATTGGAGGAACACTTTTCCCACATAAAGAAAATCACAAATTAACATGGGAATCACCAAATGGTCGGGACAGACACCAGATAGACCACATCATGATTAACGGTAGATGGAGACATGCATTACAAGATGTGAAGGTAAGAAGAGGTGCAGATGTGGGAAGTAAATACCATTTAGTAGCAGCAAAACTGAAACTGAAACTAAGAAGGGCTGGAGACCAACTGTAACTACATAGGAAAGGTTTAACATCAGCAAATTGAAGGACCCCCTTACCAGAAAAGCTTTTGCGGCTGACATAAAGAAACGATATCAATTTGCCAAAAGTCAGGAAAAGACATTGACTGATGATATAGACCAGAAATTCAAGAGCATTTCAACAATATATAAGGAAAGCAGCAAACCATGCTTGGGATTCCAGGAAAGGAAGAAGCAAGACTGGATAACACCAGAAACATTAAACACCATAACACTGAGAAAGGAAATGAAAAGAAAGAAAACAGAAGCGAAGTCCTCCAGGTTAAATCAACTATATAGCGAATAGTACAGTCAGCTGGACAAGGAAGTTAAACGCCAAACCCGACCCAACAAAAGGAATTTCCTAGACGATCTTGCAAGACAGGCAGAAGAGGCAGCACTGAGAAATGAACAAAGCACATTATACAAAATAACTAAATTCATCTGCGGAAAACGAGGTGCAAACAATATTACATTAGTAAGAGATAAGCAAGGAAATCTCATCACGACAGCAGAGGGACAGGAAAGCAGATGGGCAGAGCACTTCAGAGAAACTCTGAACAAGGAACCACCAGAGACACAATTGAATGTTCCTGAGGCTGAAAACGATCTAGATGTAAATACACACATTCCACGAAAAGAAGAAATCATCATAGCAATCAAAGGGTTAAAGAACGGAAAAGCTCCTGACCATGATAACTTAAATGCAGAGCTATTTAAGACAGACCCTAAGCTAGCAGCAGAACTATTAGAAACACTATTTGCACAAATCTGGAAAACGGGGACAACACCATCAGAGTGGAACAAAGGAATAATTGTCAAATTGCCCAAGAAGGGAGATCTTGCAGACTGCAATAATTGGAGAGGAATCACTCTTCTCTCAGTTCCCAGCAAAATACTAGGCAGGATAATTATACAGAGAATTTCAAAAGCAGTAGACCACAAACTGAGGAAAGAACAAGCAGGATTTAGAAAGAACAGAAGATGGGTAGATCATATATTCACTCTCAGGAACATTATAGAGCAGTGCTCAGAATGGCAAAGACAGCTGTACATTAATTTCGTTGATTTTGAAAAGATTTTTGACAGCATACATAGAGACAGTTTATGGAAAATACTGAGGGCTTATGGAATTCCAAGCTGCATAGTGTCAATCATAAAAAGCCTCTATGCCAACTTTACGTGTAGTGTTCGGCAGAGCAACCTAACCTTTGAGGTGAAGACAGGAGTACGACAAGGATGCCCCTTATCAACCACTCTATTTTTAACAGTCATAGACTGGGTGATGCGACAGACAACAGAGGACAGTCCAAGAGGAATAAGATGGACTACATTTTCTACATTGGAAGATCTGGAATATGCAGATGACATTGCACTACTAGCACATTCACATCAACACATTCAGGAAAAAACGGATAGACTTAATAAGTTTAGCCAGCAGGTGGGCTTGAACATCAATTTAAAGAAGTCAGAGGTCATGACGCTCAATGTGAGCAACCCTGAGTCCATATCAGTAAGGAATCAGCAACTGGTACAGACAGACACCTTCACATACCTAGGATGCATAGTAACACCAGACGGCGGGGCAGACAAAGACACCAACATCAGAATGAATAAGGTAAGAACAACCTTTTTTAGCCTAAACAACATCTGGAAGTCCTCTCAATACAGCACAAGCACAAAATTAAGATTATATCAGAGCTGTGTGCTTTCTGTGCTTCTCTATGTTGCGGAATGCTGGAGAGTTACAGAGAAGGAAATGTCGAAATTGTCCTCTTTTCACACAACATGCCTAAGAAAAATTCACCGAATCTTTTGGCCGAATACCATCACCAACCAAGATCTGCTTACTCGGAGCAAGCAAGAGGACATGCACACCATCATAGCTGGCAGACGCTGGAGCTGGGTTGGCCATGTCCTCAGAAGAGATCCCGATGCCATCACAAGAACAGCTATGCTTTCCTGAAGGAAAACGAAAGAGAGGCCGACCAAAAACAACCTGGCGGAGGACTGTGGAGGCTGAGATGCAAAGAATGAACCAGAGTTGGGGCACTGTACGAAGGATGGCCACCGACCGAGCAAAGTGGAATCAATTTGTTGTTGCCCTACAAGACGCCACTAGGCGTGATGGCCACTGACTGCTTTGACGGTCGGCGGCTAAGGATCAAAGAAGAAGAAAAGAAAGATCATAAGTTATTATACGTCCCTTTTTATTGTTGTGATTTCTAAATTTTTTTTTATTTTTTATTTTTTGAAGCAGTTACTCTGTTAACAGATAATCACACTTCAAATTTATACGCACAATGGACGAGCGCAGACTTGCACGCAACATTACCACCTATAGATCCAATAATACTTGCATCCAACATTTTCTCTTCACAACCTTTGGATCATTGTTTTTCTCTTCTCACAAATATTTCTTGCGACAAAACGTTTTCTCTTCTCAACCAATGCTACTTTTAAGCGTTGGGGTAAAATTCATTAACGATCACGACCAAGTACAGTGGAAAGGACTAATGGTTATTAATGAATGCCTCAGATTCTCAGTAAAAATATGTAAAGCAACTCGTCTAGAAGAAGGGTTATTTTGACTCCCAATCATCTACGGCCTTGCTGACGAGATAACGGCATACCCAGGATTACCAGAAACAAGAAAATGTAGACGTTAAAAGCTAATGGGAAACGACAGTATATACTTTCTAAAACATACAACGAAGTATTAACCTCTTGTCTGTGAGGGCAAGCCACAGCTGCATTGACCTCAGGCCGCATCAATGCACGTCATTGAAAGCAAAGAAATCAAATGGGGAAATTGTGGGGGAAGACAATATGACACATAAAACGAAAAAAGAAGACCGGCAACATTCATTCATGGCTCATACATAGGAGACAGGCAACATTCATTCATGGCTCATACATAGGAGACAGGCAACATTCATGACTCATGTATTGAAGACAGGCAACATTCATGGCTCATGTATAAAAGACAGGCAACATTCATGGCTTATATATAAAAGATAGGCAACATTCATGGCTCATGTATAAATGACAGGCACTATTCATGATTCGCGTAAAGAAGACAGGCAGCATTCACGGCTGATATATAGAAGAGGAGCAACATTTATGGCCCAATAATAGGAGACAGGTAACAGTCATGGCTGATACAAGGAGAGAGGCAACATTAATGGGTCATAAAGGTCAAGGGATCTAGAAAATCCTGGGGCAAGGAGAAAATCAAGAACAAAATAAAGGGTCATACGTAGAAGGAATGTCTGGGATGACGCAACAACATGGTTGACCAAACATGAAATACCTGAAGTGCTTGAATGTTGAAAACATAAACATTTGTGGTGTAAATGTATCGTTAAAACCATCTGGCATGGAATTCTGAATGTTGATTATACAAACACTTGTGGAGTGAATGTATCGTTAATACCATCTGGCATGGAATTCTGAATGTTGATTATACAGACATTTGTGGGTTAAATGTATCGTTAAAACCGTCTGGCATGGAATTCTGAATGTCTATTATACAGACACTTGTGGAGTGAACGTATCGTTAATACCATCTGGCATGGAATTCTGAATGTTGATTATAAAGACTCTTATGGAGTAAATGTATCGTTAAAACCACCTGGCATGGAATTCTGAACGTTGATTATACAGATACTTTTACGGTAAATGTATTGTTAATACCATCTGGCATGGAATTATGAATGTTGATTATACAGACATTTGTCGAGTAAATGTATCGTTAAAACAATCTGGCATGGGATTCTGAATGTTTATTATACAGACATGTGTAGAGTAGATGTATCGTTAAAGCCACGTGGCATTGCACACGATGCATATAAAAAATCTCCCCTTAGGGTGTCACCAAGTCTAGGTCCAGGTATTGTGATCGCTATGTTTTTATTCCAAATATCTCGTGAAACATTAACTCTCAAATTATTACGCAATTAAATTTTAGCGCAGAATAAATAATTATTATATGAACGACAATTCTAAGAACCTCTGATATCTTAGAAGTGAATGCAAGTGCTTCAGAAATCGTCTTCGTTTTAAATATCTTGAATCCCCTAAGTTTTCCTAATTTTCCACAAAATGCTTCTCTCCAACCCTAAAATTGTGAAACTAATATGGGTATCATATTATTCAACAAACATAGTCTAGATAATTATGACTCCTCCTCAAGAATTAATCTCAGAAGCTAAAAGCAAAATTTTTCCTTGGCCATAAAAGAGTACTAGAAATTGTTCCGTACTTGGCCAGGATGTCGTCTACAAGATGCCACTGGAAATACGCCAGACCAGGTTGTCCTATTTCCTCACAACAGTAATAAGCAACACAACGTTTTATCGTTAAACATCTTTCTAAATCCACATCCCATATGTTTTCTAAAACATTTCAAATAAAAAAACTGCCACGTTAAAATGTATGGCATAATTAATTATATAAAATTCAAATGAAATGCTGTCAAAGGGCACTACAGTTGTCAGACCAGTAAACATCAGTGATTTCATGACTCTATTCATTTTCAATACATGCAAACTAAATGGTGCAGGAAGATAAGAATCATATGCATCATGTTTTTTTTAATTACATCTAAAAACATATATTTGAAATCGTATTATACTAAAAATAATTTGTTAACAAAAATCAGTAAAATTGTATAATCATGAAATATTGAATGTTTTTTTTTGGTCTGATTGTTTCCCTTGGGCAAGAAGGGAACAAAAATTACATTCATGAAAAGAAGGAAGCAAAAAGTTAAAATTCGATTTCAAAACGTTACGAATAATGTTAAGGAAATTTCTTTCAGAATCAACACAATGACTTTCAAGGGAGATTCAAAGTCGTCAAAATTTGATGCATATACTGAAATATTACGTTGGCTTTTGTCCTGTTCCTTTCATTCTTTTGGCGTGTATAGTTGCTCGTACAATAGCCTTATGGTTAATAGTTTTATATTTTAATATTCAAATTTATAATGGAGCAAAGAAAATGGTTTTCACGTGATACAGGCTACAAGGAAACCAAATAACCGTCAGTTTCAGTGATTTATGTATAAAAGTCGTTGCCTGTTTGAAGAATCACGTTAATCACATAAAAAGTGAATGGTCTATGCTGTGCATTATACATAATGGCTATATCATAGCGGTGCAAGGAAGTAAATTTATAAAAGTTGTAAACAATATGAAAAAACACAACCCGGTTTGACTGATACTGAATAATCTCACAACAGTACTAAAGATAACAAGTGTGTTAATCTGTACTTTGTGTCTGACAGCCACTGAGAGAATTCATAATCCTGACAGCCTTGTAGTACTCCGCCGACGTGGGAGTTTCTCCAGCCAAAATCTCAAAGTAGTGGGGTAGACGTCAGCTCTTTAAGTAATGGATGAAACCTTCAACCAATCAGGATGTCAATTTACTGTCATGTCGGTAAATGCTGCACTGCCAGAACCAGATCTGAGAATGGTAAGAATTTAAAAAAATTAACAAACAAACAAACAAACAAACAAACAAACAAAACACCGTAGAAACTGGAGTAAAAAGTTGTCAAACATTTTTTTTTGGTCAGAGTACGATGAATGCAGATACATGATAATTAATTTCTGACTTCTATCGGATGGTTCCAATACCTGTACCCACTCATTGTGCTTTATATTTGTAGCATTTAAAAAGGTTTGGAAGAGAGAGTGCCATACTATCTTATCGGCTGTCATCCTTCTGGCCTGGTTCCATTCTAGTCCTCGGTCCTTCAAAGATTGTCTAATGTTGTCCTCCCAGCGGACTCTGGATCGTCCCTGAGGTCTGGATCCCTGGCTCTTAGCCTCCCATACCTGCCGTGGCAGCTGATCTTCTCCCATTCTGCAGACATGGCCAAACCATCTTAGTTAGGACTGTTCTACTTGAGGCTGCAGGGGTTGGGTTCTTAGGCCTTGGTGTATCGTCTGGTTGCGAACCATGTCTCTTTTGTTACTTCAACCACTTCTCTCAAATACCTCAATTATGAGGTTTGGATCTGACTTTTTTAAGTTGTAGTCATTGCCCATGACTGGTACATACGTGACTATAGGTAGAATACATAGGTAGAAGAGGAAGGAGTAAATAAGGCATTTCTGAAGGGATTTATCAGAGCGACAACAGCGATTGTCTTTTGTGGCTTTAATAACACGCCCTATTCTCTCATGTTATTTTTAACTACAAATTTGATTCCCGTTTTATTCTTTGTCTTATATCACACTTGACATTTAGTCACCTTTCTGTATTTGGTCACCTTTCTGTATTTGGTCACCTTTCTGTATTTGGTCACTAATTCCAAAGTCTCATCATATCTTTATCAGTCAAACATACTAACATACTTGACGTGTATATATGATAATTATCAAGATAGTCTCTTTTTGTCTTTTATTCTTGTTATCTTTTCCTGACTCAGGTTGTGAGTTAATGGTTCTGTGTTCCTCCAAGTACCAGGAGGATAAAAAAAAGAATACAGAAAAAAGAAAATGGGAATTAGTGGTTAAACTGTTCCTTCTTCTTTGCCGTCATTCACTCTCAAATAATTTGTGTGTGTGTTTTTGTTAAGGTGTTTGCTACTTTTCTTTGTAGCGCGCCCTTTTCAACCATCTACCATATACATGGAGCTGTTGGTTATATCAGGACGTGTTTTATTCATTGTAATATGTTTTTGTTTGTATTTATTTTATACTATATTATCTCTAGTAAGTTCTCTCTCAAATATATCTGTCTTGTAAAACTGGCGGTCTGTCTCAGTTTTCTCTCCTCCTAGCCATTCACTTTCTCCCTCAATTGAGTGGCCACGCTGCCTCTCTGCTTCTCTCATGGAGCCGTCAGTTTTGGAGGAAATGTTCTACTGTCTGCTTGTCCTCCCCACATGTTCTACTGTCTGCTTGTCCTCCCCACATGTTCTACTGTCTGCTTGTCCTCCCCACATGTTCTACTGTCTGCTTGTTCTCCGCACATGTTCTACTGTCTGCTTGTCCTCCCCACATGGTCTACTGTCTGCTTGTTCTCCCCACATGGTCTACTGTCTGCTTGTCCTCCCCACATGTTCTACTGTCTGCTTGTCCTCCCCACATGGTCTACTGTCTGCTTGTCCTCCCCACATGGTCTACTGTCTGCTTGTTCTCCGCACATGTTCTACTGTCTGCTTGTCCTCCCCACATGGTCTACTGTCTGCTTGTTCTCCCCACATGGTCTACTGTCTGCTTGTCCTCCCCACATGTTCTACTGTCTGCTTGTCCTCCCCACATGGTCTACTGTCTGCTTGTCCTCCCCACATGGTCTACTGTCTGCTTGTTCTCCCCACATGTTCTACTGTCTGCTTGTCCTCCCCACATGTTCTACTGTCTGCTTTTTCTCCCCACATGTTCTACTGTCTGCTTGTCGTCCCCACATGTTCTGTCTGCTTGTCCTCCCCGCATGTTCTACTGTCTGCTTGTCGTCCCCACATGTTCTACTGTCTGCTTGTTCTCTCCACATGTTCTACTGTCTGCTTGTCCTCCCCACATGTTCTACTGTCTGCTTGTCCTCCCCACATATTCTACTGTCTGCTTGTCCTCCCCACATGTTCTACTGTCTGCTTGTCCTCCCCACATGTTCTACTGTCTGCTTGTCCTCCCCACATGTTCTACTGTCTGCTTGTTCTCCGCACATGTTCTACTGTCTGCTTGTCCTCCCCACATGGTCTACTGTCTGCTTGTTCTCCCCACATGGTCTACTGTCTGCTTGTCCTCCCCACATGTTCTACTGTCTGCTTGTCCTCCCCACATGGTCTACTGTCTGCTTGTCCTCCCCACATGGTCTACTGTCTGCTTGTTCTCCCCACATGTTCTACTGTCTGCTTGTCCTCCCCACATGTTCTACTGTCTGCTTTTTCTCCCCACATGTTCTACTGTCTGCTTGTCGTCCCCACATGTTCTGTCTGCTTGTCCTCCCCGCATGTTCTACTGTCTGCTTGTCGTCCCCACATGTTCTACTGTCTGCTTGTTCTCTCCACATGTTCTACTGTCTGCTTGTCCTCCCCACATGTTCTACTGTCTGCTTGTCCTCCCCACATATTCTACTGTCTGCTTGTCCTCCCCACATGTTCTACTGTCTGCTTGTCCTCCCCACATGTTCTACTGTCTGCTTGTTCTCTCCACATGTTCTACTGTCTGCTTGTTCTCCCCACATGTTCTACTGTCTGCTTGTTCTCTCCACATGTTCTACTGTCTGCTTGTCCTCGTCACATGTTCTACTGTCTGCTTGTTCTCTCCACATGTTCTACTGTCTGCTTGTTCTCCCCACATGTTCTACTGCCTGCTTGTCCTCCCCATATGTTCTACTGTCTGCTTGTCCTCCCCACATGTTCTACTGTCTGCTTGTCCTCCCCACATGTTCTACTGTCTGCTTGTCCTCTTCACATGTTCTACTGTCTGCTTGTCCTCCCCACATGTTCTACTGTCTGCTTGTCCTCCCCACAAGTTCTACTGTCTGCTTGTCCTCCCCACATGTTCTACTGTCTGCTTGTCCTTCCCACATGTTCTACTGTCTGCTTGTTCTCCCCACATGTTCTACTGTCTGCTTGTCCTCCCCACATGTTCTACTGTCTGCTTGTCCTCCCCATATGGTCTACTGTCTGCTTGTCCTCCCCACATGTTCTACTGTCTGCTTGTTCTCCCCACATGTTCTACTGTCTGCTTGTCCTCCCCACATGTTCTACTGTCTGCTCGTCCTCCCCAAATGTTCTACTGTCTGCTTGTCCTCCCCACATGTTCTACTGTCTGCGTGTCCTCCCCACATGTTCTACTGCCTGCTTGTCCTCCCCACATGTTCTACTGTCTGCTTGTCCTCCCCACATGTTCTACTGTCTGCTTGTCCTCCCCACATGTTCTACTGTCTGCTTGTCCTCCCCACATGTTCTACTGTCTGCTTGTCCTCCCCACATCAACACAAATATGTCTGTCCTATTAGTTTAAAAAAACGGTAAAACTGAAGAGACTATGACATGTAATTAATTTTATAAAAATAATTTTAAAAACTGAGTCAACATGTAGATAAAGTATTTGAAGAAAATAAATAAATAAAAAGGGAGAAAATACTGTGTTGGAATATTTCAAGAAAAGAACACGCCTAGTGTGGTGGAGGATTCGAACTTCCAAACAATCCGTACAATACTACTAGTTATTGTCACTGATTGCTTCCCCTGCTTTGCAGTAGTGGTCCAACAGTGACCAAACCTCAAGAGTATCTAATATTGGAGTCCAAGGTATCTACGTGCGTGCAAGATTACTCTTGGCAGAGATGTAGATAGAAGATTAATGCCACTTCTACTTTAAGGGATACTTCACAAGATATTCCCAGAAGTCAAGAACAAAAGCTGCTTAGGGCTGAGCAATTTGTTAACTTATTATCTGGTCCGTCGCCTTTTGTGAAGAATTTACGCAATGGTTTAGCCCGTTCAAGCCCCCAGTTGGTGTAATCCAACGAAATCCTCTTATAAGGTATAGCTCTGTTTAGTGTAAATATATGTCTAAGTATTTATATATATACCCTTCAAAAGAAGTTAAGGACCAGTAGGTGAAAATGACCCAAAAATTATAAAAATTATATTTCATAAGCAATTAATCTGACATTGATTTTTCTCGAACAACAAACATTCAACACGTGCTGCGTGGGCCACCAGCATACCGTGTGGCTAGTGTTTAGCTCAGTATGCACGCTGAAAAAATGCTGCTCAGACACCAAAATGTAGGTGTTTTTAATGATGTCTGAGCATGAAAAAAAATACCTGCTATTCCAAAAATGCGTGATGCATGTGGGAGACTATAGTGTTGGTCTTGAGCTGTACTCACAAAATTGTCTTTATAAGCAACACAAGTGCTGCATAACCATTGCACAACAATATGCCTCAACGACGAAAGCTGAGTGTTGTGGATAAAGGAAGAGCCATTGCGTGGTTGCAGGAAGGTCTTACTGTCCGAAATGTCGCTCAGAGGCTTGCATGAAAATAGTGTTGATTGTCACTGATAAGCTTGTCATGTTATATTTTGAAGTGCTGTGTTTTTATTGTTCATTTTCATTTCACTTTGCACCCTTAATAAAAATGGTCCTTAACTTCTTTTGAAGGGTATAGATTAACAATTCTGGCTCATACGTTTGCTTTCATACAAATAACTGAATCAACTATTATTGTTTTGTTTTAAAACAACAGGTAACAAATTTAATAGTGAAATAGTCTTTAACAGGTTAAAATAAATATGGAAAGATTAGTGGAATTTTGATAGTAATAACTTTCTCATCCTTGAGAGGAAGGTGGAAATTTAACTGTATACGCAAAATTTAACTGAAATTGTCCCTTTTTTGTTGGTGCCTTTTAGTCACCACTTAGCTTGCATGACTGAGTCCTGCAGCTGTGGTTCATCAATTCTGTGATGACGAAAGCCTTCTCCACACTCTCTTCCACTGTCGGCGGTTAGGTGGATGCTTTTCTCTCACACTAGCTGCGTTAGTACCACAAATCGTCTGATGGCTTGTAACCACGAACTTGAGACAAATAGAAGAAACAAATGCCTGCTGAGTACATTTGTTTGCTGTAAACTAACAGGCCCATTGTCATGCGCTCCACCCACCAATGTTAAACTCTCAGAAGAATTAAATTCCCGAGCACACAGTGTAACTCGGCGAATATGATGAAAATTCACCCATATCCTTCTGGGTGTTAACTATGAAATTGCGTCTGGAATAATGATTTGCCTGAATTACAAGTAAAAAAGGTACAAAATTCTCACAAGATAATATGTTACACCTTAGGCACATGTGATGTAATCATCACTCATCATTGCTCCAGTCGGAGTCTGGGGTCGCTCTGCTGTCGGGTTTCCCGCACAACTATTCAGAAGCAATCACCAGCTCTTGCTGTAGTGGTTCATGAATATCTATTTTCATATGTTGAGGTTGCCAGCCTCATATAAAACCACTAGCAAGAAAACATGTTAAATTCACGTTTGTAATAGAAATGTTTACACTTACCACAAATAATGGGTATACACAATCTCCTGCACAGATTTGAATGGACACACAGCACTTTAGATTAATTGCTGTTCGAATCACTTTGGTCTGGGAAATTAGAGTTAATTCCTCTGACGACAAGTGTCTCTGCGAAATCACTACCTGGGAAAACTTGAGTTAAAGTCCTCTTATGATTGGTGAATCTGATTTCTAGGTTTCCAGTCTTGTTATATTAAAGTCCTGGTCCCTTAAGTTTTACAGTCTTGTATTTGAATGTGCGGGTTTACTCTTATATTTTCAGAGTTGCCCAAAAACGTTGAACTGTCACTTATAAGTATGGAATATTAAGTTTAATATCTCACTGGCTTCTTGGGAGTTGTTCGCTGTACAATGCGATCTCTCTGTGTGTTCTGTGTCTGGGATTTCACTACATTTTATTGTACAGTTTCCAGTTCAAATCCAGCTGGGTTTCCGCTGAATGTTCCAATCAAATGCATTGCTTATTCGGCATCTAAAATCAAACCAACCAAATCGAATCTCTAGCACTGTTTGGGTCGGGAAGTTTTAAATATCCCCTCGCGTGTTTAAAATATTAATTTTAATATTCACGCGTGACCTCTTTATAAGACGTAATATTGTTCCGGCTGCTCCCCTCTGCCTCCCACAATATTGTGACCATGTTTTCCTGGCGTTATGACTCAGGGATGGTCGCTAGTCACCTGTGTTTCGCCAGACAAACAATTCTGGTTTTAATTCAGCACTCCTGCCCAACACAAGCTTGAATAAACAAGCACCGTCGCTTGAAAATATGGTCAGACAGATTATGCGATACAGTATTGTCGCTAACCGTCTAATAACTTGGCGTAACTTAACACGTCTTCGTGAAGCGTGAATGCGACACAATAAGATAAGAATTACTCCTGTAGAAAACACTGCCATAGAGGAGTGGATTGTTAGAGATTTCACCATTCTATGTCCAGCGTCAAGAGTAAAATGAATGGAAGGGCAAAATGAAATGCCAAATAACAAGCGAATAACGAAGAAATATGAAGAAAAGAAGTTTAAGGCCGGAGGGCTGAAGGTGTGAGAGATCACACAAAAGGTCAGGGACAGACATTTCGTCACAGTTCTTCTCTTACTCATGTGCGATATTTGTGTATCTGAAACTTGGTTTGGTTTTAAAGGACTATCATCATTACACACGGACAACGTCATCAGTGCTTCTTTCTCCTCCCTTAGATCACAGAAGGAGGATCTCAGCGCAGTGTATGAACTCCGTAGCAAGGGCGAGAATCCCAATGTGTGTATATAATGTATAGGAATCACACATTCTATAAATATTTTTGTGGTGGGTAGGTTTCTTAATTGTTAAATGTTGCCAGGGCAGCGACCTGATAAGCCTACTCTTTACGATGTCAGTATGCCGTGGAATTTTTAACGTGCGCAACTTGCACTCGTGACCTCCTATTTTTTCGCCTTTATCCGAGAAGGCTAGGCATCCGATCTCACTACCCATGAGACCAGGGGGGAGTACGACGTAATTAGGACCACTGGTTCTGAAAAAAATATTTCAATAAATCATAATCCCTCAACTGGAATTCGAACCTGGTACATCTTGAATATGAGGCGAACGCCATACCTCTGAGCCATTCCGACTTGTAATACGCAACAACTTGGCGATGCTACGAGATACGGCGCCACCTCAGATTGGGTGAAAAGAAGCTCATACAACAAGCAGAAAAGATGAGAAAACGTCGAAAAAACCAGGAAAATAAACAGCTGAGGCTGTCACATCAGGGGCGCATTCCTATAGTCAGTTATGACTGAAGGAGCTAATATTATTATTATTATTATTATTCAACAACTTATCGTTGTTAAATAATAGTGCAAAATCAAACAATTCTCAATCGTAACTCATCAAACACAGATGAATTTAAAAGACTGTAGGACATCTTTAAACTGAAATTCATTTATTCAAAAGTTTCACATTTGTCTTTTGTACATTCATATTTAAAAAAACAAAACAAAAACAAACAATAACAATTCTGGTCAATCGTATATAAGGAGCTAGTGTTTCTGAAGCTACTCTTCTGCACGCATTTATCAGAACAATTCTGCTGCAGGAATAATGTAAGCACTCACCTCTGTATTCAATGTAATCTTTACCATCTTGTGTTGACCGAGCTATGAGTTCTTCAGCTTCCTCGTGTGACATCCTTTCTCCCATTGTGGTCAGAAAATGGCGGAAGTCAGACACTGTTATCCGTCCGCTGCCATTTTTGTCTAACACCTAAGGGAGTTTATTTAAAGTAGATTCGTTACCGAATCTGCATATGTAGCAATGTTGATTACAATGTTGCCTCTGCTAGTAATGATTAAAGAAGCCTCTACAGTATAGTAGCCTCTTCAGTTACAATTGATAAATGGCTAGCCCTCAGCTGGGTTTTTTTCTCGGTGTTCATGTCGGCGTCTTCTGATCTCTTCTACTTGTTGTCCACAATTCAGGTTTTACCTTAATCCTAATCCCCTTGTGCCCGATGGGGAAAGCAGACATTTGTGAGACAACACATAATTGTTAGGAGGATACCCAGCTGTCCAGTGAGATCCTACAACCTCTCCCACTGTCAGAAGTAGCCCCTGGCGCCACTCCCTACGTCAATTGGGCAAGGTGCTAATAATTGGTAACTGCTACTTCCCGTGTTGTCCCGACACCATAGGGTGAAGCTGGAATGTCCTCTCCAGGACGAGAGCTTGTGCACAAATGTATAGAGATCAAGCGCTGGCCTATGCAGCATGTTCCCCCTCTCCACGCAGTAGCCGATACAGTTTGGAACAAGCCACGTCGCAGGAGTTGCCAGAATAATGTCGAATCAACATTAGACTGCCTTGGGGATTAAAGAACGTCTATATAGTATTAAGTATAACCATCATCAACATGTTCTTATTGGTTCCCTAGGTAGAACGAAGTCATCACTGAAGCTGACATCTTTGCAGTACGCCTGTATCCAAAGCATTCATTTGCTGTTACGGTCGTGGTTCCTGTGGCACTTTGTTTGACATAATAAGGTTGCCAGCTGCATGCACAAACTTATATTAGTCGCCTCTTATGGCCTGCTTCAGGGGTCAGTAGACATATTCTTTCTTAGTCTCCTCACGGACTACCGAGAGCTTCATGGAGCAAGTGTAGTTTTTGAATGTTCATACCATTGAAACCTTCTAGCTATCCTATACTATTCCCATTCGTCTATTATTTACTAGACGGTTTTGTTTTCTTTTATCTGACCAATACTGTTGAATAGGAAGGCTAAAGAAATGATTGCGTCTATAAGTAGTCTAGATCGTTGTTCGGTCCAAATAATTTCGTAGATGATTTGAACGGTCTAGCTAATAACCACTCTCCACGAAGCAGTAATTTTGTAGTGCCGATCTGGCAGTGTGGTTAGTCACGATTGACTCCCGGTGTGTTCGGATGATCTTGGGTTCGAGTCCCCGGTAAACCTATCAATTCTATTGTTTTTCTGTTGCCTATTTTGTCTACTTCTTTATTTCTTACTAGTGCCTGCAACATACCCCTTTCTGTGTGTTATTTATTTACTGGAGATAATCTTCAGACAAGTTGATATGTAGCAACGGCATCTGTCCTGAGATGACAATAGGTTTGGTGGCGTCAAGGAATAATTGTCAAATTGCCCAAGAAGGGCGACCTTGCAGACTGCAACAACTGGAGAGGAATTACTCTCCTCTCAGTTCCCAGTAAAATACTAGGCAGGATAATTATCTAAAGAATTTCAAAAGCAGTAGACCATAAACTGAGGAAAGATCAAGCGGGATTCAGAAAGAACAGAAGATGTACACATCATATATTCATCCTCAGGAACATTATAGAGCAGTGCTCAGAATGGCAGAGACAGCTATACATTAACTTTGTTGATTTTGAAAAGGCTTTTGACAGCATATACAGAGACAGCCTATGGGAAAATACGGAGGGCTTATGGAATTTCTAGCTGCATTGTTTCCATTATAAAAAGCCTCTATTCTAACTTTACATGCAGTGTTGGGTTGAGCAACCTAACTTTCGAGGTGAAGACAGGAGTACGACAGGGATGCCCCTTATCAACAACTTTATTTTTGACAGACATAGAGACTAGGTGATGCGCTGGTCAACAGAGGGCAGTCCAAGAGGAATTAGATGGACAACATTTTCTACACCGGAAGACCTGGAATATGCAGATGACATTGCACTACTTGCACATTCACATTAACACATCCAAGAAAAAAACCTATAGACTGAATAAGTATAGCCAGCGTCTGAACATCAATCTGAAGACGACAGAGGTCATGACACTTAATGTGGGCAATCCTGAGCCAGTAACAATAAGGAACTGGAAGCTAGAGCAGACAGGCACATTTACATACTTAGGATGCATAGTAAACCAGACGGTGGAACATGCAAGGACATCAACAACAGATTTTAACAACAATATCAACTTCTTCTTCTACGTCTTCTTCTTTGATCCTTAGCCGCAGAGTGTCAAAGCAGTCAGTGGCCATCATGCCTGGTGGCGTCTTGTAGGGCAGCAACAAATTGCTTCCACTTTGATGATTTATAATCAACTTCTGATATGTTGATTTTGGTTTTCTTATTTGCTTAGTCATGCCTCTTCTACCGTGAGGTGTAGAGGTGATTGTGGTTTTCTCTTTAATGAAATCCTGTTTTGACATACCTTGTATATGCATATACTTTTTTTTTTTCTAAATTAAATTTCTGCGAGTACGTGACATTACTTCTGTTCTTTGTGTTTCCTGCTTTTCATCAACAAAAAATAATTAAGAAATGTAAGAAAGTATTGATTACCTGGAATGCTACCATGATATCTTCTTCTGCGTTGTTGCCGTAGTATACCCCACCGCGTCGGGCAATGTACCCCTCTACTTCTGCAAAGGATAAACTTCCTCGTGCTGAAAATGTTAACATAAAAAAATAATGCCTCGTAGGAAATTAGGACATTACAAATCAGCCGTTCACATCAGTACATTATGTGTCAGTACTGGCCTATTATTAATTGTTATTTTTTATCCTCGTGGTCCTTATCTTTGTTGACAGCTTTTTCTATACGAATTTTCCTCTTCTGTTTTATTCATTTCCACATCACTCCGTAAGCAGCACGAACAACCACTGTAGGTGGTAGCTGTGCATACACTACTAATGTAGATATGTCAGTGGGAGAACATTATTAGCCATGTTGTTGTTAAGTAGTTAAAATAAGTGCTGTTTTACTAGCCATATTGTCGTTAAGTAGTTAACATACGTTGTTTTACTAGCCATATTGTCGTTAAGTAGTTAAGCTAAGTGCTGTTTTACTAGCCATATTATCGTTAAGTAGTTAACATACGTTGTTTTACCAGCCATATTGTCGTTAAGTAGTTAAAATAAGTGGTTTTACTACCCATATTGTCGTCAAGTAGTTAATATAAGTGCTGTTTTACTAGCCATATTGTCGTTAAGTAGTTAACATACGCTGTTTTACTAGCCATATTGTCGTTAAGTAGTTAACATACGTTGTTTTACTAGCTATATTGTCGTTAAGTAGTTAAAATAAGTGCTGTTTTACTACCCATATTGTCGTTAAGTAGTTAAAATAAGTGATGTTTTACTACAGTAAATTAATATGAAACAAATATAAATATTTCCTACGAGTGCCTTATAACATACCTTTATATTTGTTTCATATTAATTTACTGTTTACAGGCCTCGTGGTTTCCTTCCTTATGTGTTATAGATGTTTTACTACCCATATTGTCGTTAAGTAGTCAAGATAAGTGCTGTTTTACTAGCCATATTGTAATTAAGTAGTTAACATACGCTGTTTTACTAGCCATATTGTGGTTAAGTAGTTAAGATAAGTGCTGTTTTACTAGCCATAATGTCGTTAAGTAATTAAGATAATAGCTGTTTACTAGCTATATTGTCGTTAAGTAGTTAAGATAAGTGCCGTTTTACTAACTATGTTGTCGTTAGGTAGTTAAGATAAGGTGTTTTACTAGCCATTTTCTCGTTAAGTAGTTAAGATAAGGTGTTTTACTAGCCATTTTCTCGTTAAGTAGTTAGATAAGGTGTTTTACTAGCTATTTTCTCGTTAAGTAGTTAATGTA
Organism: Oreohelix idahoensis; assembly: GCA_024509875.1. Classification (NCBI taxonomy): domain Eukaryota; kingdom Metazoa; phylum Mollusca; class Gastropoda; order Stylommatophora; family Oreohelicidae; genus Oreohelix; species Oreohelix idahoensis. Next base: position 29,986 of record JAMPIV010012564.1, read on the forward strand.
GTGGATTTGATGGTATTGTATGATGGTGATATTACTACGTATGATGCATGAGGTCAGCTGTGAAGGCTCCTGAGATAAAATGTAGCTAAGAATTGTCAGAAGGCCCTTCTTGCTACCACTACGACCTCACACCTATCTTTTTTTACTAATGAATGTGGCTACGTTAAATGTCTAGGGTAATGATATGTAATGTGTTGTGGTAGTTTACATACACACACACAGATATTTACTAAGTCTAATAATATTAATAAATGTTATAATACACTGAACTAACTCAAGTGTGTAAAATTTGGATAGTAATTTTCTTTAAATTTATTTGTTCTGAACCAAGGTTTTAATTTGGTCAGAACATATGAAAGGTTTTGCAATTATGAAAGAAATGCTTGAATATTACATAATAAATGCAAGGTGTGTACATATGTATATTACTAGACTAGTTAATATTACTACTGTTTATAGTTGTAATCTATTTGGGAGAACACTTAATGGATGTGCTGTTGGGGTGGCCTCATCACTCCCTGTCTATGGTGACTACACATTGTCCAGTTATTTGATGGAAATTTTATGGGTGTGTTAGCAAATAAGTTGAGTTGGTGAATTCTCAGCAGACCAGACGCTCACGTAGCTTGAATGTGTAGCTCTGGTGCTGAGATCTGGTGGCCCCACCTCTCCGTGCTTGGGGGCAATATCAGAAGTCTGGTGGCCCCACCTCTCCGTGCTTGGGGGCAATATCAGAAGTCTGGTGGCCCCACCTCTCCGTGCTTGGGGGGCAATATCAGAAGTCTGGTGGCCCCACCTCTCCGTGCTTGGGGGCTATAATAGGCTGCTCTGACAAAATGTTACTGCACGGGTCCACTCTTGTAATATTCAACAACTCATTTGACACCACATTGGTGCCAACTGAAACTCACAGTTCTGCAATCAAAGTATTAGTCATGTGTCAGAATTCCATCCTCTAACCATTTCTGGACACAACACTACACAACAACAACACCACATAGACGGGTCAGATCTTTCTGACCAAACAACACATCTTACCAAGTTGGTTTCACATAGGATAAGTTCTCCCAGACTACGTATTCTGAAATATGTTCATTAGCTTCCTGCCATAGAATAGGATAGGTGATATGTTCCACTGATCTCAACACTTGATCTGTCCTTCATAATCCTTGCTGGAGTTTATGTATTTTATTTGTCTCTAGACCCTGAACTGGGGGCGGGGGGGTCTAGAGCGAATCCTTACTTGTTGTAAGGGACAGATTATGCTATTGCAGTATCAAATCACTCGAAACCTTAAACAAATATTAAAATGTACAAAGAAATAATTTCAGTCTTACCAGAATTATGAATATAGAACACAGTTAAATGCTAGCAAAACTCAGCTGAGCTGCTGGCCTTAGGATGGCGTCCCTCTAAATATTTCAATAGCTTCTGGGAATTACACCACTTAATAATTCACTGTGTCTACTAGGACAACTTATAATGAATGGCACAAAATGCGCGTCTGAGCGCCGATAATATATTCATCTATGGCCAATCACTGCCTTTTCTTTTTTCAAATTCAAATATCCTACCAAAAAGTCATTTCAGTCATACCTCAGTCAAGTATGTCTTATTGTCTGTTGGTCCGTCCGTCTCTACTTGCGTTTTCACAAAAAAACACTCTTGTTTTTTGAACCAACTCTGCCTTCCCCTACACAATTTTGCCCTTAAAGTTATTTTTAGCCACAATTCACCATCCCACCCCGTCTCTTCATTCCAACTAGATTTTAGCACTTGCGTCTTCAAGGCCACAATTTTTTGAAAATTAGTGACATGTTTTATTTCAATGCAGACGCTCGCTGATATGAACAACACAGTCTTTTGTCAATATCTTTCTTATTATCTGTCCGTCTGTATAAATGAAAGTATATTATTTCACTGCTCAAGATGGGCCATCCGGCCAGCTAGGTTTTATATTCCTAACATTATTATTAAGAAAAGTTACTTTTCAAATATTTTCTAGAATCTTCTGGAATGCGTTCATCACTGCACTCAAATAAACGGACTAAGTTATCGCAAAAGCGTCCAAGAAATGACTGTTGCGTATAATATCCAAGGTCCCTTTTGTCGATTTCTTTACTTTATGTCAACTTGGGGAACGTGACTTTTTCCTCCTTTCCCCACCACTTGCTTCTTTTAGCCTTGCTAGTTTCAAGCACGCGTTCAGTCAGATTTTTCCTTTTGATCTCCGTTCTCATCCCGTTCCGTTTTGCCTTCAAGTCTAACAATTTAATTTCCATGGCGGGTGATGACCCGCGGCGTGGGCGATCATGTATTCTAGCAGCTTACGCATTAGTTTTTATCCCTACGTTGTATCATTGGAGATATTTTAACGTTGTATCACGGTTAATTTTATGACAGTTAAGATAAGGTGTTTTACTAGCCATTTTCTCGTTAAGTAGTTAAGATACGCACTTGTTTAGCCGTCTTGTTAGTCATACTTGAGATACTCGTATATTTTTAAGCCATCTTGTCGTTCAGCAAGTTTACAGTCGCAGTTTGACTAGCCATCTTGTCGTTCAGCAAGTTTACAGTCTCAGTTTGACTAACCATCTTGTCCTGAAACATTTCGATTTCTCTGTGGTTTCACAACAGTTGTAATGCCATTCCAAACGTCTCTCTCAGTCTTTCTTTACTTTTTTGCCCTCAGTCAGCTGGATTTTTAAGCCATTACAATTATGTATCAAGAATGTGGTCTTCCTCCCCTTCCCTCGCTTTTAACTGTGATTTTGTAATATAGTTTTGTTCTGTCCTTTCCGCTATTGATTTCCTGGCGTCCCATGGTAATACTAGCATTCTGTGTTTGAAGCAAATGTCTGTCATCGCAATTGATTTTTCTATTTGTTTGTTTACGATTCAAGATTAAATTCTACATAACAGCACGGGCTGTCCGTAATACAGGCCCGTAGTAATCATCTACATTTCTAAAGACTTTTTGTTGGAATGTTTGTATTTATTATATTTATTAGACTAGACAAGATACTTGTGTGACTCTATATATGCCATGCCTCTTCTATTCCTTGTAAAAAGGATTCACCTGATATAAAATCGTCCTTCTTACCTTGATCATGCAGTAAACTGTAGCTTTCTTTTACGTTACTGCTACTTATAGTTCTGTTTTTGGATATATCAAATCCTTCAATTAACATACCTAGGATGCATAGTAACACTAGACGGCGGAACAAGCAATGTCATCAACAACAGAATGAACAAAGCGAGAACAGTCTTTGCTAGTCTAAGCAAAATCTGGAAGTCCTCTCAGTGCAGCACAAACACCAAATTAAGATTATGTGAGTGCTGTGTACTTTCTGTGCTTCTTTATAGTGCGGAATGCTGGAGAGTTTCAGAGAAGGAAATGTTGAAATTGTCCTCCTTCCAAAAATATGCATAAGGAAAATTCTCCCAATCTTTTGGCCGAATACCATCACCAACAAAGAGCTGCTTAGTCGGAGTAATCAAGAAGACATGCACGCCATCATAGCTAGCAGACGCTGGAGCTGTGTTGGCCACGTACTCAGAAGAGACCCCGACACGATCACAAGAACAGCTATGCTATGGACCCCTGAAGGAAAACAAAAGAATGGTCGACCAAAAACAACCTAGCGGAGAACTGTGAAGGCCGAGATGCAAAGAATGAACCAGAGCTGGGGCACTGTACGAAGGATGGCCGCTGACCGAACACAGTGGAAGCAGTTTGTTGCTGCTCTACAAGACGTTGCTTATTAAAACATGTCAGGTATCATCAGGTATAATCTCCACATGGAATGTCGGCTGCAATGGATCTCCAACGTGTTCTGTCTCTTGTCTTGATGGTACACTCTGATAGACTCTTTCCTGTCTCTTGTCTTAATGGTGCACTCTGACAAACTCTCTCCTGTCTCTTGTCTTGATGGTGCACTCTGACAAACTCTCTAAGTTTATAAACTAATAAAACGGTATTGAATCAGTTTTACAAATAACAGTTCACATGAGACAAGGGACGTTTCGGGTTTTATCCTTCGTCAGCCACAAACAAGTGACAAAGACAAAAATTACATATAGGTACTGTCGTAAATTTATTTTGAGAGAAAGAGTCTTAGAAATAGTGGTCCGGTTTAGAGTGGAGAATGATGATGAAAGCTCAGTGATAGAAAAGGTTACAGAGTAACTAGTTGCTTCACAGTGTGCTGGGGAGAGAAAAGACAGACTTATTTACGACAAATCGTTTCTCTCAATCTTCTCTTCATCCCTCCTGGTCAAACAATTATTTGCCAGTTTCCAGACACACACCTGCGCTCACACCGATTTGGTGCTTCAAACACACAGACGCACGTGGACACAACTATATTAAACAAATAGGGGAAATGTTGGGCTTTGGGTATTTCCAACACAGTGCTAACTAGGTTTATGATGTTTATTAACCTAAAAAATCAAATCACAAACAAATATCATGTGTTACATAAAATTATCATAAGTACAGAAAATGCAAATAACAAGGTGGGGAGGGAGTGAAGAAGATTGGTATCGACTAAGCCCTTCCCGCTTATTAGACAAAGATGAACCCAGTCCAAAGATAGATAGTTATCAGGAACATAGGTAATGTAACCTAACAGTGAAGTTAATTACTCTGAAAGAGGGGTTACAATACTAGGTATGGGTGGTAGAAAAAAACCTGTTATCCCAAATTGTTCTTCCCTTTACTAAGCAATTGAAAGGGAGGGGGTTAAACAGAGTTAACAAAATATCCCACTTAAAGGAACAATGCGGGGTATACAGAAAATGTATTGCCCGGTAGGCAAGTTAACAAATGGTTTGCAAAAACAATTAGATTTCCTGTCATTCATGCACGCGCGTGAGGATCCACACTCATATACACACACCTACACTTACCGATTGCAGCATCAGACAATCCATAGAATTATATAAACAACAATTACTCTTGACACGTGAAAATGTCTAGTACTTCGATGTCCCGCTCCAGATGTAGCGAGGTTTGCTGATAGCGAATATTCCCACTAATCGCCGGACTTGAAGACTCAGAGTTCTTATGTTTTATTATATGACAAGGAGTCTATGGGATGGCACTGACACAATTCAATACGGGGTGAAAATGAGGTCTCTTTAATTTCGCTGCTGGAGGTAAAATCCCTTCAAGGCGTGATGATAGCAACTGACCGGTATGGTTTAAATCCAGTGAGGAAAAAATTAAGCTCAGTCACAGTCAGGTTAATATGTATTCTCTCACAGTAGAGCAGTAAATAAATTATCGCTACTGGCACTGTTCATCTTCCAGTTTATATTACAGATTGTAATTAAATTTGATGATTTATTTAAAAAAAGTTCTTTGGGGTGCTTTCTTTCATGTAATTGATAGCTAGGTCGCATCGGACCGCCACAAAAATTATATTTAAAAATGTTCCATCAATATATCTGGAAGTTAAAAACCGAGTCTGAAAAGGACTCTGTATGATTTCTCTATTGCTTTCTTTATGCTGGGATCGCAAAGGTTACGATCACTCTGTATGAAAGAAAAAGACATGTAATATACCGAAAAATCAAATAACATTCTAAAGCGCGATGCATTTCCAGTTAAGACTATCTATATATATATATACCCTCGCGTATTTAATTATGTATTTGGTAAAACCCTGCGCGAGTTCTAATGGTTAAAACACACATCTATATATATAGGACTTAACTAAATTTATTAATTATAAATTCCTTCGCGACTTTAAAAGTTACTTTAACATTTAAGCCTCTATTATTTTTGGAAATAATATAACAGGTATAACATTACATTTACAACTGGGAACTATTGAGATGGTTTAATTTAATACATTTAAATTAACACAATATCCAGTGAAATAGAATGAATGAACTAGACCACTGATCACTAGACACAGTTATATTTTACCGTTTTGCACAGAATAGAATTCACTGCAAAAATATATGAAAATCCAGGGGAAAATCTATAACAAGATTTCAATATCGCTAGTGCCTCTGTCAAGTTCTGGCCAACGAGTGATAACATGCATTTCTTCATGGTCTGTATATCTACAACTGGAATGCAAGATTGGGGGGACATGAGAAATTTGACACCTTTTTTATCTCAGAAGACTTTTGGGGATCTGACCGCCAGACTAAAGAGAGAAGCCGCCCCTGGTCTCTCGTATCTTCGCTCGCTGCTTGCGCCGGCTTTCCCGTTCGCTCCTACTGCGATCGGTTTCGTGTTTAACACCGAGATGCGAAATACCGGCAGGAAACTTGCGTCGCTCGTTTCAGGGACCACTACTGCTTTTGATAGCATGCCGCCAGTCCTTCCTGAGATCTCCCCCAGTGTCTTTGATCGTGGTCACTACTATCGTTTGATGCTGGCAACGCCCTCCACTGGCCAAGTTAATGAAAATACCTGCATATGATTGCTCAGGAGATGTCCATGGGCGTGATTTAATCTCTCCTTAAATCAATGCGATGACCAGAATGAACGGTAGATAAACTGTCCAGATATTAATCAGAAAACGTGTTGGCCATCTGCGTGGAAAGGTTGCATAGCTAATGAGTCCAGGTGAAAAAAATCCCGTTTGACGAAAAGTTACAATATATTCGGGGGCACTGATGCTATACGAAGGGGCCGTTACAAAGGGTCGTACTATATCATCCAACGCTTCAGGGTCAATCAGGGTCAGCTAAGTTCGTCTATCACAGGAACTACAAAACTATACGATGATGAGAAATATACAACAAAAGGGTGATACAAGCAAATGGAAAAAGTAAACAACAACAGTGATGAGAGAAAAAAAGAACAATAACAATACAAGAAAACCGTAAAATCTAAAAGAAATACAGAAACAAGAAAGTAAATAATCAACGAAACGAAAAAAAGAAGAATAAACAAAACTGTGGAACTAGTAAAATAAAGCTTAGCTCGATCCAATGAATCTGTGGAAGAAAGCGGTAGTCTCTTGTCACAGAAATCACAAGGAAGTGACGTACGATAGCGACAAAACAAGAGATATAAAAAGATACGAAACGAACCAAAGCAAAAACATAAGAAGATAGATCTAAAAGACAACGAATAAAGAATGAAAAAGAGAAAAGCTACCAGAATTTATGCAAAATGATGTTGTATATTTAAACCATCGGGAGCTAGAACGCCAATTTTAAAAATAAGGCGATTCTCCAACGAAAAGTGAGTCTTGTCATTACCGGCACATGAACGGAGGGCAGTAACATGTATATCGGAATTACCTGAATGGTCAGGCCTATTGAAATGAAGGGCCACCGGGAAATGTTTGTCATGATAGATGTCATTCAAGTGCTCACGAAACCTGTCTGCCAAACGCCTACCTGTTTCACCAACAAAGGTCATGCTACACCTCTTGCAGATAATGGCATAAATCAGGTTTCTGGATTCGCACGTAAAAGACTCTCTAATGATAAATTTTCCTTTCGGAAAAGTGACTGTCTGAGTTTGGAGTACAAACGGACAGGTCTTGCATATCCGGCGTTGGCACGGTTTAGTACCAAAGTAACATGGGCTAGAATGTCGCAAGCGACTGTGTACAAGAATATCCCTAAAATTCCTATCCCTACGATAACCTACCAAAGGTGTATCACGAAACAACTCTTCGGTATCAGGATCAGAGTTGAGAATAGGTAGATGTCGAAACAGAATTCTCTTTACCGCCAGACAGTGAGGATGGAAAGTTAGAACCAGTTTGAGTCTGTCAGATTGGACAGAAGGTTTAGTAGTGAGTGCCGTCTGACGAGTGACGCGTGTGATACGATTAAGGGCATCAGATAACACATGTTCTGGATAAAGACGTCGGCGAAAGAACTCAAGCATCTCTTGAGCTCGCTGATGAAAATCATCGTCATCGTGACATAACCGACGCAAGCGAAGAAGTTGAGAAAAGGGAATGGAATTTTTACAACTAAGAGGATGCGATGAAGTATAAAGAAGGAAACCATGAGCGTCCGTAGCCTTATAATAGACAGACGTTTTAAGACCAGTAGTGCTAATAGTCACAGTGATGTCAAGGAAGTTCACTGAGGTCGTAGAAATTTCAGAAGTGAATTTGATGGCAGGATTGAAATTACCAATATAGTCAATAAATCGACGGAGGTCTACCTCAGACATGTCAGTAATGCCAATACCATCATCAATGTAGCGGCGGTAAAACTCGGGTATTGGCCCATCATAATTTTGAAAGACCAAATATTCAAAGTGGCCCATAAAAAGCCAAGCGTAACTAGGGCCCATCTTAGTACCCATAGCAACGCCACTGATTTAGTTGAAGAATTGGCCATTAAACTCAAAAGAGTTGAGATTAAGAACCAACTCAGCAAGGCGAAGAAGCGGACCTGTACTTATAGTAAGATTAGTACGCTGGTCGAGAAAAAATTGGAGTGCCTTGAGACCATCAGCATGTGGAATAGACGTATAAAGGGAACAAACATCTAGAAGGAAAAGACGGTAAGTACGATCAGGCGTGAATCTGATAGAATCAAAGGTAGTGATAGCATGAGTAGTGTCTTTCAAATAAGAAGGCAGATTGGCGACTAAAGACTGGAAAATACTATCAGGGAATTCAGAAATACGTTCAGTGAAACAAAAGCAGGCTGAAACAATAGGCCTACCAGGGTTAGCAATTTTATGCACCTTAGGAAGCATGTAGAAGGAAGGCTTACCAAGACTACTATCAAAAATATGGAAAGATAAAGCACCAGAAGGGAGAAGATCATCATGGACAAGGCCCCGGATAGTCTCATAAACAGTAAGATTATTCCGGACTGTAGCATCACCAAAACAAGGTGAGTAAAAGGTGGTGTTACCTAGCTGTGTAACTCCTTCGTGAATGTATAAGTCCTTACGCCAAACAACCACAGCACCACCTTTGTCTGCCGGCTTGATAACAATATCATCACGGTTTTTAAGGCGTGACAATGCCCGCCATTCAGAAGACGTGAGGTTAGATCGACGGAGACGGCGTAGATTGAGCTGGTCAATGTCATGTAAAGTATTGGCAATATATAAATCCAGAGCACGAGAAGCTCCTGGAGCTGGAGTCCAGTCTAGTTTACGTTTGCCAAAACGACGAAAGATATCATCTGTATCGGAAACCCTGGTAGAATCATTATCATTACGATGGTAATATATGAGACGCATGCGGCGATGGAAGCTGTGAACATCCTGAAGCAGAGAATATTTGTCAAAATTAGAACGAAGAGGAACAAACTTAAGACCTTTGCTCAGGACAGACAATTCATCAGGAGACAGATGCAAATCTGGAGGAATGCAAATAACATTAGCTTGGGTAGAAGACTGAATAGAGGACCCTGAAGGAGGTTGCGGACGGAGGCGGTGCAATTTCTCTTTTTTATGCGTGCACAAACGAGTATACAGCTCCCTATTCGTGTCATGGATAATAGTGCGAATAAGAGGGAACGCTGCCGGGCACAAAGAAGTCAGTAGACGTAGCTGTTGTGTAAGGTTGGATTTCGAAAGTTCAAACTCAGTCAGCTGGCGTTTATGTATAGCAATGACGCACCTCATACGTTGGAAGGAACATTTCTTCTCAACTTGTTGTAAGCGATGCTGGTCGGCAAGATGAGGAAGTCCCGCCGATAGATGGAAGCTAGAGACAAACCCTTTGGGAATAACTCTAGCATGGAGACAGTTCTTGAGAAAATTAATGTGACATGTACAGCGCGTCTTCTTGTATATAGTAAAGGCTAAGTCACAAGCAGTACGAGATATATCAGAAGGCATGAGAGAAAATGAATGGGTGATAAAAGAATGAAGAGAAGAAATAAAATGTTTCTGATAAGGCATAATGAACAAATGTAAAAATATGAAACAAGAGAAGCACACAAAAAATAGTAGTCACGAAACGGAAACAGGGTAGCAGCAATAATTGTAGTATAGTATAAGTAAATAAATTAAGGGGCTGCTGTAAAACTGGTAAGGAATATAAGTTTATAAAATAATAAAATGGTATTGAATCAGTTTTACAAATAACAGTTCACATGAGACAAGGGACGTTTCGGGTTTTACCCTTCGTCAGCCACAAACAAGTGACAAAGACAAAAATTACATATAGGTACTACAAAACTATACGATGATGAGAAATATACAACAAAAGGGTGATACAAGCAAATGGAAAAAGTAAACAACAACAGTGATGAGAGAAAAAAAAGAACAATAACAATACAAGAAAACCGTAAAATCTAAAAGAAATACAGAAACAAGAAAGTAAATAATCAACGAAACGAAAAAAAGAAGAATAAACAAAACTGTGGAACTAGTAAAATAAAGCTTAGCTCGATCCAATGAATCTGTGGAAGAAAGCGGTAGTCTCTTGTCACAGAAATCACAAGGAAGTGACGTACGATAGCGACAAAACAAGAGATATAAAAAGATACGAAACGAACCAAAGCAAAAACATAAGAAGATAGATCTAAAAGACAACGAATAAAGAATGAAAAAGAGAACAGCTACCAGAATTTATGCAAAATGATGTTGTATATTTAAACCATCGGGAGCTAGAACGCCAATTTTAAAAATAAGGCGATTCTCCAACGAAAAGTGAGTCTTGTCATTACCGGCACATGAACGGAGGGCAGTAACATGTATATCGGAATTACCTGAATGGTCAGGCCTATTGAAATGAAGGGCCACCGGGAAAATGTTTGTCATGATAGATGTCATTCAAGTGCTCACGAAACCTGTCTGCCAAACGCCTACCTGTTTCACCAACAAAGGTCATGCTACACCTCTTGCAGATAATGGCATAAATCAGGTTTCTGGATTCGCACGTAAAAGACTCTCTAATGATAAATTTTCCTTTCGGAAAAGTGACTGTCTGAGTTTGGAGTACAAACGGACAGGTCTTGCACATCCGGCGTTGGCACGGTTTAGTACCAAAGTAACATGGGCTAGAATGTCGCAAGCGACTGTGTACAAGAATATCCCTAAAATTCCTATCCCTACGATAACCTACCAAAGGTGTATCACGAAACAACTCTTCGGTATCAGGATCAGAGTTGAGAATAGGTAGATGTCGAAACAGAATTCTCTTTACCGCCAGACAGTGAGGATGGAAAGTTAGAACCAGTTTGAGTCTGTCAGATTGGACAGAAGGTTTAGTAGTGAGTGCCGTCTGACGAGTGACGCGTGTGATACGATTAAGGGCATCAGATAACACATGTTCTGGATAAAGACGTCGGCGAAAGAACTCAAGCATCTCTTGAGCTCGCTGATGAAAATCATCGTCATCGTGACATAACCGACGCAAGCGAAGAAGTTGAGAAAAGGGAATGGAATTTTTACAACTAAGAGGATGCGATGAAGTATAAAGAAGGAAACCATGAGCGTCCGTAGCCTTATAATAGACAGATGTTTTAAGACCAGTAGGGCTAATAGTCACAGTGATGTCAAGGAAGTTCACTGAGGTCGTAGAAATTTCAGAAGTGAATTTGATGGCAGGATTGAAATTACCAATATAGTCAATAAATCGACGGAGGTCTACCTCAGACATGTCAGTAATGGCAATACCACCATCAATGTAGCGGCGGTAAAACTCGGGTATTGGCCCATCATAATTTTGAAAGACCAAATATTCAAAGTGGCCCATAAAAAGGCAAGCGTAACTAGGGCCCATCTTAGTACCCATAGCAACGCCACGGATTTGGTTGAAGAATTGGCCATTAAACTCAAAAGAGTTGAGATTAAGAACCAACTCAGCAAGGCGAAGAAGCGGACCTGTACTTATAGTAAGATCAGTACGCTGGTCGAGAAAAAATTGGAGTGCCTTGAGACCATCAGCATGTCGAATAGAAGTATGAAGGGAACAAACATCTAGAAGGAAAAGACGGTAAGTACGATCAGGCGTGAATCTGATAGAATCAAAGGTAGTGATAGCATGAGTAGTGTCTTTCAAATAAGAAGGCAGATTGGCGACCAAAGACAAACTCTCTCCTGTCTCTTGTCTTGATGGTGCACTCTGACAAACTCTATCCTGTCTCTTGTCTTGATGGTGCACTCTGACAAACTCTCGCCTGTCTCTTGTCTTGATGGTGCACTCTGACAAACTCTATGCTGTCTCTTGTCTTGATGGTGCACTCTGACAAACTCTGTCCTGTCTCTTGTCTTGATGGTGCACTCTGACAAACTCTCTCCTGTCTCTTGTCTTGATGTTGCACTCTGACAAACTCTCTCCTGTCTCTTGTCTTGATGGTGCACTCTGACAAACTCTCTCCTGTCTCTTGTCTTGATGGTGCATTCTGACAAACTCTCTCCTGTCTCTTGTCTTGATGGTGCACTATGACAAACTCTCTCCTGTTCATCTCTTGATGTTATCTTCCCACTTATAGCGCTGTCTTCATCTTGTACGTTTGCCTTGAACTCATCCTTCTTTTATGGTCTTCACTAAGGAGTTATGTCTCTTTATACGGCCAATTTTTGTTTAGCTAACTACAGTGCAATACGACGAACAAAAAGACTAACTTATCATATACTTTCTTTTGTGCAAACTTCTAATTGAGTATTCGATAATGGTATATAGAAAGCTGCACTACAGTATATACCGATATAACAAGCCTTTACAAATAATTTATCACACGAAATTTAGTGGGTTTAGCAGGCTATTTGTTCTACATTAATTTGAAAAAAAGTAAAGTTATTGTTACGCACAGATTTTATCTAAGACTGTGTGTAATTAATCTGTATGAATTGTACACTTTAAATTCTTTTTGATCTAAGGCAGATAACCCTTGTTTAAACTATGGGTACATTGTACTATGGGGGTTACTTTCTCTTGTTGGTTGACTCGTTGGTTATCTTATATTGTGTCTTGACTCGCTGATTCATTTTTTCGAACGATGTCTCCTTATACGGTAGTATCGGTCAACTATTTCTTGCAATGATTGAAACTAGGGTTGAGTTTTATTCCCATGTCCATATAAGACGTGATTTCTGAACATAGCTTTGTTGAAATGGTTCCTTCATCGTTTCGTTGTGAGTTTTAGTCAGATGTATGCGTTCTGCGCATGTCTAAACTTTAAGAAAGTTAGAATCGTCTTCCGCCCAGGGATTCGACGAGAGGTACTGAGCAGAGAGAGAACGCTTCTTGCGTCTCTGTGATTTTTGATAGGGAATTCTATAGTCCTCCTGTTAGTTAGTTAGCTAACGAGGCTTTCCCTATATGATTCAAAAACCGCCTGGAGGCGTATGTTTTGTGGTGTTGATTCTGAAGAAAGGTAATACCCTCCTTTATTGAACTCTGTGATCTACCTAGATGTTAGACATTGTGTCGATCTCTGCTCGCTTGTGTGTTACAGAATGGAGAGGTTCTTTTACTAGGAAATTTCACCACCTGTATCTTTATACCTGATATATATATATATATATATATATATATATATATATATATATATATATATATATATATATATATATATATATATATATATATGTATATTATATATATGTATGTATATATATATATATATATATATATATATATATATATATATATATATATATATATATATATATATATATATATATATATATATATATATATATATATATATATATTTATATACACGGGTCGCTCTAGGCCCACAGAACAATTTCTTTGTTCTAGGATTCGCTATGCCAGCGATTGCACCTATGTCGAGGGTTAGACTTAGGGACGCTATAAAGGTCAGCTTGACCTGTACTCCTGAAATGCTATTCTCGTGTGGACAATAATAGACTTATCTTGTACATCTGATCTGCCAGCATCAGAGGAGTATTGATTATTATTTAATGAACATTGATGATATGCAGCTGACACAGTTGCAGGATTTTGATGCAGATTCATGAAGAAACTCTAGAATGCTGAATACATTGAACTATTGATGTCTATGATTTATGTAACGTATCTACGTCATACCTCATGTTTTTGTAGATCTGTGAAGTTTCATCCCATCTTCACCCACAACAACAACAACAAACCAGTTAAGACACCTTGCACTTCAGTCTTTTATATACCTGGTGTCGATAGGGGTGGTACCATACATTTGGCTACATTTCAGCAGCGATTTGGACATACTACTGCAACGTTCATAGTGGCCAGTTAAGCATCACCAAATCCACCCTTATCATTTTATGGTGGCCAGATGTTGGTTTAGTCTGGTACTAGCACTCAAGGGGGTCAACAAGCCCAGACAGCATACTTCATACAACATTGCAGTTTGAACTCACTTCCTTCAAAGAAATATTTTGACAGTACCCGGCGCTGCTCGACAGTTTATCAAAGTTTTCCTGATCTAGAAGGACAAGTACCGATCAAGTCGATTTTCGTCTAATACATTTAGAGGGTCAAGTGCCGAGCATTGTAAGGAAGAAGGACAAGTGCCGAAACAACATTTCCTGTATCAGAAGCTCATTTCCTGCGTCATGGCTGTTTATGGGAGCAGTTGTCGATCAACGTTGGATCATTTATCCTCAGAATGCTGATCGCAACCTGTTCTGCACCGTGCTGACGTTTGGACATATAGAAGTTAAGTGGCCTGTTTTGTTTGTGAACTGTGCCCTTATGTTCTAACTGAGCCTTCTATACTTTCACACACTTTTTGCTACATGTTATATGTTTACATGTTATTTGTATATTTATATGTTTATATTTCAGCGGGCTGGTTGGGCAGGTGACTCTCATAGATAATACCACGTCATAGAGGTATCTATTGAGAGCGTGTCGTTAGGAACAGAGCAATATCCTTAATTGGAAATTGTTAGCAATATTTATTGCTATTTACGTTTAGTTGTGACGACATGTGCAGTTTTGTTTTCGGTATTTTTTCGCATTCTTTAGTTTTGGTTTGATTTGTTTGTATTTGTAGGTGTCCTCTTTTCTATCATTCAGTTCTTTACACCATTTTTGTTTATACATTGTGACGTCATTTGTTTGTTTACATTTTTCGCATTTGTCATCACATCCTTTGTGATATTTATTTTAGTTCTGCTGTTTATTTAGTTGACTTATGCGAATGTTTTCGTATTGTCTTTGATCCTTGTTATTGTTTACATTGTCTTTGATCTTTTTTATTGTTTACATTGTCTTTGATCGATGTTATTGTTTACATTGTCTTCGATCTTTGTTATTGTTTACATAGTTCTGGTATAGTTATCTTTCACTATTATTACATATTTGCTCATGCACTATTACACGTGTAGTGCAGTTATGATAAATAACTGATGCATTTGCTTATGCACTATTATTTGTGTAGTGCCCTGATGATTAAGAAGTGACTGATGGTATTATTATACATTTGATAATACAAGTTCTTTGTCAAAGACTTGTTTCCCACAGAGATTGGAGTAAACATTGTGATTATACAAGTACTTTTTTAAGTCTTGTTACCATTAAGGTTGAAATAAGTTAATTAATTATTTCAAGTTTTGCACTCATAATATTAGACATCATGTCTACACTTGAGTACTTTATTGATCAAGGGAAATCCCTTGGTAAGACTGGTGATAAGTTAGAAGAATATGCGACTACTCAATATGATAAAGCATTAAAGGTGGAAGAGAAAAAAATGGAAATGGAAGCTGAACAAAGGAAATTGCAGATGCAGGTGGAGGAAAGGAGATTCCAAATGGAAATGGAAAAACAGCAAAGAGAAGCTGAAAATAAAAGACTTGAAAAAGAGGCTGAAAATAAAAGACTTGAAAAAGAGGCTGAAAACAAGAGATTAGAGGCTGAGGCTGAAGAAAGAAAGTTACAAAGAGAGGCTGAGGCTGAAGAAAGAAGGTTACAAAGAGAGGCTGATGAGAGAAAAGCAAAAATGGAACATGAAGAAAAACTCTTAGCTTTGGAGTTAGAAAAGTTGAAATTGTTGAACACTGGTAATGCTAATGATGCAAATAAGGTGTCAGATAAGTTCAATGCAAGTACTTTTAAGATTAAACTACCTGCATTCAATGCTTCCAGTGACGATATAACGTTTTATCTGGATAGATTCGAACGTGCATGTAAAACACATAACATAGATAAATCACTGTATGTTTATCAGTTGTCCAATTTACTTAGATGTGATACTTTGAGTATGTTAAGTATGGTAGATGAGCCTGACAAGAACAATTATGAGGTTATCAGGGCAGTCTTGTTAAAGAAGTACCAACTTAACGAAGACGGCTATCGTCTTCAATTTAAAAATATGTTACCAGATACTGGAGTTGAATTCTCTGAATTCATTTCAAAGATACGTCTTACTTTTTCACGATGGGTTGAGCTGTCTAAGACAGAACATACATATGAAGCACTTATGGACTTACTACTTAGAGACAAGGTTATGTCTTCTGTCAATGAATCTTTTCTTTCTTTTTTTCATGAGCGTAAGCCTAAAAACATAAAAGAAATGGAAGAATACTGTTGCCAGTATGTCACTGCACATCCTCACGTAACCATTAGCAACTCTAAAGTAAAAGAAGGTCTGCCAGTTGCTTCGGCAGCACCTTATGGCCCAAATTTCATGCGTAAATTTCAGGGTAGCCAACAAAATTGTAATAAGAAGAGTAACCGTAATTATGCTCAGAATCATAGCAATCAATTTCAGGCTGATTCTTCTTCGCAGAACTGGAGACAAGCTGATACTCCACGGTATACTACTCCCGATAATTTTAGACATTTTCGCAAAGGTAGTCAGTATAGAGGAAACTATTTTTCGCGGAGACCTCAAATCCAATATAATAGAGGTTCTCAACAGTGTAGAAATGATAATGACAGTAATGGAAACTGGAATTCAAACCAGGATAACAATTACAGTAGACAGTTTAATGATAATTTCAGAGGTAATAATGGTCGCGGTAGATCGCAACATAAAAGAAAGAGATATCAACAGGCAAACTCTGTACAGCAAGAGTCTCAAGGAGCATGTAAACAAGGTGATGATGATAAAAACTCTAGTGCTATCACATGTTCCGCTTTTGACTTTGGTAGGGCAACTAAATGTCCCCAATGCAGTACTTTGTTCGAACCGACTACCATAACTACTTTAAGCTGTGGTCACCCTCTTCCCGCTCTTCCTGCTGAAGTTGCGCATGACGGGAGAGGTTCTCTTATCCTACATAAGGGTCTTGTAAATAGTAATCCAGTCTCAGTCCTTTTTGATTCTGGATGTACAACTATTGGTGTTAGACAATCTCTTGTAGATCCATCCTGTGCTACAGGAAAGGTGATCAAATGTGTCACATTTGGTGGCACTTTGGAAAAGTATCCTACTGCCATAATACATATTTCTACTCCCTTCTTTACGGGAGATGTCCACGCGTGTCTTCTTCCAAACCCTATTGCGGACCTTATTATTGGTCGTATTCACGGAGTTAGGGAATGTACCCCACAGCAGATTGCTGTTTGGGAGGAGCAAAACATTGAAGCTACCAATGCGGTGGTCACAAGAGCACATGCTCTGGATCCACCTCAAACTTCATTAACTGATAATAATGAAGTAGATAGCCAAAATAGTCACTTGATTATTTCACGTGACTCATTTATAAAATTGCAAGAAGAAGATCCTTCTTTACAAAAATTCTTCATTCTAGCAAAAAAAAGGGATCCAAATCAGAATACTAATAGAAAGTCTTGGATTTCTATGAAGAACGGCGTACTTGTGCGTATGGTACAAGACTCGACTACGTCCACTCATTCTCAAATTTTTGTGCCTAAGAGTATGAGATTGCAAATATTGCAACATGCTCATGACTCGCAATGTGCTGGACATATGGGTTTTTCCCGTACAAAGTCGAGGGTTCTTGCGGCTTTCTTTTGGCCATTTGTGAGCAAGGACATACAAATTTACTGTCGTTCTTGCAAAGTGTGTCAGGAGGTCAAATCGAAAGGACCACGACATACTGCGCCTATCCAGGCTGCTGACATTCCTATTCGCCCTTTTCAGAAAATGGCAATAGATATTATCGGTCCTTTTCGGATCAAGTCGGCCAGAGGACATCAATTTATCCTTACATGTGTCGATATGTGCACACGTTGGCCAGAAGCTATACCTCTTAAGAGCATCTCCACTGCCGATATCGCAGACGCTCTTTGGCTAATATTTTCTCGCTTGGGATTCCCCAGAGAAATATTGTCAGACCATGGCACTCAACTTATATCCGACACAATGTCACAGGTAATGTCTATGCTACATATTAAAAGGTCTCTCAGCAGTACATATCACCCAATGTCTAATGGGTTAGTTGAGCGTTTGAATAGAACACTCAAGACTTTAATTGGGAAGATAACTGAGGATCATCCTCAGGATTGGGACAGGGTTTTACCCGCGGCTCTCTTTGCTTATAGAGAGGTCCCCAACGAACACACAGGATTTTCTCCTTTTGAACTTGTCTTTGGCGCGCGACCGCGCGGCCCTATGTCTTTACTTCACGATCTTATCACTGCCGATAATATTAGCGATGACACTCAGTCGTCTTATGAGTATGTCATTGCTCTTAGGCAAAAGATCATCGAGGCATGCAAACTAGCAACTTCTTCATCCGAATTTGCTAAAGAAAAGGCAAGGCAGTTTGCAAATAAAAATAGATGTCTACGACAACTTTGTCCAGGTGACAAAGCACTCGTTCTTCTTCCGTCAAGGGAGAACAGACTTCTTATTGCATGGAAAGGTCCGTATGCAATAGTCTCTAAAATTTCCGATGTCGACTATGTTGTCGATATCGATGGAAAGCATAAAGCTTTCCACATAAATATGCTCACGGAATTTCATGAAAGACCTGACTATTTGCAGCCTATTTTCCAGGCAACGGACAATTCTCCAGTACCTCATGGTCATTACTCATCCCTGTCAGTTATACAGGATGAGGAAACTACTTTTTCTGATGTCAATCTCCCTCTTCCTGTGATCCCACTTCATTCAACGGAATCTTGGAAAAACGTTTCCGTTTCTCCTAATCTTTCCGCTGAGGAACATCGACAAGTCTCTTCGATGTTACAAACATTTCAGGATGTCCTTACCGACATCCTGGGACACACACATGTCATTGAACATGACACAATACTAACTGACCATAATCCTATCAGAGTCAGACCCTATCCGATTCCTATCCATTTTCAGTCACAAGTCGAAAAAGAATTGGATGAAATGATACGATTGGAAATCATTGAACCATCCACGTCAGCATACTCTTCGTCTATGGTTATTGTTCGAAAGAAAGATAATAACATTCGCATTTGCGTTGATTATCGCAAATTGAACCAAGTTACGAAGTTTGATGCTGAACCTATGCCTTCATTGGAAGAGCTACTAAACAAGCTTTCTAATTCTAAATTCTTTACCAAACTCGACTTATCGAAAGGTTATTGGCAAGTTCCTCTAACTGAACGAGCCAAACCTTTTACTGCTTTTTCTACACCGAGGGGTTTATTCCAATGGAATTTCATGCCTTTAGGTCTTATGAACGCCCCTGCTACAATCGTACGCATGATGCGTCGAATTCTCGCATATCGTACAGATGTCATAGCATACTTAGACGATATCTGTCTGTTCAGTGATTCCTGGGAAGATCACTATTTGGGTTTATACGAATTGCTATCTACTCTTCGCGAGTATAACTTAACTGCAAAACCCTCTAAAGCCTTTATAGGATTTAGTGAGATTTCTTTCCTGGTCATCGTGTTGGTCATGGTCTTTTAAAGACAGAGGACCACAATGTGTCAAAAATACTTATCATTTCTGTCCCTAAGACGAAGAAACAAGTACGGAGTCTTCTAGGTTTGATACAATTTTATGGACGATTCATTCCGAATCTGTCCTCCATTATGGCACCTTGATAAAGTTGATAACGTTGGATTTTTATTCCCGTTAATGATATCCACCAAAAGATAGATATAAGTGGATGGAAGCAGACATCATCATCATCATCAGTTGATAAGATCTCTATGGTGTTGTTTGCTCCACTGTAGTGTATGGAATGTCAACTTGACCTACGCAGTGGTGTGTAGACATGGATTGAGTGTATAATGTGCGAATGATGATAAAGGTTCGTGGTGTTGACAAAAAATGTTCTTTTCTCACACTCATGTATGGCTGGAAGTCATCGACACCAACGACTGTGTACCTTTTCTAAAGTTTAATTGGACGTACACACTCGACAGCACAGATAGTGACAAATCACAGGTTGCCATAATACATCATAGTACAGTGGACAAATGGTCTTGCAATGTTACATGGGCACTCATGTAGAATAATTGTATAATGGACTGTCAGTAGCCAAGCACTCAGTATCGCCCATACATATATATCATCTGACTTCACTGACTGAGCACGTCAGCTTATAAACAATATTTCAGATGGCTTCTAAACCTAATCTCGTCTAGCGACGATTCTTCAACATAATGTTCAGCACATATTTTTCCATATAATAATATTGAACCGCTAGCAATGGGTTCTCATGTGTAGCAGTGATCTCTGGACTGATCAAGCGATAATACGGGCATCCCTTTTCTCTTCTTGAAAATCACTACATGTTTTGGTTCCAAGATGGCTTCACTCGTGAGCTGTCACTCACGTTTGGATACAGATAATGAATCTGTCCTAAAGTTAGTCATTCATAAAACATTGCATTGCTCTGTAGATTTGATCATGAACAATTGACTGCATTCTACAGAATATAGTTCTGCTAGGAATCGAAGTCGTTTTCATCGAGTCAAATATATTCTCTTAGACATTCAAATCGTAACTATCGAAAATGGTGGCTTCGATCAAGAGTTCATAAGAGTATCTTTGATTACCTTGGTATAGGAAATATGAAACTGCCATTCCTTGGCAATACGAATAAACACTGGGGTAAAGCATACACGATAGGTTTAGACGACTATCACCTTCCCCACAAATACTGAGATCACTTTTTCCCCGGCGACAGGCCGACATGGAAACACAGTCTCTATCAGGACGAAGCCAAATCACACCACACTCTAGCGACACATCCGCCGAATAGCCTTTGACCTCTCTAGAGACAACAGAACATATAGTTCGACTTAGATATGTAAAGATATACAGATATAAGATAGACTCGTCCTACTCAGACAAACAATACACATAAATTCAGGCCATAGATATTCTGAAGCAAGAACAATCTATTATTACCCAAACAACGAATAAATCGCAGTAAAATGGATTTATCCGCGGAGTTTGATCGAAAGAGCCGACACAACTTTCAAGGGAAGTAACTCAATAATGACTTTCCCTTAAGCACTATTTTGCTTTCAAAATATTTGCGAAGATAACAAGAATACCAATGTATAATATTGTAAGATATCAAAGACTGCACGTAACAGTCTTACCACACCTCCCGGGAAAAAAAAATGGAACATTTTTTTTTCTTTTTGAAATACATCTAGGAGCAACGTACAATAGGCTCACAACGCATGAATAATGCGCAGATGAAAATATCAGGAATACCTATAACGCCTAATATGAGGCTAAGTCGACTTATGGAGCGACTGGTGAGAATGTGTCTCATAAACTGAGAGAAATTATTTCTCTACAAGTATATTTTTCCAGGAAGGTGTCATCAAAGTATAATACAATTCTGGCAATTACACAATGCCTAAAAAATTCATATCATCATTTCGTATTAGATATCTTAAATTTATGATTTATGAAGAAAAAATCATCAAAGCACAGCGGTGAATAAACATCAATGAACCGCTATGTAGTGATACAATCATTATATTATTAAATTACAAATGTGTATCTATCATGATATAGAAAAGGAACTACTATAGAACTAGACATATCAAGGTGTCTAAGCCCTAATAGTTATGTGGAATCATGTGGGCATCTTGACAGAATGTCTGCCATCACATTATCTGATCCACGAATAGCTCGCACAGAGAAATGAAAAGGTTGAAGAGCAATTGCATATCGAGTAGACCTCGAGCTCTTCAAATTCTTACTCTGTATAGCAGTAAGAATTTTTGGTCGGTTTCTACTATGAAATGTGCGCCTAGAAGGAATCTCTGTAGTTTGAGGATCGACCAAACCATAGCTAATAGCTCACGGTCTAAAACCGAATAATTCCTTTCTGCCGCATTAAGTTTTCTGGAAATATACATTACAGGATGCAGAGTTCCAGAGTACTCTTGCATTAGTGCCGCTCCAATCCCAGTGGATGAAGCGTCACTACGAAGAACGAATGTCTTATCTTTAGTAGGTAGCACTAAAATAGGTGGTGTTGAAAACAATGTTTTAATCTTATCCAGAGAGCATTGGCATTCCTGAGACCAGTGGACCACATTAGGCGAACCTTTCTTTAGAAGTGTTGAGAGAGGTGCCATGATAGAGGATAGATTCTGAATGAATCTGCCATAAAATTGAATAAGACCTAACAGACTTCTCACCTGTTTTTTAGTCTTAGGGATTGAGATGTTAAGTATCTTACTAGTATTATGGTCCTCTGTCTTTAGGAAACCATGACCAACTCGGTGGCCTAGGAAAGAAATTTCGCTAAAACCAATATAGGCTTTAGAGGGTTTCGCTGTCAGGTTGTGCTCACGCAAAGTAGACAGCAATTCATCTAACCCTGAATAGTGATCTTCCCAAGTATCGCTGAAAAGACAGATGTCGTCTAGATATGCAATGACATCTGACCGATAAGATAGGATTCGGCGCATCATGCGTACGAACGTAGCTGGTGCGTTCATAAGACCAAAAGGCATAAAATTCCATTGGAACAAACCTCTAGGTGTTGAAAAAGCCGTGAGAGGTTTGGCGCGTTCAGATAAAGGAACTTGCCAATATCCTTTAGACAAATCAAGTTTAGTGAAAAAATGAGATTTGGAGAGTCGAGTCGAGTAGCTCTTCCAGTAAAGGCATAGGTTCGGCATCGAACTTCGTTACTTGATTCAATTTTCGATAGTCAACGCAAAGACGTATGTTATTGTCTTTTTTACGCACAATAACCATCGGCGAAGAATATGCAGAGGTGGATGGTTCGATTATTTTCAAATCTATCATCTCATCCAACTCTTTCTCGACCTGTGCTTGAAAATGTATAGGTATAGGATAAGGTCTAACCCTAATAGGAGTATGGTCAGTTAGAACAATGTCATGTTGAATGACATTCGTTTGTCCAGGGATGTCAGTGAGTACATCCTGAAATGTTTGCAACATAGTTGAAACTTGTCGCTGTTCTCCTAGAGACAAATCAGGAGAGACAGTAACGTTCTTCCATGATTCACTGGAATGAAGTGGGATCATTGGAAGAGGAAGATTTACATCTGAAAAACTTGTTTCCTCATCCTGTATCACGGACAGTGATGAGTAATGACCATGTTGTACTGGAGAATTGTCCGTTGCTTGGAAAATGGGTTACAAATAATCCGGACGTTCATGGAATTCAGTAAGCATATTGATGTGGAAGGTTTTATGCTTCCCATCAATATCGACAATATAGTCGACATCGGAAATTTTCGATATTATATCGTACGGACCTTTCCAAGAAATAAGTAATCTGTTTTCCCTACAAGGTAGTAATACAAATGCTTTGTCACCAGGACAAAGTTGTCGTAAGCATCTCTTCTTATTGGCAAATTGCCTTGCCTTCTGTTTCGCAAATTCAGAAGAAGTTGCTAATTTGCATGCTTCGATAATTTTTTGTCTCAACGCGTTGACATATTCGTAGGATGACTTTGTGTCATCGTCAATATTGTCAGATGTTATGAGATCGTGAAGCAACGACATAGGGCCACGCGGACGCGCGCCAAAGACGAGTTCAAAGGGAGAGAATCCCGTATGTTCATTGGGTACCTCTCTGTAAGCGAAGAGGGCCGCAGGTAAAACTCTGTCCCAGTCTTGAGAATGATCCTCAGTTATCTTCCCCAGTAAGTTTTTAAGTGTTCTATTAAGGCGTTCGACCATACCATTAGACATTGGATGGTAGATACTACTTAAAGATCTATCTATCTGCAGAGTAGACATTACTTGAGACATGGTATCTGATATTAGTTGGGTGCCATGGTCTGACAATATTTCTCCGGGGAACCCCAGACGAGAAAATATAAGCCAAAGAGCATCTGCAATATCAGCAGTAGTAATGCTCTTCAGAGGAATAGCCTCTGGCCAACGTGTGCACATATCAACACACGTCAAGATAAACTGATGTCCTCTGGCAGACTTGATCTTAAATGGACCAATAATGTCTATGGCCATTTTTTGAAACGGCCGAATAGGAATGTCCGCCGCCTGAATGGGTGCAGCATGCCGTGGACCTTTGGATTTAACTTCCTGACATACTTTACAAGATCGACAATAAATACGTATGTCCTTGTTTACCAATGGCCAAAAGAAAGCCGCAAGGACTCTTGACTTAGTACGGGAAAAACCCATGTGTCCAGCACACTGAGAGTCGTGAGCGTGCTGCAAAATTTTAACTCTCAAATTCTTGGGAACCAGGATTTGAGAATGACTTGACGTAATGGAGTCTTGAACCATACGTACAAGTACGCCATTCTTCTTTGTAATCCACGATTTACGACTTGTGTCTTTATTCGGATCACCTTTAGTTGCAAGAATGAAGAATTTCTTCAGAGTGGGATCATCTTCTTGCTGTTTTATAAACGAGTCACGAGAAATTACCAAGGGATTATCTTGGTTATGCACTTCATTATCTTCAATAGATGAAGTTTGAGGCATATTAAGAGCCTGAGCTCTAGTGACTACAGCGTTAGCAATCTGCATGTTTTGCCTTTCCCACGTGGAAATTTGTTGCGGAGTGCATTCCTTGACTCCATGAATGCGACCGATGATGAGGTCAGCGATCGGATTCGGAAGAAGACATGCGTGTACATCTCCTGTAAAGAAAGGAGTAGCAATCCTAATGATAGCAGTAGAGTATTTCTCTAATGTGCCGCCAAATGTTACACATTTGACTACTTGTCCAGTGGCACGGGAAGGATCTACGAGTGACTGCCTAACACCAATTGTGGTGCATCCAGAATCAAATAGCACAGAGACTGGATTGTTATTCACTAAACCCTTATGTAAGACAAGAGAACCTCTTCCATCATGCGCGACTGATGCTGGAAGAGCAGGAAGAGGATGGCCACAGCTTAAAGTAGACACTGTGGTTGGCTCAAATAACGTTTTGCATTGGGGGCACTGAGATGCTCTCCCAAAATCAAAAGCGGCACATGCCATATTACTAGCATCATTATTATCTTTACTCTGTTTATAGGCTTCATGGGACTCTTGTTGTGCAGAGTTTGCCTGAAAATGTGGTTTATGTCTTTTGTTTTGAGATCTACCTCGGTTATTATCACCTCTGTAGTTATTGTTACCTCTATTGTAACCCCTATTTGGGTTTGAGTCATAGTTCCCTTGGTTACCATTATCATATTCATTATAATGAGTATCTCTGTAATTATGATCTTGTTGACTCCAAGACGGATAACCCTGATAGTTTCTATAATTACTTCCTCTACGGAAATTCCTATAATTATGACCACCCCTGTGTCGAGAGCTATCAGGTCGTCTCCAGTTCTTTGAAGAAGAACCCTGAAATGATTGGTTACCTTGGTTTTGATAACTATTATGGTTACCTTTTTTATCAAATCTGTTTTGAGGTCCCTGAAATCTGTGTGAATAATTGGGATTGTATGGTGTTGCTGAAGCAACTGGCATACTCTCCTTAATCTTAGTGTTGCCAAAAGTCACGTCGGGGTGTGCAGTGACATATTGGGAACAATATTCTTCCATTTCTTTTAGAGATTTAGGTTTACGCTCATGTATAAATTCAAGGAAAGGTTTGTTCACACATGACATAATCTTATCTCTGAGCAACAAATCCATAAGTCCTTCATACGTTTTTTCTGTTTTGGAAAGCTCAATCCAACGATCAACTGTGAGACGTGCCTTTGCAGTGAATTCTGAGAATTCTACACCCGTCTCAGGTACCATCGTTTTAAATAAAAGGCGATAGCCTTCCTCACTTAGCTGATATTTTTTTATCAAAGCCGCCCTAATGACATCATAATTATCCTTATCTGCTTCTCCTACAAGGCATAATCTAGTCAAAGATTCACCTTTCAAGTTTTCTGATAATTGATTAGCGTATTGTGATTTATCCACATTATGTGTACGACAAGAACGTTCAAATCTATCCAGCCAGAATGTAATATCGTCACTGGACTGATTGAACGGTGGAACCTTAACCTTGTAAGTAGAAGGTTTATCATTACCACTAGATGCCTGATTAACATTACTCATACTTGTCAATCTTAATTTCTCCAACTCAAATTCATGTTCTCTTATTGCTTTTTTTTCTTCAGCCTCTCTGTCTAATCTTTTTTGTTCAGCTTCCCTGTCTAATCTTTTTTGTTCAGCTTCCCTGTCTAATCTTTTTTGTTCAGCTTCACTGTCTAATCTTTTTTGTTCAGCCGCAGCTTCTCTTTCCAATTTTTTTTTGTTCAGCTTCAAATCTCCTTTCCTCTACCTGCATCTGCAATTTCTTTTGTTCAGCAGCAGCCTCAGCTTCTCTTTCTAATCTTTTCTCTTCCGCCATAGCTTTTCTTTCTTCTGCAGCTAATCTTTTCTCTTCTGCCATAGCTCTTCTCTCTTCTGCAGCTAATGCTTTGTCATATTGAGCAACTGCCCATTGTTCTAATTGTTGACCAGTCTTATCAAGGGCTTTCCCTTGTGTAATGAAGTAATCTAAAGTAGACATGATGTCTAACAATAATACTAATCACCTGAATCAATAATAATACCACAAGTTCTCAATGACTTGATTAATCAGTATACTATCCCAATATCTGTGGGTCACAAGCCTTTAATAAGGTCTTGTATAATAGTAATAATAATCAGGTACTGGTTTATACCATAATCCAAGTGCAGTGCACAGGCAATTGTGTCTTATGAAATATACCTATATAAAACATATGTCAACCAACAGAATACATAAAGTACAAATAGGACTGACAATACAAGAACGTTTGCAGAAATCAAAATAAATCAAATAGGGAAATCAATGAAAATAATCACTGAATCTGCAAAGAATAACAACACAAATGACGTCACAATATATGAATATAAATTGTGAATAGAACTGAAAGATAGAAAAGGTTAGACCAACAAATTACAAACAAATCAAAACAAAACTAAAGAACAAAGAAATATTACAAAAATAACAATAATTACAGACTTCACAGCTAACACAAAAGCAACAGTTGTCGCAGCAAATTTTCAATCAAGAAAATTGCACCTATAGAAAACGCCCACAACGGACCCTCTATGACGTGGGATATTCTGTTGTGAGGACGCCGCCCAACCTTAAACACAACCCGCTGACATAGAAACTAACATACTATACAAACAAATAACATGTAAACATAAATATATATATAAATTATGTGTATGATAGTATGTGTTGCAAAATAGGCTCAGTCTTACAGTAATGGCAAAGTTATTTTTATGAAAACAAACAAACTGCCACTTTATTCAATTAAACATTCTGGCCTTAAATATTAAAGTTCATATATGGAAAACAAGAAGATCCATCGATGAAAATAGGACTTCTTAGTTCACTCATACTGTCTTCCTGTTAACATTGACAAGAATTGATCCAACTGTTCTGTGAAACTCTATAATGTCTAATGTAAAAAATGTCAACAACGCTGACCTACATACTGCATTCACCTGACAGGTCACGTGACGAAGTGTTGACAAAGAGCAAACCAATACTGCAAGTGTGTCGTATCAGCCACAGGAAACGGTCTGGTATCGGTAATCTGTTGACTTCTGAACTTCTGCGAGGTCAAACCCAGAAAGCTGGTCCACCAGTTGATAAAGTTGATAACGTTGGATTTTTATTCCCGTTAATGATATCCACCAAAAGATAGATATAAGTGGATGGAAGCAGACATCATCATCATCATCAGTTGATAAGATCTCTATGGTGTTGTTTGCTCCACTGTAGTGTATGGAATGTCAACTTGACCTACGCAGTGGTGTGTAGACATGGATTGAGTGTATAATGTGCGAATGATGATAAAGGTTCGTGGTGTTGACAAAAAATGTTCTTTTCTCACACTCATGTATGGCTGGAAGTCATCGACACCAACGACTGTGTACCTTTTCTAAAGTTTAATTGGACGTACACACTCGACAGCACAGATAGTGACAAATCACAGGTTGCCATAATACATCATAGTACAGTGGATAAATGGTCTTGCAATGTTACATGGGCACTCATGTAGAATAAGTGTATAATGGACTGTCAGTAGCCAAGCACTCAGTATCGCCCATACATATATATCATCTGACTTCACTGACTGAGCACGTCAGCTTATAAACAATATTTCAGATGGCTTCTAAACCTAATCTCGTCTAGCGACGATTCTTCAACATAATGTTCAGCACATATTTTTCCATATAATAATATTGAACCGCTAGCAATGGGTTCTCATGTGTAGCAGTGATCTCTGGACTGATCAAGCGATAATACGGGCATCCCTTTTCTCTTCTTGAAAGTCACTACATGTTTTGGTTCCAAGATGGCTTCACTCGTGAGCTGTCACTCACGTTTGGATACAGATAATGAATCTGTCCTAAAGTTAGTCATTCATAAAACATTGCATTGCTCTGTAGATTTGATCATGAACAATTGACTGCAATCTACAGAATATAGTGCTGCTAGGAATCGAAGTCGTTTTCATCGAGTCAAATATATTCTCTTAGACATTCAAATCGTAACTATCGAAAATGGTGGCTTCGATCGAGAGTTCATAAGAGTATCTTTGATTACCTTGGTATAGGAAATATGAAACTGCCATTCCTTGGCAATACGAATAAACACTGGGGTAAAGCATACACGATAGGTTTAGACGACTATCACCTTCCCCACAAATACTGAGATCACTTTTTCCCCGGCGACAGGCCGACATGGAAAAACACAGTCCCTATCAGGACGAAGCCAAATCACACCACACTCTAGCGACACATCCGCCGAATAGCCTTCGACCTCTCTAGAGACAACAGAACATATAGTTCGACTTAGATATGTAAAGATATACAGATATAAGACAGACTCGTCCTACTCAGACAAACAATACACATAAATTCAGGCCATAGATATTCTGAAGCAAGAACAATCTATTATTACCCAAACAACGAATAAATCGCAGTAAAATGGATTTATCCGCGGAGTTTGATCGAAAGAGCCGACACAACTTTCAAGGGAAGTAACTCAATAATGACTTTCCCTTAAGCACTATTTTGCTTTCAAAATATTTGCGAAGATAACAATCCGCTTCCTCATTGGACACAGATTTTAAAACTCTATTTTCATCTTCCACTATACTGTAGGTTACCTACTTATGAGAGACTTTTGTTCTCGTAGTGGACGGCCTCGACAGCCTTTGCAGGAGTATCCAGATACTCTTGCATCGGTGATGTATATCTTAGGAAATTAAATACCAATGTATCAAAGACTGCACGTAACACACCTCTTTCTACTTTATTGAAGAAAGGATCGCCTAATCTGATCCGCTGGTCTCAAGAATGCCAATCCTCATTGGACCAGATTAAAACTCTATTTTCATCTCCACCTATCCTTAGGTTACCTACTATTGAGAAGACTTTTGTTCTTCGAAGTGACGCCTCGTCCACTTGGATTGGGGCAGCACTAATGCAGGAGTATTCAGATACTCTGCATCCGGTGATGTATATCTCTAGGAAATTAAATGCTGCAGAATGGAATTACTCGGTTTTAGACCGTGAATTATTGGCTATGGTTTGGTCAATTCTCAAGTTGCAACGATTCCTTCTAGGCGCACATTTCATTGTGGAAACCGACCAGAAAGCTCTTACTGCCATTCAGAGCAAAAACTTGAAGAGCTCGAGGTCCATTCGATATGCCATAGCTCTTCAACCCTTTCATTTCACGGTGCGAGCTATCTGTGGTTCGGATAATGTGATGGCAGACATTCTGTCTAGATGCCAACATGATTCCACTTAATTCTTCTGTCATATATATTCCCTGTTAAACGTCGCGATCTATAACAGTTCTCTACTATAAGGATATTAGCACATAGGTGCTCATTTTGGGAATTTATAGCATTGTAATTGCCTTGTTCTGTTACTGATTTTGGTACAACGGAAGAAGGCTTAGTTAGCAATATACGGGCCAAAAGCTCACATGGCCACAATTTATATATTGTATTTTGAGTACTGTATTAAGAAATTTAGCATATACCATAAAGATTTGTGTTATTGATATTTTAGCAGCACATCATTGACGTCTGCGAGAGTATGGACACTATGTCAACCATGAAGTATGTCAAGTTCTTACCTGCTGTGGAACGATTATATCCATGTCTAAGAGGAACATCTGATTTATTAGTATTGATTAGTAATACATTGTATGATTGTATAATGTATTTTTTGTTTCAAATGTGTAGTTTATTACACTTCATACTATGATAACATATTTGTATTTATGTGAGTATAATTTTGCTTACATTATGATGTTGCCATCATGTGGCGTATGTTGGTGGCACCTCCCTGGAATATACGTGTACACTTAGGGAAATTTTGTCTCTAAGAATCTGAGAGATAATCTCAGCTATCGCTCCTTGCGTCTAACTAGCCTCATATTAGGCATTATATCCGCGTTCGTTACGAGCCTGTTATTTCTGGCTCTTGGATTCAAAAAAAAAAATGTTTAATTTTTTTTTCCCAGGGTTGTGCGGTAATCTGTTACGCACAGATTTTTTCTAAGACTGTGTGTAATTAATCTGTATGAATTGTACACTTTAAATTCTTTTTGATCTAAGGCAGATAACCCTTGTTTAAACTATGGGTACATTGTACTATGGGGGTTACCTTCTCTTGTTGGTTGACTCGTTGGTTATCTTATCTTGTGTCTTGACTCGCTGATTCATTTTTTCGAACGATGTCTCCTTATACGGTAGTATCGGTCAACTATTTCTTGGAATGATTGAAACTAGGGTTGAGTTTTATTCCCATGTCCATATAAGGCGTGATTTCTGAACATAGCTTTGTTGAAATGGTTCCTTCATCGTTTCGTTGTGAGTGTTAGTCAGATGCATGCGTTCTGCGCATGTCTAAACTTTAAGAAAGTTAGAATCGTCTTCCGCCCAGGGATTCGACGAGAGGTACTGAGCAGAGAGAGAACGCTTCTTGCGTCTCTGTGATTTTTGATAGGGAATTCTATAGTCCTCCTGTTAGTTAGTTAGCTAACGAGGCTTTCCCTATATGATTCAAAAACCGCCTGGAGGCGTATGTTTTTGTGGTGTTGATTCTGAAGAAAGGTAATACCCTCCTTTATTGAACTCTGTGATCTACCTAGATGTTAGACATTGTGTCGATCTCTGCTCGCTTGTGTGTTACAGAATGGAGAGGTTCTTTTACTAGGAAATTTCACCACCGGTATCTTTATACCTGATATATATATATATATATATATATATAAATATATATATATATATATATATATATATATATATATATATATATATATATATATATATATATATATATATATATATTTATACACGGGTCGCTCTAGGCCCACAGAACAATTTCTATGTTCTAGGATTCGCTATGCCAGCGATTGCACCTATGTCGAGGGTTAGACTTAGGGACGCTATAAAGGTCAGCTTGACCAGTACGCCTGAAATGCTATTCTCGTGTGGACAATAATAGACTTATCTTGTACATCTGATCTGCCAGCATCAGAGGAGTATTGATTATTATTTAATGAACATTGATGATATGCAGCTGACACAGTTGCAGGATTTTGATGCAGATTCATGAAGAAACTTTAGAATGCTGAATACATTGAACTATTGATGTCTATGATTTATGTAACGTATCTGTGCTTGTGGCGTCCAAATAAATGATGGAAACGTCCGCAGCAGTTTCGCACTTTTATGACTTCCACGTCATACCTCATGTTTTTGTAGATCTGTGAAGTTTCATCCCATCTTCACCCACAACAACAACAACAAACCAGTTAAGACACCTTGCACTTCAGTCTATTATATACCTGGTGTCGATAGGGGTGGTACCATACATTTGGCTACATTTCAGCAGCGATTTGGACATACTACTGCAACGTTCATAGTGGCCAGTAAGCATCACCAAATCCACCCTTATCAGTTATGAAACACAATTTTAAGGATCCCCTTTTACTACAGTTACCAAATCCACTAAAAATGATTTAATTAGATTGTTACTTCCGTCACTTTGAATTGCGTAAAGCAATCACATTGTTCACAATTTTTGTGCACAACAACTGCAACTTCCGTGATTCTGGTCACAATTTTGTGTGCAACGTCACGGAGTTCTGTGGCCCTTTCACAGCTGTAATCTTGACAAACATTTATGATTTTTGTTAGGTTTTAATATTAGTATGGTGGATCCGGGACAGGTCACTCCAGGTTCCTACAAATTTTGATATTTTAAAATGCACCTCGATAGAAGGACGTGTGCAAAATTTCAGCTCCTTGGTCATGTGACTTCTATTGAACCAATGGCTCAAACATTTCAATCATCCAATCAACGCTCAAATCAAATTAAATAAAAATATTTAAAAAACACATGGTTGCTAACTGATAACCCTAATTTCGTGAAACCCCTAAAGATAAGGAGGGGCTTAATACAGTTTCACAGACTGCATTAGACTTAAGCATGTTCTGTCCTCAGTCCCCTGGAAACAGCATGGAGTGCTTATTTTTTTTAATTCCACGAACCTAAAGGTCCGTATATGTAGTTGTATATTTTCTCACATACGGTATACATACCAGTCTGGTTTATCTACTTAGGATCCTGTTATGCACAAATTGAGGCATACTGGGATTATGGTGTTAGGCCCATATTGTCTTGACCGTAAGCACATTAGGGATGATGTGGTCAGCATTACGCCGGCCGCCTTAACCTTCCCAGGGTTACTTTGGTACCCAATTCATGAGGTAGGGTCGACCCCTGAGCCGTTTGCGGTCTAAAAAATCCCACCTCATCTGTGGATAGAACAATGGACCACCAAACTAGGAAGCCATTGCACTAACCACGGAGCTACCGCGGCTCCCTTATCTACTTGAGGGCCAGCCTTTTTTCTGCTCGTACTTAGTACTTGTTTCTGTTTGCTTCTTCAGGAGCAAGGACTAAGCACTACAGCTGATACACCCCTGCAATAAGCCTGCATAAAAGCATTCATGTAATGTTGCAGTTGTGCTTTCTGAAGTTGTTTGTTGTACATAATGAGATTGCCAGTCTCGTGAACAACCTCATATTAGTCGCCACCTACGACATGCATGAGGAAGCATTAGGCATATTCTTTCTTTACCTCTTCCGAGACCCCAGGGAACAAGACGGGAACCTGTCTATGTTCCTGTCTCTATAGGCCTGTAATGACGACGTATTTATTTACATACAGGTGTGTGGGCTCTTGTCTACCTCAGATCTGTCTTATATCTACTTACTGGTTATTGTCTTTATCTACTTAGTGGTTATTTTTATTTTTTGAAGTCTTTTTACTGCTCTTTTCATTTTTATCTATTTACTGATCTGTGTCTCATTATCTGTTTATCGGTCAGTGTTTATGTTTTATCTTCTTACTGGTCTCCGTCTATTTATCGATTTAGTAGTCTGTGTCCTTTTATCTATTTACAGATCTGAGGTTTTCATCTACTTACAGATACGCCTCTAGATATTAATGTACAGGTCAATGTCTTTATATACATGTCTGTGCATTATATGTCTATGTGGTTGTACCTATTTACAGGTCTGTGACTGTGTATCTATTTAGGTCTGTGTGGTTGTACCTATTTACAGGGCAGTGACTGTGTATCTATTTATAGATCTCTATGGTTGTACCTTTTTACAGGTCTGTGACTGTGTATCTATTTATAGGTCTCTGTGGTTGTACCTATTTACAGGTCTGTGACTGTGTATCTATTTATAGGTGTCACAGAGAGTTTTATGATCACGAAATTTTCTCTATATTCTTTCTTTCGTCCACCCGTGTCCTCTATTTTATTATCACTCTGTATTCTTTTCCCGTATTTTTCGCATTCGCTCGTTTGCGAAAAATATTTTCTTTCCCATTCTCACTTTATCGTTTTTCTTTCTCATACTGATACGCATTCTATTACGCAGATGTCAGTGCTGCAGGACGATAGAACGTGTGAATACTCGTCTAGGCAGACAGAGATAGCAGACATTCGTCTGTACTTTTCTCATGTCACGTGCGTTTCGTCAGGCTAGTTCCCGGTTAGGTGTGGAAACTGCCATCTAATGAGACATACCGTCTAGCATTTTCACCTGACACTAACGTTTCTCTCGGAGTGAAGTGTGATATGACACTCAGGCAGCGCTCTGGAATGAGACATATATTCTGGGTTTTTCCATGACACTCACGCTCCAAGGCCAGTTTTTGGCGTAAGGTGCGAAGACGCACGTTTTGGCAGTTATGAGCTAGCGTCTAAAGTACGTAGGAAAGGGGAGGCTATTGCGTGGTTTTGGAAATAGCACTCATCTTTGTCCGTTTCATAGATATTAACTAGAGTTTGAAACTAGATTTTCATTCTTACTCCTAAATCTGCAGTAGACAGATCGCCAGGCTAGAAGAAATATCTTGTGTATTGAAAAGTCTTTAGTTTCTGGGCACATTTTGCCGAGTTCTAGACTACTATTATATTGAATGATTCTAGTTCGTGGTATTAGTCTGTAGTTCTGTGCGGAGGTAAATATTATATATTAGATATCTAGTATTTTGTGATATGTTTAAAGTGTTAAATCGCCTATTTCATTTTCACTAGTTCTTTTGTGCAGAGAGAATTAAAATATAGTCTGTATTATTTTCTAGTGACATGTTTCAGTGGAAAGCAGAATAAATTATATTTCTAGCTTAAAATCACGCAGCTATAAATGAATTTGATTTTACTGCTAAATAATCAGACGGGAATATATTTTAAAATTAACTTATAACTGAAATGCTACATCAGTGAGTATTGACGGGATACGTATGTATTCCTAATTCATGGTGATTGATTTTATGTATATAACTTATTTCACGGGAAGTTTTAAATGATAAGTAAAGCTGTACGCTTGCAGTTTAAAAATATAAGTTATAATGAGTACCTAGTATGTATAATTATTTTATATGTGTTTTTTCCTTTATTTAGTGAATACTGGGGTTAACCCAAACGTTGCCAGCGTTAAGTACTGATGAGTGATATCTGTGAAGAATTAAAACATTTTCCTTAAAAAAGCCTTGGTGCATAATCTTTACAAGTACTCTAAAGGTTAAATGAAGTAACAGGCCTATCGCGCCATATTCAATTCTTCCTGAGAAACAACCCAAGTACATTTTTATCCTGTGTGGCAAGTAACATATTAACGTCAGTAACATTCCGACGGAGTTTTGACTAGTGATGTGGTGACCAAATATAGTCCTATCCTGAAAGTAGACACCGATCTGACATTCCTCATTTCTAGAAACCTAAGCTATTGACACTGTGCTCGTTGTTGATGTTCGTGCCTGGACAATTTTAATGTGACCTAAACAGAAATCCGAAAAATAAGAACACCCAAGGAATCCGTTCCCTGAAGCAGAGAACTCAACCAGTCTGTTTGGAACTGGGGATTTCTTGGTCAAGACTGCAATTGACGAGTCTGTATGTGAATGTCCTAAGAATTATGTTCCCAGATGCTACGAACAAAGCTGTAAGTATGCATGAGAACACGTGGCCACGGCTGAATGAATAGAGTGAACGGCTGTCTTAACTGTCTTTATGCAAGTTTGTTGCTAACAATATTTTCCCTTTAGAATAGATACTGCTATCAAAATCAGTTCATACCTTCAATAAAGGAAAATATTAGACCCAAATCATATGTATCGGTGACGCTTTGGGCTATCATCTTTCTCCTAACGGGACTGTGGGCTAAACATCGAGGGAAGATCATAACTGTGGGTCTATCATTTCTTGTAGCAATTCCTTGAATTTTATGACTATTTGTATATGCTTGATGTAATATTTTATGTTGTGATAGAAGTTTATTACGATAATTAAAATTTCTCGAGAACTTAATCAGCGCGTTGGTCAGCTCGTTCCAAATTATCTGTATAATCATGGTTATAGTTTCCCACGTCTGCATGTCTAACTGTCGTCTTGTATGTGCGTGCACGTGAGTGGATAGAACTATATATATATGTAATATATATATATGTGTTTAGACTGTCTGACTCCTCTAAATCTATCGTAGAAGATAGGTGAAAGAGAGAAGATTTCTCGATTTCAGAGACAGCCTCTATCACAGTCTACCATCTCACTCGTGGAAATCTATTGCTATTACTATCTCCCACTGTGACTATCACTTATTCAAATCAAATCAGAAGGGACCAACCCAAGTCTTAATTCTCCTATTAAAAATCTACAATAGGTCTGTGTGGTTTTAGCTATTTGCAGGTCAGTGACAGTGTATCTATTTATAGGTCTCTGTGGTTGTACTTATTTACAGGTATGTGACTGTGTATCTATTTATAAGTATGTGTGGTTGTACCTATTTACAGGTCTGTGATTGTTGATATATGTATAGGTCTGTATTGTTGTACTTATTTAAAGGTCTGTGACTGTGTACCTATTTACAGGTCTGTGTGGTTGTAACTACTTACATGTCTGTGTCTTTGTAGCTATTTAGAGATTTGTGCCTTTGTAGCTACTCAGAGATTCGTATCTTTGTAGCTATTCACAAGTCTATATCTTTGTTTTTATTTACAGATCTGTCTGTGTATCTTTTGACCAACTTACACCAGGGAACGCAGTAGCATATGGCAACAACCCACTTGTATCCACTAAAAACCTTGAGCTGACTACTGCCTTTGTGTAGAAGTCTTAGGACGAACGAGGAAGAAGAAGAAGAAGAATATACAGGTCTGTCTTTGTATCTATTTACAGGTCAGTATCTTTGTAGTTACTTCCAAGTTTTTGTTTTTTAATTAACTTTTATGTGTCTCTATTTGCTCAAGGGTGTGTGTTTCCGTAACTATACTCACACCTGTGTAAACGCTTACAGGTCTGTCAATCTTCTACTTACAGGTCTGTCAATCTTCTACTTACAGGTCTGTCAATCTTCTACTTACAGGTCTGTCAATCTTCTACTTACAGGTCTGTCAATTTTCTACTTACTTGTCAACTCTAGTTCATGTCTGGCCTCCTCCAGATCTTGCTCAGAAGGGTTCCACCCCAAACAGCGGAGTAACTCGCCCAAGTCCCTGGCAGGTATTCTCCCTTTCCCCGCCTTTTCAAACATGGAGAATGCTTGCTTCAATTCTGCCTTCTGGTCCTCTGTCAGCTCTACCTCTTCAGTACAGCTGGACTTCTGAAACCAGTATTAAACCAAGTTAGTCTGAGATGAAGTATCAGTGTGAAAACTAGAAGACAATTAATAAATAGTTTATTCTTACCGCGTTTTTACCAAGTTACCCTAAATCAGAGTTGATTGTTGATTGTTGATCAGAATCGACGTCACTGCACTCCGGGAAAACCCATAGGTGCTCAGTCTCCCTCTGCAAATGTCGAAGGGTATAAATGCTAATTGTTCCTGTTACTCGTTGGTTGCATACACGCTGGTTGCATCCTCTCAGTGGCCTATACCTGCTGGTCTTATGCTTGATGCCAAATTCCAGCAATCTTAGCATTGATGATTCATCGATTACATTGTCATCCTCTAATAGACGGTTATTAAGTAGCCTCAGTATCTCTACCTTATCCATAGCCAACTCACCTTCTATTGGTGCTCTTGAAGCTAGTCTATCAGCTCTTTCAGTGCCGTGTACCCCTGCACGCCCAGTACCGTAGATCCACACCAGTTCCTGAAGATTCGAGCCTTCTTTGGACAATCAGAGACATCAGCTCAAGTGTAAAGTCAATTCTGTGTATGGCTCTCAAACACGGAAAACAAGAACCACCAAAAACACAGAAGTTACAGCCTATCATATATGCTTGCGTAGAATAGACGGATTGAAGTGGTATGACAAGATCACAAATGTGGAACTGGTGACAAGATCACTAATGTGGAACTGATGACAAGATCACTAATGTGGAACTGATGACAAGATCACTAATGTAGAACTGATGACAAGATCACTAATGTGGAACTGATGACAAGATCACTAATGTGGAACTGATGACAAGATCACTAATGTGGAACTGATGACAAGATCACTAATGTGGAACGGATGACAAGATCACTTATGTGGAACTGATGACAAGATCACTAATGTGGAACTGATGACAAGATCACTAATGTGGAACTGATGACAAGATCACTAATGTGGAACTGATGATCAGATCACTAATGTGGAACTGATGACAAGATCACTAATGTGGAACTGATGATCAGATCACTAATGTGGAACTGATGACAAGATCACTAATGTGGAACTGATGATCAGATCACTAATGTGGAATTGATGACAAGATCACTAATGTGGAACTGATGATCAGATCACTAATGTGGAACTGATGACAAGATCACTAATGTGGAACTGATGATCAGATCACTAATGTGGAACTGATGATCAGATCACTAATGTGGAACTGATGACAAGATCACTAATGTGGAACTGATGATTAGATCACTAATGTGGAACTGATGACAAGATCACTAATGTGGAACTGATGATCAGATCACTAATGTGGAACTGATGATCAGATCACTAATGTGGAACTGATGACAAGATCACTAATGTGGAACTGATGATCAGATCACTAATGTGGAACTGATGATCAGATCACTAATGTGGAACTGATGATCAGATCACTAATGTGGAACTGATGACAAGATCACTAATGTGGAACTGTTGACAAGATCACTAATGTGGAACTGATGATCAGATCACTAATGTGGAACTGATGATCAGATCACTAATGTGGAACTGATGACAAGAACCAGACAAGTGCCAGTGCAATAAGAGAATATAATAAGAAGACGATGGTGATAGATAGGACACTTTCATCTTGGATCCTTAGATCTTGACTGACAAAGCAATCAGTGGCCATCACGCCCAGTCGCGTCTTGTAGGGCAGCAACAAACTGTCCCCATTTTGCTCGGTCGGTGGCCATCCTTCGCGCGTGTCCCAACGCTGGTTCATGCGTTGCATCTCAACTAGGTTGTCTTTGGTTGGATAGAACACACATTGAGGAAACAACAATGATAGCATTTAAAGGTAGTCTTTATTCTGGAATGCCCAGAGTTAGAAAGGCAGAGGGAGATCGAAGAACACATGATGAGGAGAACTGAAGTCATAAATGGAAGGGATGAGGTAGACGTGGAAAGAACTTGAGGTAATGACATGAGGCAGGAGGACTTGGCAGAACTTTGTTGTAGGGCTGTGCTAGTTTGGCGTGTTGAAGGGCGATGATGATAATGTTTTAATTAACAGGTGAGTAATGTTGACCAGAAGATCATGTCGATAGATATACAAGTATATATAAACTTTGATTGTGCACCTCTGTCGATAGATATACAAGTATATATAAACTTTGATTGTGCACCTCTGTCGATAGATATACGAGTATATATAAACTTTGATTGTGCACCTCTGTCGATAGATATACAAGTATATATAAATTTTGATTGTGCACCTCTGTCGATAGATATACAAGTATATATAAACTTTGATTGTGCACCTCTGTCGATAGATATACAAGTATATATAAACTTTGATTGTGCACCTCTGTCGATAGATATACAAGTATATATAAACTTTGATTGTGCACCTCTGTCGATAGATATAAAATAAAGTAAATCGCAGGAAACAAAATCACTGAAAAAAAATAATAAATGACAACTTCGCGCAGCGACTAGTAATTGAACATCTGTTGCATCGTAATAACTTGCGCATGTTCCCTCGATCTAGGTTATAAAACTGCACGCTGATTGGCTGATATTTACCGAGATCTAAAAATTGAGCCAAAATCAACCTTGGCTATCTTTATTGCGTGTCTAAGTTATGTTTTTAAAATCTGGAAAAATAACCTATTCCATGTAGCTCAAACAGCCATTAGAAATGTAGGTCGAGATATGTCATCTTTCCATTGTAATTTCTATGATCTCGCATATTAGACATTGTAGAAGCAAGAACACAATAAGTAGGTAAAATAAAGAATATATATATATATATATATATATATATATATATATATATATATATATATATATATATATATATATATATATATATATATATATATATATATATATATATATATATATATATTTGAAATGTTCTACTGAATTTTCGCTATAACTATCAATGTGCTGTCTTCAGTAAGAGAACTGAAGATGTCAGCAGGATAGCAAATGCTCACGTAGCATGCCATACATTTCTTGTTGTCTGATGTCCTGCAAATGTGTCCTGAATCTCTTCCCGTGGCACTTGGTCAATCTGTCCAGGTATTTCTCTCTGTCTACTACTCATTCACTGTAAGTTGAATTTTCTAGTTGTTCTTAGATTCACTATTTTTTTATTCTCGTGATATGCCTTTGGCATTTCTATGTTTTTTTTTACAGCGTTATCTTATTGGCGACTGTTTTCCCCTTCTCTGAAACATGAATCATCTTATTGTTTAGCTGCCTTAGGTAATCGTTGCATCATTGTCATAAGATGGATTTTGGGGACACCTCTTTCCGATCTCTCTTTCAGTTAATCAGTTACATTTTTGTACTGATTTTATTGCGAGTTTTTCCGAGTTGCACACTTTTCTTTCTCTGTCCACCGTAGCAGATATTTTGTACTTTCCTTCTTACACTCCTCTCACGTCTGTTTGTTACCCGTCCCTTCCCTAAAACATTTGAAGGAGCGGCAGAGATAATATTAACGACAGGCTTGTTGGTGATTCTCGCGTACCCAACCTTGGCCGCTACCAATTATTACTAAAAATCTTCAGCCTATTTTTCTAATGGCTGATAAGGTCATGGTACGCGACAGATAAGAGATTACTTGTCTGGGTGACACATTTTGGACAGACAAGGATGACCAAATCACTTCCTGTCCGACTTGCTATGACAAGATTACTTTAGATAGTAATAATTTATTACATTCTTACATCTGAAACACATTGTCGTATGAGTTTACAGATGTGGTGGTGAGTTCGCCTGCCAGGGATTGGATATTTTTATGCCATATACGGGAGACTTGACCCCTACATTACGTTCAAAATGTTTCCATGTAAAAAATATTATGAAATTGCCCCCCCCCCTTTCCCCCCAGCATGTTTGAAATGATTGGAGCTTTTACTTAGCTTCATAACAAACAGATGTGGGGGAGGACATGGAATTTAACCTGACACGTTTCAGTGTTAAGACTCTGTGAAGATCGCTTGCCAAGACGACATAACCAGACCTTGCCAGAGTGAAGCCTAGAATTCAGAATTTCATGTTATCAGACCAGGCCTTTTTATTGGAGTATTTATCAGGACTTACAAAACAGCCCAGGAAATCTATATCATTTTAAACAAGGAAACGCAGAATAGCTGATGAAAGTGAACACATGGAGCCAGAGAAGGAATTAAAGTTAAAATTAACAACCCCAAGTACACGTGTTAAAAGGCATCGACTAGTGTCTTAACTTCATTCATCTGAGCAAAGAGTCTGCGAGCCAGGATTGGCGTAAGTTGTCATTTAACATTCTATAGTTTCATTACTAACATGTGAACTAATATGTATATATTACCATGAGAATATTAATATGTGAAAATCGCTAGTGGATATCACAGTCATTTGAGGCTGGCAACCTCAGCGCACAGAATGATGATTTCATGAACCACCACTGCATGGGCTGGCGACTACTTTATTGCTAGTTTCTCAAAGAGAACTAAAATCATCAGTAGTCCCAAGTTCCACACGGAGCAAGGAGGGAAAGATGAAAGAAATGATGTACATTTTAATTATAATAATTACAGTTTCAAACCAGTGTAAATGTCGATGTTAATATATTCACTTTAAAATTGATGAAAGTGTCAAACTTTTCAAATCATTGTAAACATAAATAAAAACATATTCAATTTATATTGTGAACACTTTTCAATCAGTACAAATGTAAATGTAAACAAATTCTATGAACACTTTTCAATCAGTGGAAATGTAAATGTAAACAAATTCTATCTGTACTATTAACCTTTTCATTTTAATGTAAAGTAACTATAAAAGCTATTCAATTTAAATGTAAAGAAAGTTTTCTCTCGATGGATTAAAGTTTAATTCTCATCGAGGTTAAATTCTGAGTAAATGAGATGGTAGAATACGAAAAAGGGGACACATCAGTATGTGTCGGGAAACGCAATACTCAGGAGAGCGTTTCGTTTCTATTCTTTTACTATAGTTGTTGGTGGTGGTACCAGTTTAAGGGTACTATCTCTGGAACAAGAAGGTAACAGTGGCCTGAGCTTTAAGATGAAGGACCAACTTTGTAGACTCTCCCTGACACTCCTGGGAACTAGCTACACCCTATATCCTTGACCAGCGACGAGCAATATCAGTGATCAGTCCATCAAAAACCAACCAAGCGGGAGCAGAAACAACCACTGGCAGCTAAGCGCAATATATAAGCTGCCTAAGTGAACTTTTTTCATAGAACCTACTATTATATCAGAGCTGTGTGCTTTCCGTGCTTCTCTATGGTGCGGAATGCTGGAGAGTTACAGAGAAGGAAATGTCGAAATTGTCCTCTTTTCACACAACATGCCTAAGAAAAATTCACCGAATCTTTCGGCCGAATACCATCACCAACCAAGATCTGTTTACTCGGAGCAAGCAAGAGGACATGCACACCATCATAGCTGGCAGACGCTGGAGCTGGGTTGGCCATGTCCTCAGAAGAGACCCCTATGCCATCACAAGAACAGCTATGCTTTGGACCCCTGAAGGAAAACGAAAGAGAGGCCGACCAAAAAATCCTGGCCGAGGACTGTGGAGGCTGAGACGCAAAGAATGAACCAGAGTTGGGGCACTGTACGAAGGATGGCCACCGACCGAGCAAAGTGGAATCAATTTGTTGTTGCCCTACAAGATGCCACTAGGCGTGATGGCCACTGACTGCTTTGACGGTCGGCGGCTAAGGATCAAAGAAGAAAGACTATCAATGATTGATGAACCCTTTCTTTTAAACTATTCAATTATTTTTAAACTGTTAAAACTTAAGTGATTATTAAATTTGTTATTTGTAATTTTTACAAATTTAACTTTGATTTAATCATTTTTAAATGTACTGCTGGTTTTTCTCAGTCAATTTACTAAACACACTCTAATTAGAGCTATACCAGAAAAATAAGAATTCCACTGAGTAAATCAGAGGTGGGGGCTTGAACGAGCTAAGATTAATCATTGCTTAATTCTTCACAAAAGGTGTCGGCAGATTCTAGAATTAACGTGCTCAGCCAATGCAGCATTTTTTTTTTCGCTTTTATGAATATCTTGTGAAACTCCGTCGAAATAGAAGCGTCATTACCCTTCTATTTACAAGGTCTGCCAAGAGTAATCTGCGAAGGTAGACAGCTTTGAAGTACATATTAGGTACTCTTGAGTTTTGGCCCCTGTTGGAGCACTACTGCAAAGCAGGGAAGGCAATACCGTCACAATCATTTTCTTTAAGAATAACATCTCTGTTGTAATATAAGATGTAAACAGTACTGCAGTGCTTTCTTCCTCATAATGTTTTATTTTATTAAATTTACTTATTAATTTTGTGTGTAAGTTTGTATTGGTAGAAATGCTTTTAACGGTGTGAAAAGCTAATGTTGCCTTTGTAAATCTCGCTTTGATTTGGCTTAAGCTATTCTCATGATTTCATCATAGATCCAAGATGGTTAAACTGTTACATTTGTTATGCTTTGGGTTCTACAAACAGTTTGAAAATCTGGAATTACGTTTTCTTGATATATTTATTATATATGCGTTTCTATTTATTGCTGCCAGACTCTGACTCTAAACCTCAGGTGAAGCCATTTGCTGTGCCTAGTAGACACTGTATAAAGAGACCAAAAAAAAAGAAAAGATAGGTAAGGGA
Organism: Oreohelix idahoensis; assembly: GCA_024509875.1. Taxonomy (NCBI): domain Eukaryota; kingdom Metazoa; phylum Mollusca; class Gastropoda; order Stylommatophora; family Oreohelicidae; genus Oreohelix; species Oreohelix idahoensis. Next base: position 74,103 of record JAMPIV010012564.1, read on the forward strand.
TCCCGTTACACGCTTAAGGCATATTGGGAATATGATGCTAGGCCCATATTATCTTGATCATCAGCGCACTAGGGGTTATGTGGTCAGCATCACGCCGGCCGCCTTAACCTTCCCAGAAGTTGCTCTGGTACCCAATTCACGAGTCTGGGTCGGCCCCGGAGCCGTTTGCGGTCTAAAAACCCCACCTCAACTGGGGATCGAACCATGGACCACCGAGCTAGGAAGCCAGTGCACTAACCACTGAGCTAACCCGCTCCATAAAGAGACAAAGTCAGAAGATTACGCACATCCCTGTCTTACTTGATGTTTTGTGTGCTTCATGTTATCCTACTGTTTTACTTCTCCTCGTGTTTGCACTCTGTTACCAAAAACGCTTCCTGACCGTTATCATATCTTTTCTGGTTATTTGAAGGTTATTTTGATCATATACGCATGGCTTACTTTATGAAATCAGTTTGTGGTGAATGACACTCAATGAAGTAACAAGAAGAGACATGGTCCGCAACCAGACGATACGTTAAGGCCTAAAAACCCAGCCACTGCAGACCCAAGTAGAACAGTCCCAAATACGATGGTTTGGCCATGTCTGCAGAATGGGAGACGATCGGCTGCGAAGGCAGGAATGGGAGGCTAAGAGCCAGGGATCCAGACCTCCAGGACGACTCAGAGTCCGCTGGGAGGACAACATTAGACAATCTCTGAAGGACCGAGGACTTGAATGGAACCAGGCCAGGAGGAAGACAGCCGATTGGTTAGCATGTCGCTCTTTCTTCCAAACCTCTACACCTCACGGCAGAAGAGGAACGACTAAGTAAGTAAATAAGTAAGAAACGCAAGCACATCCCAGAGTGGATTTGATCAAACATTTTCAACTTCGACAAATGCTCCAGATGGGTGCGTAACAGGTTGCTTCTGTCAGTTCTTCTTCTTCGTTCGCTCTCAAATAACCCCATCTTTCTCTCTTATAAAACTGGCACTCCGTCTAAGGCTTCTCTCGTCACCACACAGTTTACCGTCAACTGGGTTGGAGAAGATCACGCTGTCACCCTCTTCTGTCATGGAGCCGACCGTTTTCAAATACATGTTCTAATGTCTGTTTGTGGACACACATCTGTCTGTTTGTGGACACACATCTGTCTGTTTGTGGACACACATCTGTCTGTTTGTGGACACACATCTGTCTGTCCAATTTTCAGTTTGTTGAACAGATGATATCTGAGTTTGCAGTTGCCGGTTCTCAGTCTGAAAATTATCACTTGATCACTACTTGGTAATGTATATATAGTATGGTTCTGCTTTACTGGGTGTCTGGGTTTTTACTTCTGGCATTTTTCTCTGTAGTTATTTCTGATTATTGCTTTTATCTCTTCATATTCTGGCTACCGTGTCTTCTGTTTGGGTTTTCCTTCCTCCCTCTGTCATTTCCATATATCTTGCGGTCGGGGATCTACTGTCCAACTCTGTCAATGACAGCTCATCTACTGTCTATTCTAACAAGGTAACAGGTGAGGATGAATCTCTAGAGCTCTGTAACGAGACTGACTCGGTCAGGTGTGACTTAGTTTCCTTTGGCGACAGTTCGTTAAGGGAAAGAAAACAGATTCTAAATGTCTTCTACCTGGCGGGTTAGATATTTTATTTGCAGTCAGAGGCTAGTGTAGTTAAAAGTGAACAAATGTAACCGGAAGTCAAAGCGAAATCGCCGCTGCCTTATCCATCGTAAGTCAAATTTCACTACTTTATTATGAAGATGTTATAATGCATAATTAAATCATTATTATGAAGATGTTATAATGCATAATTAAATCATTATTATGAAGATGTTATAATGCATAATTAAATCATTATTATGAAGAAGTTATAATGCATAATTAAATCATTATTATGAAGATGTTATAATGTATAATTAAATCATTATTATGAAGATGTTATAATGCATAATTAAATCATTATTATGAAGATGTTATAATGCATAATTAAATCATTATTATGAAGATGTTATAATGCATAATTAAATCATTATTATGAAGATGTTATAATGCATAATTAAATCAGTCGAGATGCGTAAGGAGATATTTTAAAGCAGTCTCACCCAGTAAAGATCGTCTTTAAACTATTATTTCTGACATTCACACTTTCTGCTGTTATGTGTGTTCTAGTATTTACAATTTAAGCAGAGCGTCAACCTTCAGTACTGCACTATTTCCACGTGTTCGATTGTAAATTTTACTTCCACCATTGTTTAATTCTGTCATTCACATATTGTCAACTGCACAGGGTAGACTACTCGTCCTTGTAACTCCTCTTCTTTGAGTATGATTAGATGAGTAATTACCTGTAAAAACAAAACCTAGTGTATCTATTTAATCTGTCTCCATAAAGCAAGTGTACAAACACACGGAGAACTGTCAACATTTGAGAACACTGAAGTATTGTTCGACAACACTGTTGTTTACCTCGTCTTTCAGGTACTGCGACCCATGAATGCTTCCTCGTCTAGCATCACCGGATCTTGCTATAACAGTGGAGGATATGGAAACCCTACGATTCCCATTGAGAGCCTCAACTGATGCGTACTCCAAGGTAACGTCGTGTTTACAGTTTATGACATCACAAGATGGACACTTCTCCGTTGGACTATTATCAACCGGTGCAATGTTACATTTGTCTACACTATTATTCGTCCTGGGATTTTCTAGCTTAAATTCGCCGCTGGTATGTGCCTCGGAAAATACTTCGTTGTCTAAAGTTTCACTTTTGTGTCTTACTTTCTCAATAAAACTTATTCCAGCCACAATACTTAATATTTTTTTCATTCTAAATCCTTTCTGCTTGCTCATAATTTTTCTCGAACAGTCTTTGTGTGAAATCCAATATTGAAAAAACAAATCGTTAAAAAAACAAAACTAAAAACGAGTGTCTAGCTTGAAGAAAAACAAATCGTAAACAATGAATACGAACAGGGACTTTTTAGCAGAATAAAAATTGCTTTTTAACATGGAAATGTTAGAATTAGATAAATACGGAATACATTTCATTGATTCATTCATTCATAACCCTCCACTCCCAAAGGAGCATAGGCCTTCAACAAACACATGCCAAGTCCTCCTGTCACGTGCCATCATCTCAAGTTCTTTCCACGTTCTCCTCATCATTTTCACCTCTGTTTTCAGCTCTCTTCTCCATGTGTTTCTTGGTCTACCTCTGCCTCTCTTGCACTGGGGGTTCCAGAACAAGGACTGCCTTGTAATGCTATCAACAGGTTTCTTTAGTGTGTGTCCTATCGATCGCCAGCGTCTTCTTCTCATCTCTTGTTTCACTGGCACTTGTCTAGTTCTTGTCCTCAGTTCCACGCTACGCAAGCACCCATTTATGAAAGTCTGTAGCTTGTTGGTTGTTGTCTTTGTTGTTCTCCATGTCTCAGAGCCATACAATAGGACTGACTTCACATTTGAGTTGAAGATTCTTATTTTCGTGTTGGATCCGATTTCCCTTGATCTCCATATATTTTCCAGGAAGTTGAGGGGAACTGCGGTAAGACGTGGAATACAATGGGTGGGTTTGAAAAAAAATCGAAAAAAGGTGATTCGTCTTACGAGGACAAAAGACAAAGAAAATAGTCGATTCGTCTTACGAGGACAAAAGACAAAGAAAATAGACTATTTTCTTTGTCTTTTGTCCTCGTAAGATATATTTTCCAATGCAATGAAAGCTCCTCTTGCTTTTTGTATTCTTATTTTGATATCATTGTCTGTCCCTTCAACTTTGTCTATATTGCTGCCATGCTATGTGTACGATTCTACATCTTGTAGTGGTGTTTCAAGTTCAACCCTGTTATCATTACCTGCATTTATTCTCATTTTTTTTGTCTTTTCCCTGTGTATTTTCAGACCCAATTACTGTGACCTCTCATCGAGTGTTTTCAATTTGTCCTGGATCTGATTACGGTTATGGGACAGAAGAGCCAAGTCATCAGCAAAATCCAGATCATCCAACTGCTTAGTCAGAGTCCACTGGATTCCATTTCTGTTGTGTGTTACCGATGTTCTCATAACCCAGGCCATTGCTAGTAAGAAAAGAGATGGAGACAAGAGGCATCCCTGTCGCACTCCCGTTTTTATCCAAGACGGTTCTGCTAAGCTGTCCTCCATGAAGAACTCTGCATGTCATGTCTTCATATGTTTTATTTTTTAATTTAATGATAATTCCATAATTCCAGGGGAATTGCATAATGCCTCATCAATTTCCAAAGTGATTCTCTGTCTACACTGTCAAATGCCTTTTCGTAGTCCACAAATCCAATGTATAATTGTGAATTCCATTCCAGACTGTGTTCAGCCATTATTCTCAAAGTGGCCATCTGGTATGTACAGGATCTATTTTGTTGAAAACCTGCTTGTTCATCTCTCAGTTTCTTGTCTATGGACTCTTTTAATCTCTCAAGGATAATCCCGTTTAATACTTTTCCTGGCACTGACAGTAACATTATTCCTCTATAGTGTGTGCACTCTTGTAAATTTCCCTTCTTAGGAAATTTAACCAGATATCCTTCCTTCCATTCTGCTGGTTTCTCTTTCTTTTCCCAAACTTTACCAAGTCATTTATATAACATCTCTGGAGCCGTGTCGATATCTGCTTTGATGACCTCTGCTAGAATGCCATCTGGTCCAGCCGCTTTTCCATCTCTTAGAAGCTTTATGGCTTTCTTTATTTCTTCCTTCGTTGGTCTTTCACAGTTAATTTGTAGCTCTTATTCTACTGGTTGGATGTCTGGGGGGTTTTGTGGAGCTGGCCTATTGAGAAGGTCCTCAAAATATTATGTCCACCTCTTCATTTGCTCTTGTATATTGCTGAGCAGTTTTCCATTCTTGTCTTTTATGAAGCAACTTGTTTGCTTATATTTCCCTGTTAGCTTCTTTGTGCTGTTATACAGTTCTCTCATATTTCCTTTGGCTGCAGCATCTTCTGCCTCTCTTGCCAACTCCTCAATATACTTCCTCTTGTCTCTTTTGATACTTCTTTTTACTTCTTTGTTTGCTTCTGTGTACACTTCTTGAGCCTTGGCTTTGGAACTTTTGGTTTTGCTTGTGTTTAAATCTGCTTTCTTGTTTTTTCTGTCTTTTATCTTATTGATGGTTACTGTTGTTATCCATGCTTTTTGTTGTCGTTCCCTTTTCCCCAGTATTTCTTCACATGTCTCATTCCATACAGTTTTGATTTGCTGCCAATAGTCTTCTGTATTCACTACATTTTCCAGCTGTTGGAGCACTTGGAATTTGTTGGATATTGTGACTGCAAATGTGTCTCTTGTTTATGATTTCTTAGATGTCCTACATTAAATTGTTGTCTATAACTTTGCATTGTTGCATATCTCTTGAGTTTCATATTTACTTTGGCTATCAGAAAGATCTGATGCCACATCTGCTCCTCTATATACCTTTACATCCTGCAATGATGATCTAAACTTCTTGTGTATGCATATATGATCAATCTGATTTTCTGTTCTGTGGTCTGGTGATATCCATGTTGCCTTGTGTATTCTCTTATGTGGAACATGCTTCCTCCTATAGCCAGTTGATTTGAAGCACAGAAGTTTGAGAATAGTTCCCCATTTTCATTCATTATTCCTAGCCCATGTTTTCTCATGACTTCTTCAAAGCCGGTGTTGACTGTACCTATCTTTGCATTCATGTCGCCCATCAAAATTGTGATGTCTCTCCTTTTTACTTTTTCCATAATTTCCTGTAGTCTAGTATAAAATGCTTCTTTCACAGACTCTTCTTTGTCATTAGTTGGTGCATAACATTGGATGACATTTACATTTATTTTCTTTTTAGCTGTTTTAAAATTAGCTATTATTATTCTGGGTCCAACGGCTTCCCATTCAATGAGTGCTTTCTGTGCTTCTTTAGATAACGTAAGAGCTACCCCTTCACTGTGGTTGAACTTTTGTCTTCATGTCCCGAGGACAGCACCAATTCACCTGTGATGAGTTTCTTCTTGTCTACCCCTTCCATTTTGTTTCACACAGTCCCAGAACCTCGATTTTATATTCCCTCATTTCTGCTGCTACTTGTGCCACTTTCCCTTGTTCGTTCAATGTCCGAACATTCCAGGTGCCAAATCTGGAGGTTCGCCTAGAAGAAAGAAGGTTAGTCAGTAACACAGACTCCTTTCGGCTTTCTCTGTGTTGCATCATACGCCTGCCTGCGAGAGGACCTTCCCCTTTGTTGGATGGCTGTGTTTTATTTTCCTTAATTGACTTTGTTGAAGTTTTCATGTGATTTAAATTTTTTTTACAAAATGGGGTAACCAGCCCCATGCCCAACCCTCCTTAGTCGCTTTCTACGACAATTGCATGGTAGTGAACAGTGTTGCTATTCTTTGCTCCCCTTTTGGGCTCCGGTAAGACCCGGGTGAGAATACATTTAATAAGGTTATATTAACAGAGACGACAGGGCATTAAACAGATTTTTTTAAACGTTCCAGATCGACACCACATTACGAGTTTTCTTATGAACTAAGGGAAATGTAATGAACAATGACACATTTCCACCATCTTTTCTGGAAAAGGCGCGCACTGCTTTGTAGAAACTAAATCGAACACCAACTAAAAGAACTCGCAGGGCTTACGATTGTTTCATTGTGTAATGTTCGCATTACACAGATTCCCTCGCAAAACGGATCACTTCTAAGTATACACAAAAATATGTACTCGTATCTATAAGATTTACGCACAAAATTAGAGATCGAATAAAGCTCATGAACCTTTTTAGTCAAACGGATCTATGTAATACAAATATACATCGTAGTAGGTAAGAAATAAACACAATTAACATTCATAAGAGGTTGAACTAAATTTTAGGTCTGCATACGTCCTATTTCGCCCAAATAATTATTAATACGTCGGCCGATATAGTCGCTCAATTCGATACCTTCTTAAATAATGAGTCGGAGTAATGAATGTTGTATTTAAAATTTTTTATTGTGTATTTTTTATTACGTACGAAGGCAATATTATAAAAGATATCAGTACATTTACAATAGAAGCTGTGCTAAAAGAGCTGTTAATTAATTAGTCAAATTTCATTCCATTGTTTTATTTTTCACTTCTTTCCACGTCATTTTTGATGGATTGAAGCTTCATGGCTAATTCAGCTAGATACGTTTGGCTAGAAAGATCCAATAAAGGTGAAATGAAATGCAAAGCAATGAAATGATCACAGGAGAAACAGAACCGTCATCAGGACACGAGGCAGAAAGGGCGTATCACAAATCATTCCCGTCATTTTTTTGTACGGGTTACTTGCTCATATCAGTCTAATCTGACTGAACATTATTAAAAGGAGAATGGTAAAAACAATGGGCAATGGATAAAACGAAAGAATGTATTTAATAAGAGAAAATGAATGTAAAGTAACTTCGTTGAGAATCAACATAATGAGTTCCGAGCTTGAACCTCAGTTGTTCAAACTTGCTGCAGATGCTAAACTCCTGATTACAGGTAAAGTCTGCATTTATTATTAAGAGCGAAGAAAATGTATCCATGCCGAAATAAGGAATTAGATAACACAGGCACAGAACACACAACCTCTTTAAACTGAAAGGTTCTATGACCACCTTGTGCGATAGGCAGATGCAAGTTGAACAAACACGGTTTGACTCACTGAAGATCAATAAAATGACGCACACACCAGTGTCAGCATACATAAACTGTTAATAACTCACACTAATGTACGTTGTTGTCACCAAGTTTAACTCGTGTGGGGCATTCTGGGTTCTGGTGTGAAATTACTGAATGATCTGGGAAGTGTGTCATTTTTATGACAGAATCGTGAATTTTACGTCGAGGTTATAGGTTACGAATTTTGTACCAGACGTACACAACATTCCTAAGACTTAATGGGCATATAAAACGTTGTATTCGATAATGGAAGACAAATGCCAGTGTAATGAAAGCAGAGATAAGATGCTAGTTTCGGGATACGCTGAGGAAAAACACGTTGATAGCACTGCAAGGCAATCCTTGTTCTGGGATCCACGTGGTACAGAATTAGAGAAAGACTTTAAAAAATAAGAAAGACGAGTTAGAGACAAGACATACAAGTATTAGGGGATAAAGAAGATTTGGAAAGACCTCTAACGGATGACATGGTTCATGAATGTTTAGCATACATTTGTTGAAGACATGTGTTCCACAGGGAGCACAAGAATAATAAATGAATAATTTTGAGGCTTGAGGAGTAAGCTCTCATTTATATCTCAACATTTTCTTGTAGGTCAAGCTAAGAATCTCATTATTAACTAAGGACCTTCTTCTTCAAGTACCATGCCTGGTGGTGTAGGTCAGGGGTTCTCACCCTTTATTTGCTCATAGCCCTCTTCTGAGTCTCATTTACCTGTGTGATCCCCATCATGGTCGCTGTTAATTGGAAAAAATATTTTTTAAATATTTTAAACACACGCTTTTAATGCACTAAAAACCCAAAAATAATTTTTCAAGGAGTTTATAGCTTGCAGTAAAAAAATGTAACATCAAATTGACAAAAAGCGTGGGACGCTTAAGCGCTTATCATACATTTTATCCATAAGTGTCTAGTAAAGTATAAAGCAGAAGTTAATTTCCTGCAGAATCAGCGCCCCACGCTTTTTGTCAATTTGATGTTACATTTTTTGACTGCAAGCTTTAAACTCCTTGACAAATTATTTTTGGGTTTTTAGAGCATTAAAAGCGTGTATTTAAATTATTTTTTTTATAGTTTTTATTTTCTTCTTGTTAGTGTTAGAAAAATTATGACATACTTAATCATAAACAATATTTTTACTTATTGTAAATCTGGTCTAAAATTTCTTAAGCGATCCATTTCTTTTAGAGCGTCAATATTGCATGGCTTTGTGCCTGTTAATTTGGTGCAATCAGTTTCTTGAATTTGAAGGCCATCTAGAGATCGAACTCGACTTTCTCTTGATTCATAATTTTATAATTTGGATTGTTTCCCTTGATTAAGCTAGACACTTGTTTGATTACTGCCTTATTTTACGCATAGGAAAAAATATAGCACACCACGTACTCTTTAATTTTTAATTAACTTTATTATGGCCCCTGATTTGTTTACATTTCTTAAGAAAAGCTTTAATTACTCATAATGTCATAAATACAATATTAAATTATTAATAATTGACTGATTATTGTATTGTCATCGAGAATACACAACTATGCCAAGTTTCAGAGCTATTGCTCATCTGGAAGTGATTGAAAAATCGATTGCAAGATTTGAAAGTGACATACAAGTGAAGTTAAATAAAAGCATGTAAAAAAGATACTTTACCATCTTACTGTGGCCCCCCCCCCCCCCCCCCCCCTAGAAATAAGGCATAGGCATAACTCCACAAACTTCCGTTATCGTTTGTTTGTTCCTGACGAAGGCCCTATGGCCGTAACGGTAGACATTTCTCTTTGTCATTTGTCCTATTTATGTTTACGTAAACAAATTATGAACTGATTAATGATAACTGACTTTCTAGTTATATTCAGAGCAATAGAATGTATGCAAAATGTATCGTCTGATTTTAATATCATTTGGCAACACAAGTAAAAGTACTCCCTGAAATACTTTTTTTCTTCACTTTTATAATTTGACCTCAGAAATAAGGTAATAAGGTATCTGAGAAAGGTGGTTGAAGTAACAAAAAGACACATGGTCCGCAACCAGTCATGGTCAAGCCTGAAAACCCAACCCCTGCAGACGCAAGTAGAACAGTCCCAACTAAGATGGTTTGGTTTCAGGCACTCGTAAGAAATAAAGAAGTAGAACACTAGACAACAGAAAAAAAACAGACGTGAGTGGCTTACCCAGGATTCGAACCCCGGACCTTCCGTACGACAACACCGCCTAGCTATACAATCGAATCACACTATCCTCCCGGCCAGCTAGGCATCCCCAAAAAAAGATGCTTTACTGACCGGTCATTAGTGCGAAACACAAGAAAACACCGGAAGTTTACAATGGGCAGCTTAGCCTTATTAATGACGCAATCACTTCTGTCGTTCCCCTATTGCTAAGAGCCAGGGATCGGGACCTCCAGGACGACCCAGAGTCCGCTGGGAGGACAACATTTGACAATCTCTGAAGGACCGAGGACTAGAATGGAACTAGGCCAGAAGGAAGACAGTCGATAGGATAGTATGGCGCACTCTATTCCAAACCTCTACCCTTCATGGTAGAAGAGGAACGAGTAAGTAAGTAAGTTTTATAATTTAAGTCATAACCAAATATTAGTTATTCGAAACCGTTGTCACCTCTGACTAGTGAAATTCATTTTTGAGTAAAATATACTTTGATTCGCTATAAACACCAAATGTGAAGCTCACAATACGTTTGGACGTTAGAAGAGTGTGTTTAAAACAAAACAAAAAGATCGCTGAACTAGCTGATCGATGAAACACATTGATGTAATCGGCACATCACCATTCACCACCCGACACCCGCACCTTTAAAATATAAAGTATAAACTACATGTTGATTTAAAAGCCATTTCCTACTTTTAAATTTTTATGTCCTTGGGTATCTATTGGGTATACAAGAAGGAATTGTGAACACAAGGCGTAATAACTGCCATTTGACAAATAAGTTTTTTTTTTTTTTAATCACAGACACAAAAAATAAAAATAAAATATCTATAATGGCCAATCAACGGAAGTTACAAAAATGGCTGCTCGCTATGACATCATGTCTTGAACAGACTGGTCTCATGTCGAGTTGCAGCGTTAATGCGAAACTGCACTTTACGTACTAACATGGCTGTGATGAATTTACCGTGATCCAACGTTAAAATATCTCCAAATATAAGGATAAAAATGTAGGGATGAAAATAATGCGTAAGATACTAGGAGACATGCTCGCTCATGCCCGCCTTTCCCACCGCCGTTTAAACTAACTAGTTAGACGTGCAGACGAAATGGTTTACCCTTTTTGTAGACGGGAGGGAAACGGAGATCAAAAAAGGAAAAATATGACTGAACACGTGTTTGAATCTAGAGCGGCAAAAAGACGAAATTGGTAGTAAAAGAAAAAAAAAATCACGTCACTACTTGACACAATGTAAAGAAACGGACAAAAAAGACTTTAGCTCTTGTCAGAAACAGTCATTTCTTGGACGTTTTACGACACTTGGTTTTATTTGAATTCAGCGGCAAACGCCGTGGAGAAGGTTCTCGAACAAATTTAAAAAAAAAATACCCTTGATAAAAAATATGATTTTTCTTAATAATAGAGTTATGAATATAAAACCTAGCTAGTTTGATAGCCCATCTTAAGCAGAGAAATAATATACTTTAAATTATACAGACGGATAGATAACAAGGAAGATATTGACAAAAGACTGTATTGTTCATATCAGACTAGCGACTGTACTATCCATAATTTCACTAAAGTTTCAAATATTCGTCCCTGAGACACGCAAATGCAAAAATCAAGCTGTTACTAAAGAGAGGGGAAAGGTGGAGAATTGTGGCTAAAAATAACTTAGGAGGCAGATTTGTGTAGGGTATTGCATGTAGAACCAAGTGCGTTTTTGTGAAAAACCAAGTAGAGACAGACGGACCAACAGACAATAATACATACTTGACTGAGAGCTGACTGAAATTTGACATTTGGTTGTAGATTTGAAAACGTTAGTGGGGAAATCTGTGATTGGTCAAATGTAATCATATTGGCAGGACAGAGATGCGCATTTTTGCCATTTTGATACAATTCTGTCCAGGGACACAGTTGATTATTGCCTGTGGTGTTTTTCACAGATAATATTACCTACATTTAGTGGGACGCCATCATATAGCCAGCAGCTCAGCTGAGTTTTGCTAGCAAATAACTGTGTTCTCAATTCTGAATTCTGGTAAGAATGAAAGTATTTATTTTGTACATTTTAATATTTCGAGTGATTGATACTGCCATATCATATAAAATGATTACGACAAGTAAGTGTTCGCTCTAGATCCCCAGCCCAAGTTCAGGGTCTAGAGACAAACAAAATATATGGACGCCTAACTAAAAAGATGGAAGGCGGATCTATTGTTGAGATCAGTGGGAACATATCACCTATCTTATTGAATAAAAGGAAACTATTGAACATATCTCAGATGCACTGCAGTCTTGGGGAACTAGTACTATATGAAAACAACTGGGTAAGATGTGCTGTGTGGTCAGAGAGATCTGACCCATTCTGTGTAGTGTCGTTGTGTTGTGCTGTGTGTAAGCGTGGTGCAGTAGGTAGATTACTGACACACCACACAACTTTTGTTTCAGAATTGTGAGTTTCTGTTGTGGCACTAGGATAGTGCCACATAAGTAATCAAGATTACACAAGCAGACGTGTGTGCAGTCAAACAGTGTGACGGTGCAGTCTAGCATTGTATTCTAGCTACCGAGAGGAGTGGGCCATCTGAATCCAGCATGAGATCTTCGCAGACAAGATGAGTGATTAGTGGCCTGCTGAGGATTCACCATACTCCTAAAGAATTTATAAACATTTCCCCAACATAAAGATACTGAATTTTGGGAAAGATAACATTTATTAAAGTTTACAAGAAAATGGACAAAGCTTGTTCTAGTCACAGAGTGGGTGTGATGACACCACCCCAACTGCATATCCAGTAATAGTTTCCCAGAGACTTGATAAATATAATTAATATTAACCAGTCTTATAAAATACTTATGTACACACTTTCCATTTTATTATGCCATATATTCATGCATTCCATTTATAACTCCATAACTTTTCATATGTTCTGACCAAAATAAAACATTGGTTCAGAACAAATAAATTTAAAGAAAATTTTAATATTTAAACTAAAACAGCCTGAGTTAGTTCAGTGTGTTACAGAATTTTATTAATAGTATTAGACATTAATTATCTGTGTGTGTTTGTATATTCTACTACAACACATTACATTTCAGTACCCTAGACTTTTTAACGTAGCTACATTCATAATAGTAAAAAAAAGATATGTTTGAGGTCGTAAGTGGTAGTAAGAAGGGCCTTCTGTAATTCACATCTACATTTATCTCAGGAGCCTTCACAGCTGACCTCATACATTACACTAGGTAACACAACAACCATACAGTACCATCAAAACCACTAAAATATTGGGGTCTTGTCCAGGGATAATTAGTTTATCATAAATATTAGAATCTCCTGGTGGGAGAATTAAACTAGGGGGACAGATTGTAAAAATTTAAAAGTGTCCCTTAAAATAAAAAGGGGAAAATAAAAGTTGGTGAATCTTCACAGCCAGTGGTAATTAGTTAATTATTTAATTAATTAGAATTACCTTGGCTAATTTAGATAATTAGAATTACCTTAGTCATTAATTAGTTAGATTTACCCTGGTCATTGTTATTTTGTATGATGGCTGACCTGGCAAAATTCAGATCAGCTGCTGTGCTAACGGCGAGGGAGATGAACATGGAGGGTCAGGTTTTAATTCAGTATGTAACTTCTGAATGTGACAAGTATATTGAAAGGGAAGATAGGAGGTTAGCTGAAGAGAAGAGGTTACAAATTGAGGCTGATAAAGAACTTAAGAGGCTGCAGATTGAGGCTGACAAAGAGGCTAAAGCATTGGAGGCAGATAGGGAGAGTAAAAGACTCCAATTAGAGGCAGAAGAAAAACGACAGCAAAGGGAGGCAGAAGAAAAAAGATTGACTGCCGAAAGGGAGGCAGAAAATAAAAGGTTGACTGCCGAAAGGGAGGCAGAAGATAGAAGGTTGCAAAGGGAGCAACCTGGAGTTACAAGGCCATGCTCCTGAAAATGGTGCCAGTCCTTTTGCCTCAGATGCTACGCCTAGTCAGGGAGCCTCAACATCAGCTATGGGGTTTCATTTAGACCATTTTGTTGAGAAAGACGATGACATCGAGGGGTACCTCAGTCGATTTGAATTATTAGCTATGGGTTAGAGAGAGATAGGTGGAGTCTAAAGTTATCACAGGGACTGAGAGGTACTTCTTATGAAGTTTTTGCTAAAACGAATAGGGAAGACCAAGACAATTATGACATGCTAAAGCAGGCCTTGTTATTGAGATACGAAAAACATGGTGAATTTTATCGTAAGAAATTTAGAAATGCCAAACTGTTGTCTGGGGAGACATACCACCAATTTTCTGCCAGACTGGAGGAAAGAAAAAGCATTAGGAAAAAAAAAAAAAAAAACAACAAAGAATAAAGGATGGAGAGTAAAAAAAAAAAAGAAAATCAAAAAAAAAAGCAAATGAAGGAAACTACAAAAACAAGAAAAGAAAATGAAAAAAAAAAAAAAAAAAACATCACCGTGGGGTTGCACCCTGCCTTACCCCCACTCCCTCCACATCCCCGACCCCCCCATCTCCCCCGCGACCTTCCTGCGGCCCTCCTCCCCCCACCCCGTCCCAAGTCTCCCCCCCCCCTTCCCGCCGCCCTACTCCCCCCCCCCCCCCTGCTTCTCCCCCTCTTGCGGCCCGCACTCCTCCTTCCGTTCCCCCCCTCTCCAATCTCCCACCCGCCCCGACCCACAGCCCGCCCCCTCGCAGTCTACACCGCCCCTTCTCTACCGCTCCGCCCTCTTTCCCCAGTCAGCTAAATCCCCCCCCCGCCCATCCGCGTAACCACCGTCCCTCCCCCCATTCCCCCATCAACCACCGCAAGTCCCCTCCCCCCACCTGCCCTCCGTCCCCATCTCCACCCCCTCCCCCTTTCTCCCTCCCCCTAACCCCCCTCCCCAGCCCCTAATCATACCCCCTTCTTCCGGCGCAGCCCCACCCCCTTCTCTCCCCCCCCTGCCCATCGCCCTCCTTCCTCCCCCCCCCCCCTTTCTCCCTTCCGCCTCCCCACCCCCGCTGCTCCCCCACCCTCATCCCACACCCTTCCCCCGCCCGTTTCCACCACCTACCGCCCCCCCCCTATCCCCCCTTCCCTCCCACATCCCTTATTTTGTTTGGGATTGCCCCCCTCCCGAGCCCTCCACCCCCCGCCCTACACGCACTCCCCGCCTCCCCCCACCCCTCCCCCCCCGCCCTTCCACCTCCCCACCCCGCCACCCCCCCCCCACCCCCCCTTCCGCCCAGCACCTTCCCCCTCCTCCACCTCCCGCCAGCCCCCTCCCCCCTTCCCCCCCCCCCCCCCCCCCAACGCCACCTCCCCCCACCACCTTCCACCCACCGCCCCTGTCTCGGCTTCCTTCCCCCACCCCCGAGCCCTTTCCCCCCACATCCGCACCCTTCCCCCCCCTCCCCCCCACCCCCCCCCCCCCCACCCCACAAGCTCCCCTGTCTTTCTTCGCCCCCCGCACTCAACCCCCCCCCCCCCCTCTCCTCCCCCCCCACCCCCCCCCCCTCTCCCTTCCCCACCGCCCCCCCCCCCCCCCACTCTCCCCCTATCCCGCCTCCCCCACCCCCTCCTTCTTTCCCCGTCCCCCCCCCCCCCCCTTCCCTTGCCCCCCCCCGCCCCGTCACCCCGCCCCCCCCCCCCCCCCCTCCCCCCGCCGCCCGCCCCACTCCCCCCCGCCCCACTACCGTAGCCTCACCTTTCCAACCCACCCGAAACCCACCCCCGCTCACCCCCCCCCCCGCTCCCCCCTCTAGCTCTCTAACCAACTTTCCCCCTTCTTCCCCTCGTCGCCAACCCCCCTACCTTCCCCCTACCCCCCCCCTCCACCCCCCTCCGCCGCCCCCTCCTTCCTCCCCCTCCCCCCCCCCCCGTGCGGCCCTGC